>VZTJ01000437.1:236473-272527 GCA_013397795.1 Orthonyx spaldingii
CCTGTGTCTTGTATAGTCTGGTGTACACAACACTCATAAGATCATGGTTTTCTGAATGTCACTCTGCCAATATAGAGCCATTGCTTATGCTGCAAACCTGTCTCTGCTTTAGCAGTGTCATCAGATCTGTGTCAGCAGAATGTCTTTGCATAGGGACAGTGTCTGTGAGTACTTCTGTCGCTTCAGCTATACCACTTCAACAAAAACACGGATTGAGGTGGATTTTTTTTCTTTAATGTAATTTTTACTGTACCAGTGTTTTAACCCAAGGGGTACGGTTAACCAAAGAACTTGCAGCCTGACATGTTGTTCCTGTCTTGTCAGTCTGGTATCACTGCTATCAGAGGAGAAGTGCTGCACAGAGGCAAGAGCTTCTAGCTTTTGACAGGCACCGACAGCCATTCCTTGTTTGGTAAGTTTAGCTCTACGAGAAATTGGTCTGTCTCAGGGCTCTGCTAAAAGGATTGTTTTATAAGATTACAGTTTATGCTTACAAGGATGATTTTATTTCGTCAGTCAGAGGGAACAAAGACCAAGGTTTGGCACAATGACAGCACTGTTGCTTCTATACATCGTGCTCCAAAGCATACTTTCTGAGCAGATTGGCATAATTTTTGTTATTGCTTTGAAAAGGACAGGCCCTGCCCTCACCCCATGCTTGTTTTGGCTTGGTAGAGTTGCAGGAACAGAGGCAACATTGAGTAGATGACCGATAAGAAAGCTGATAGTCCAGGACTCCTACCTATGTACAGGTATGTGATTTATGGTCACCTCTTGTGGGCCCTGGATGTTGCCCTGGCATCAGTGTTAGGTAGAAAAGGCTGCTCAAGGATCTTGCAAGCTTTTCTGATGTCACTTTTTGTATCATCAGGTCATGCTTACACCTGCTTACACAACAAATATTCCTTTGATGGAGGTTATTTGCATGGAACAACTTGGCCTGATTTTGCTGGAGATTGGATAGGTTCAGAGAAATGGGTTTATTTTTTGCTGTTGTTTTTGTTTTTGTTTTTGTTATTTATGGGATTGAAAAAAAATGGGATTGAAGGATTGAAAACCTTCACGAGGAAAAGCAGAACAGAGAAAGAAATAGGAAGAAGAGAAAAGAGGGGAGAAGCGTGACATACTCTTTAAGCTAAAAAGCCAATTAGGCGTTGAAATTGCACATGGTAATGAACTCAGAAGCAGATAGGATTGAAGGAAAGAGAAATTCATGAGGAAATGAGGAGGAACAGATCAAATTCCAGGAGAGGAGCTGAGTCAAGCATCATGTTCCTGTGATATGGACCTGTCCATTTTGTGGGTTCTTTTTCAGGTGTGACTGTCTGGGCTTCAAACTTCTGTGGAGCTGAAGTTCTGTCATCTTTCACAGACATATTGTCTTTGCAACTCCCACAGCACCTGGTCATTGTGCACCTCTACTGTCCCAGTTTCAGGCTTTAGGAACATGACCTGCAAAGTACTCATTATCAAACGGGTCATATGTATATTGTGTCAAAAAACACATACAAAGAAAGTAGGAAAGAAAGAGATGGCACCTGAATGCTGCTCAATCCAAACCAGTCAAGATAGTGTTCTACCAGAGACTGGATACTGCTCAGCAACATCCTGAGCAGACAGAGAGAGCGAGAGGGAGAGACCTCCTTCAGTTACCAACAGCCTCTTTCCAATCTGAAAATAAGTACTGGATGCTGTGACTCAGAGCTGTTTACAATGTAGTTCACAACATGAGGTAGGAATGCCTGTTGTCACCATGGGCAGAAATTTTACATCTCTAAGCAGGAAGGTTAGAAATATTTCCTATAAAAATATTCCAGGAGTAAATATGTCAAAGACATTTAAACAGCCAGTCACTTTGATAACAAGTAAGGTTAGCAAAGAGTTTTTTAAAATTTGAATTATCCCCAGTTAATAGTGACATGAGAGAAAGTTGAGGCAAAAGTTGTTCCTATTTTTGTAGGCTTTATTTGCTTATTTGTTGGTTTGATTTTGTTTAGAATGACAAATAATATCACAAACAGAGGCTATGAAGTGCTTTATACAAGAGTAACAAAACTGGAGCAAATTGCAGCTGATATAATCAAGACTGTAGCATAAGTAAAGATCTTGAATCGTGATATTACTGTTCCTTAAAATAAACTGTCAGCAGACTGCAGTAATTAATGCCCCACTCTGCTGCTCAGCATCATCTGTGAGGGCAAATACAGAGGGAAATCTTATGGACCGATTCTGCCTAGGGATATTTGCAGTCCTTAGGGCTTGATGATAGTTGTACAAGTATACAACAGCTAAAATCTGTCCATGAAGTAGCTATATGCAAAATTATTTGGCCATCTCTGTAGGAAGGTGATGAGGTTGACTTTGGACTCCCTGTTAATGCTGTGTCTAATTCTTAACTTTAATGCTGTTTCTAACATTTTCAGAAGTTGTATTTTGGTAGAAAGGACAGGCATTAGAGGATTTGTGTGTGTGCTGGTAGTGCAAAAAACAGCAACTCTGGCTGGCTGCAAAAATACTAGCAAGTTGATGCTTCCTGTCTCCCATCCCTGTTCTTTCTCCTTGAAATTACTTTGCTTCCTGCTGCAAACTAGATTTTGTGCCATTCATAATAATAATAATGAAATGACACTAATTGCTATGTGTAGTGGTTGTTCTGAATTGAGCCTGAGGAACTGAGTGTGGGCTGTATAAGATACCAAACATAGCAACTTTGCAAACAGGGTAAATTAGAGTCAAGAAAATGTTATATAACAGAGCATGAGTGGTAGCTTAGAGCCTTCATTTTCATTCACACCCACAATTTGAGCTCTTTCACAGAAGGATTCTTACTGGGAGGTAATCCTTTGGAGAAAATTCATCAAAAAATATGCCATCCTTCTGATGTTAACCGTAGCAAAAAATATCAAAATAGAAAGTCTATTCAGTACAGCTTTTTCCTTAAGTGTCGGGGACACATTAAAAATATCTAGTGACACTTTAAAAATATTTTTTTTAATGCAGGCTATAATATGCAACTGTGGATAAGTAGTCATTCATGTGAAATTAAAGTGACAGTTTTAAAGGCACCTAAATGGCCTGGGAGTCAAAATCAGGTTGCTCAAACATGGTGGGAATGCCTGGGGTCTCATGGGGCTTTCCGCTCTGCATCTCAGAGCAGAGCCTTGTAGTGGATCCTCAGGCTTTCTCAGGAGCTGGAAAGGCTTTTCTGTGGCTACACAGCCTGGTGATCGAGCTCTTTAGCTTCAATGATGATAATTTGTGATAACTGCAAAGCTGCTCTGGGGTTTTGAATTGCTCCTCACTTGAGATGGAGTTCTTGTTTGTGGCTCCCAGGGTAAGCGTGCTGCAGTGCACTCGTGTAGTGTTGCCCCTAGTGTCTAATACCAGCATATGGTTTGAATTAGTTGAGTTTCACAGAAAACTGTTATTAGGTGCTTTTCAGATCATGTCTCTTGCAGCGATGTATTCTGAAACTCATTTGGGTAGCAGTCTTGCAGGGCTTTGCTATTTCTAAACCTGCTGGAAATGAGGGGGAAAGAAATGAAGTCCTTGACACACTACAGAAAATTTGCACTTCGATTCCCCAAGAAAATGGGCTGTGCGGCAGAAGAGGTGCAAAGCAACTGCAATTTCTGGCTGAGTGGGGAGCAGCCAGAGTTTCCCTGCCACAGGGCACTCTGGCTGCACTCATCTCCTTGCCCACAGCTTCGTGAAGGGAGTCTCTGGGGCCCCAGCCTGTGCCGGAGAAGGCTGAGATGGGCAATGCATCAGAAGCCCTGCGGCAGTGATCCCCTGGGAATTATGGCAGGCAGCAGGAACCAAGTAGGACGTCTGGAGTGCCCTGATGAATGCCAGAGAGAAGCCGTGCTCAGTCCCTGCCTGCTGCGAGGGCAGAGGCTGCTTGCTGGTCTGGACAAAGGTTGGCTGCTTAATTTTGTTCTGCTGTTGTTACTAAAACTCCACATAAATCTTGTGCAGCGCTCGGTGTCCTTTTGAAAAATGCTTTGACCCCCAAATCTAATAATGTTGCCTGAGTAGTTTTAAGGTAAAAAATTTAGAAAAAAAGCATTGGGAAACCAAACAGTATTAAAAACTGAAACCGCCCATTTCCCAGTCTCTCTAAATATGTGTGTGGTGATAGTAGCAAGCTGCTTATTCAACAGAAAGCATAAGGATGTGTAAGAAAATAAGGTCCTTGCCTAGCAGCAGAAATAGCTCCTGCTGTGGTGGTGAATGGGAAAAACAGGAACAGTTCAGGGTTTGTGTCTGCCCTTTTCCTTCCCTCCTGCAGCCCATCAAGAGATGTGAAAAATGCTCCCTCACCCGCATGAGAGCTGCAGCCTCTTGGCCTTCCTGCAAAATCTGTGCCCATGGAAGTGTCTGTGGTATTAGCTTGATAAACTCAAATTTGGCTTCTTTCTTTAGACAATAAGTGCACCATGTTGCACCCTTCAGCAGTTTGTTCTTTAATATCTTGTTCATCTTCTTTAATCTTAGTTAGTGGTTCTCTGTCTTGCCAGAAACAAGAAAACAAATAAATGCTGTAGCTGTAATGAAAGGTCTGAAATTCTTAGATTAAATGAAAAGCAGGCTTCAGGCTGAACTGTATCCCTCATAAAGTATATGAACTCGATTTCATGACCTATGTCTGCCCATTCAGAATCCTTTAATATCACATTGGCCTCTTCTCCTGTCTGTGCCTTGTGCTACTTGCCTCAGAAAGTGTGTTTGAAATTCCTTGTAACATAAATCCAGATAATTGATCTTGTGGTTAATAATTAATTAAAGATGGAAATATAAATGAATATAGAGTGAAATGGACTCAGCCTAGTGTCTATCTCAAATCAAAATTAGGGTAAATTTTTTTCCACTGAAGCTTTGGTGTGGGTACTGAGGTCTTCTGTGTCCTATTGCAGAAAACAAAATGAATAAACTAGATGATGCAATTCATTTTGTTTCTGAATTGGACTTAATTTAGAAATGTGAAATGAAAGAGGTCTCAATTCTGATATATGTGGTTTGAACACCTGATATTTCTGCTTCTGGGGGAGATGGGACTGCAGCCAGAAAAAAAAAAGACTTCTTTTGGAGCAGAAGGTATCTGGGATTATCTGAATTGAGGAATAATGAATGTAGGGGTCAGACTTGAAAATACTACTTAGGTATGTCATTGTAATGGTTTAGCTGAACTAGTCATAGGGAAAACCTTATCAGCATCTATGGGATTGGGCTGCCATTGGATACACAGTAATAATGCTCTCTGTTAAATGACTTGCACAGCTATTAAGGAAAAAAGGTTGAATAAAATTATTTGAATTTATTTTTTACATCTTTAATAGCATAATTAGCAGAAATTTTAAATGATGATTAACAGTGGGAAGATTCCATGCAGCTGAAACTGTCTGCTGAAACAGATTTTTTCACAATTCTTACTGTCTCACATAAAGCTAGAGAACAGAGCATCACCTGCCTGGCTTGACTAAGGACTATTGTTGGCACTACTGAAGCTGCTCTTGCAAAACTGAAATAGCAATACATTTTCTTCCCCAGAAAACAAATATAAACTTGCTATTTAGAGCAAAAGCACACATATATACAGGGGAAATACATACAGGGTGTACATATTAATTTTGCACGTGAGTAGAACGATTCGGAATACAGATGTGTTTCATGTGATCTGCAGTTGCTGAACAGTGTGTTCATAACTGCTGAGTGTGTGTGTGTATGTATGTGTTTGTGTGCAATTAATAGACATTGTTACTGTATATAAATTCTACCCCATCTGGTTATTCCAAAATGAAGTTTTCCTAATGGGTGAAATGTTTCTGGTCTGTGTCTAATCTAGCATATTAGTTGTTTTGTTACTTTTTAGCTTTTTTTGTGGTTTTTTTGCCTGTTTGAGTGGACATAGGAGTAATGACTATAATTATTAACATTTAATAAATATGTTGATAAGTAATTGTGTTTTTTCCCTTTGTATCAGCATGTAATTTCTTTTTATCTGTGTAGATTTTGTTCCTTTGTTTCCATCCTTCCTTTTCTGCTTGATAACTAAATGCTTTTGTCTTCATTTTCCACATTCAGAGTTACTGCATGTGATACAAGACTTGCAATGCCACAAACACAGCTATTACCCAAACACCTCTTCTGCAGCAACTCCAGGACTCAGGAGACCCACCCCAGTCTTTGTGCAGTGTCTTGCATTGGCTGCCCTCTATTACTCCCTGCTCAGCTCTGCAGAAGGTCTTAACTCTGCTCTGCTCAAAACCAGCCAGAATTTAGGAAAGCTTATTAAATTTCATAGGTCAATAGTGTTTTATTGGAGCTGATAAATACTGCAATAACAAAAAATGAAGGCTATTTAATTATTGCTTTTGAATAGGATGTCTTTCAGTTGCTTCTGTTTTTCAATGTTTTTGCCTGTGTGGCTGGTTTTTCTCAAGTCTCCCCTTTGTTCAGAGTACAGTGTAATGTCTGCAAAGACTAAACATAAGTGCACACACTTCCAGGCATCAGAAAAACCACATTTTATTAAATATTTATTCTAATACAAAAAAGTAGTTTTCTTGTTATTCAACAACTTTGTTATTCAGTGGTATCCTACAGATAAGTAAGCCTCACCTGTACTAGTGAACAAGACAGGGTGAATATATACACGGACACTTGCCTGTGATAATTCATACTATTTAATTATGAATTTGCTTTCCTGCACAGTTAAGTATCTTTTCCTAGAGAAATGAAAAAACACTTTAAAATTTATTTTTAAGTAATTCATCATTTTCCCAATAAGAATAGGACTGTTACTGTATTTTGAAGTTTCTATATGCACGTATGTTTCTGTAGAACCATGTTGCTTATTCAGTGTTTCCTGTGATCATACAACAAAAATTCTTTAGAACAGGAATGGTGTTCAACAGTTTAAAGAGTGTTCTGTCTTTAGACAGTGAGTGTAGGTTTTTTGCATTTAGATTTTCAAGTCCTTTGAGGCACTGTTATGTACAGCAATAAAAGCTTCCCTATGCATTGAGAAGCTGGGATATTCAAGATAAGCTTCTTAAAATTACGCAAAATATGGAAATTAATTCTGCGGTCTAACTACACAGTAAAGTCACTACCAAGACAGAAAGATCTTGAATTTACAGTTTATTTCCTAGACCTCATTACTTTCTGTGTGGACGCCTTTACTGTATGTGAAGAATGGCTCTGGATGAAGCAGAGGCGGAAAAGTAATGTTCATATTTATTGTGGCAAAATCTAGCTAAAATCTCAGGGCGGGTCTATGTACGTCCTAATTCATCATCCCTTGCAGACTTATTTATTGATTTTATTAGAGTCATAGAGACAGTTTGAGCTGGAGAAGTGAAACATTTGCCTGCATCTCAGTAGAACTGGATTCCACAGCAATTGATTGGTTTCTGGTGGCTAACCCACAAAAAATCAACTTTGTGGTCGATTAAAAAAGGAAAATATAGCAAATTAAAAATAGATTTTGACTAAAAGCTCTGTTATTCTGCATGTTTTTCCTAAGTTCTTACTATATCTAAACTTCTTGTCAATTGCATATTGAATTCAGTCACGTGTTAGCAGTTAATCAAAACTGCATTGACTTGACTTGGTAAAGTAAGAGCATTTTCCACACTGCTGATCTTCCGGTCTTTCCACATCTCTGGTCTTCAAGAAAGAGCTATGAAAAATTTTCAAAAAGGCACTCGGAACCATAATCTTTAAATTTTTCTTTATGGAGTTCCCACCCCCCTCCCTCACCCCCCAGTATTTGGCAGAGGTACTAGTTGGATATTGTTAGAGATGCAACTTCTTCCTTTGGAGTGAGTTTATGCTACTGTGAGGAAAAAGTCATCCCAATATGAAAGAACTCTTTCATAGAGTAAGTGGCCTGATATCCTGGGCAATTATCTTTTTTGTTTTAAGAAAAGTCCAGGGATATATAAAAATAAATCCTGGATGCAAGCAGATATAGCAGTATTAGTATTTATTTTTTGGTGATTGTTTATACTAACAAGCTTATTCAAATCAAACCACTTAAGGCTTTCCACCTCTTTAAAAGGTGGGAAAGTGCAAGAAACGAGCTAAAGAAAGCACAACAAATGCTTGATTAGAATTCAGCAGGCCTGGGAGAATTAAGGTCTTCCAGAAGGTGGAAATGCCAGGATACAAAAGAGTGTTTTTCTCTTTGCTTGCATCAATTCTAATAATCAAACAGAAATTGTTGCATGACTAGTACAGAAAGATGGTTTTCATTTGTCTTCTTAGATTCAGTTATGGTAATCACTGTAGTGCTTATGCTCCTGAGTGTTTGATTGATTGCTCTCCACTCCTGCTGTTCCGTGCACAGAGAGCCCTGACATTTGATGAAACTGCCTCAGTTTCAGGGTGGGCTGAGAGAGAGATTTTGAGGTCTTTGCTACAATGCATCTCTAGTTACAATCTTATTATAGAATCCTAAGGCAAATGCTGCAATGAATATGGAAATAAACAAAGAAAAAAGTATACTGCTTGATTTAGAAGGAACTCATTACCTGTCTGTGCAGTGCCAGAACCCAAAGATCTCTAGTCTAGGATCCTGATGTGCAATGCAGGGAAATGTACCTAATGTGCCTGGCATGTACACTTGTAGCTTTTATAGCAGTTCATTGCTCCGACTCAATACCACAGATTCAGAATGACATTTCTCTATCTGGTAAAAAAGAATTCAAAGTTCTGTTGAAAGGCAAATAGTAGATTCATCTCAGGCTTCATGGATGTGCATGAAGAGTGGGATGGTGCTTCGACATGCCATGAATGCATGATGCCATCTCTTCATTATATTTCAGTTGGGACTAGTGATGAATAATTTCTGATATGGATGATATCATTGCTATTAAATTTCACTTTTGATTATTGCCTGTGTGGTTTTTGAGCCCTACTGAGAACAAGTTAAGTCCCATGGAATTCTAGCATTTTACTGCTCAGAAAAAAGGGGGGAAACTGTTTTTTTTTTCAGTTGAGTGCAGTCTGTACCATGTAGCAAGAAGGCTATCTATTTAAATGTGCACTGCCCTGTCCAGCTGAACATTTCCTCTGTGTCTCATCAGGAGGCTGCAAGATGCATTTTTACCCTTGTCATCTATCACCAGGAAAGATGACTCCTTTCTCTGTTATAACTATAACCGAACCATATAGTATAGCTTTTATACTTTTTGACAGGTAAAATTATAGGGAAACATTTCCAGGTCTGCTGAAGATATTTAGTTTCAGATTTTCTTTTTCTTTTGTAAAGGTATATTTCCTGTCCCTTTAGTGCGGGGAAAAAAAGAAAACCAAATCTAAATCAGGAAAACAATAGAGGAGGAGGGCTGCCTGGCAGTCTGGGTTTGCTTAGAATGTCTGGATGATCGGGGGTGTCAGGGAGCGGAATATACTGGAGGTAGTTTTAACACCCATCTCTGCAGAGCTGGGTTGAGCTGCCTCCAGCTCTGCCCCTTGAAGAGCCCAGGCACATCACCATCTCTTCCAGCTTGCCACTTGCATGTGAGCATCCTTGACCTCAAACCAATGGTTACCGTGCAAAGTTGTGTGTGTGAATTTCTAGGAAATATGTGGAAGAGGCTAGGAGTTCATCGTTTGCGTCTGGAGTCTTGTAATGCTGGCAATAAATTAAGTCTAAATACTGGATTCTGCACCTAGGACAGAGCAATGCTGGGCACAAGCACAAATTGGGAGAGGAGTGGTTGGAAAAGCAGCCCCACAGAGAGGGACCTGGGTGTGTTGGTTGGCAGCAGGCTCAGTGTGAGCCAGTGGTGTGTGCCCTGGCAGCCCAGAGGGTAAACCCCATCCTGGGCTGCATCCCACCCAGCGTCACCAGCTGGTCAAAGAAGTGATTATCCTGCTGCATTTGGTGCTGGTGAGGGCTCACCTTGAGAGCTGTGAGCAGTTCTGGGCCCCACAGTTCAAGAAGGATATGAAGGTTCTTGAATACCACCACAGGAAGGCAGCAAAACTGGTGAAAAAGCTGAAAGACACATCCTGCAGCTAAGGAGCTTGGCTTGTTTAGCTTGGAGAGAAGGAGGCTGAGGGGAGACCTCATTGCTCTCTACAGCTTCCCAAGGAGTGGAATTGGAGAGGGAGGTAGTGAACAGAACAGTTGGAATGGTCCGAAGTAGTGCAGGGAAGGTTTAGGCTAGACATTAGGAGCATTTCTTTACCAAGAGGTGGTCAAACACTGGCAAAGTCTTCCTGCAGAAGTGGTTGATGCTCCAAGCCTGTTAAAAGGCATTAGTACAATGCCCTTAACAACATGCCTTAGCTCTTGTCCAGCCCTGTGCTGCTCAGATAGTTGGACTAGATAATCATTGTACATCCCTTCCAACTTAAATAGTTTCTTTTCTTCTTCCACATCCCAGCCCAAGTCTCCCAGTAGCTGACAGAGCTGTAGCCTTAGCTGTTATTTATGTGACTGATCTGTTGCAATTTGTCACAGTCAAGTGCTTTGGTACTCTGCCAAGGCTGTGTGTAAGTGTGTGTGTGTGTGTGTGTGTGTGTGTGTTTGTGTTTTGGTAGGCATCTTCTTTGCTTTCGTCAGGGTCATTGTATCTGTTTGTGCAACTGAAACAGGTATGCAATTGTACTGGGGTTAATTTAATTGTAATACTGAAATGAAAGAAAAGATGCACCAAACCCAGCAATATTCTTAAAGTATCCATTTTTGTTTCACTGTTATGCTTGTTGAGATGTGGGACTTAGCAGTTTTGCAAAGCAACTTAGCATCGCTTTAACAGCCCTAAGCTTGCTCCTGGGACTTGGTGTCTATCTACCACAAGGCCTAATGCTACACAGAACAGTCGTAATGTTTGTAGTAAGAAAAGGCAGTGTCTCTAGATCTCTGCTTATTAGTCTGGTTATAATGGCATGTTAATGATGCTGTGCTGCTTCCAGGGCTGAAGCTGGATTGATGGCTGAGGGATCTCACCAGTGCTCTGGACAGTGGTGGACAGACGTGTTTGCAGATTCAGCAATGTGACCGGTGACAGAGGAAAATTGGGAGGGTACAATTGCACCCACTGTATTATCTATGCCTTACTCAACTTCTGCTGAGTGAATAACTACTACTGAAAAGTGCATTGAAATCCTGTCTATCTGAAGCTGAATTGGGTCCACCAAATTTAGATCTGGGATTCAGTGTGATTGCAATGAAGGACCCAGCTGCAACAGTTAGACCTATGTCTGTGCTACCATCTGAGAGAGTTCACGGGTTACAAACAGTGTTTGGTCTGCCTCTGATCAAAAGAGCTTCATTTTCAAATTTAGGAGGAAAAAAACCACCTAGAACTGGTGTGGGTGGGAGGGTAAAGACTGCCCATAGCAGTGTGGTCAAACTATGGAAATGGTGGGTTTTTGAGAGTCAGGACTAAAGCCAAGACAGCCTCTCAATCCAACTGGTTTTGTTCTTCTGTTACCAGCATAACATGCTGTCCCGTATGTTCTTTTTCTTATTTGTATCTGATTCTTCTACCTCCCACTCACAAGCTGCATTTCTTAAAAATAGAAACAGGATCCTCATCCCAAGTTTAGTGATATTTCAGAGGGAATGAATGGCAAGTTCATTGGGCCAAGCACTCCTTGCTGTGACTGTTTGCTACTATGGATTTAGGCAATGATTATCCCTCCCTCTTTTCATTCTGTTTGGGTTTTTTTTACATACCAGAGGAGACATTATGGGAAATTGTAACTTCAGAGGAGGCCTGAGGGAAAAGGTAGCTGAGTTTTGTAGCTGATTGTATTTGCTTGCAGTTTGGTGTAGGTGATACTTTTTAAAGATCTACACAGAGAAAGTAAGCTAGCTCCCTCAATAAATTCCTGTGTCCATGAATTCTCTTACATTAAAAGCCTGAATCTTCAGAGGGCCTATGGATAGATAGCTATCTGAAGACTGAAGGCTGTGCTTCAGCCTCTGTTCATTAAAACAGGGATGCTGAGCAAGTTTGCACAGCAAGTTATACATGGGACTGCTTCCCAAATTCAATTGTAAACCTTTAATACTTAAACAGTGGCAGCTGGAGGGTTTTGCAGCCTTCTACAGTAGGGGTGAGAGGCCAGCCTGCCTTGTGGAGTGCTGCAGGACTAAATGGGAGTCCAACCACAGCTGAACATCACCCCAGAAAACTAACTCATCTAGCAGCTGCTTCCAACTTGGGCAGCCCAGGAATTGCCTAAAGTCAATTTAGGGAAGAGGAGCTCTGGGATCTGCTGTTGCTCTCTCTGTATCAGAGAGATCCATGTTCAGCCACTGGGCTGCCACCATTAGCTGTTCAATGCAAACATTGTGTTGAGTTCGGTCTGCTTCCCAGGAAAGGGATGAATTTCGTAGTCTGAGCTGGGCGGTGGCACACAGGCACATCAGGCCTAAGTCCTTGGAAGGTACAGTGTGTATAAAGCCTCAAACAGGTTCTCACTTGTCCACTTTAGTTATGATTTCTAAGCCCTTTGGTGGCTTCAATTGTGAGATTCTCTTATACCTCAAATGAACAGTGGGTACATCTTAAGAACAACTATAGGTACTTAATTGTTAAATATGACAGTAGGTGTAGTCCATTTGAGAATGTTAAGTATTATTATTATTATTATTATGAAAGCAGAAAAAGCAATCTTTGACTAGAAAGGGGGTGTGGCAACAGGCATTTTTGTGTTTCTTCAGCTAGCTGAATATCACTGCCAATGAAATTTTGTTTGCAGAACATATATATTTAATGAATATCTTTGCTTTCCTAGCCAGAATACTAGAAAAGCAAGATTATATACTATTCCAAAAATAAATGTATAAAATACTTGTGAGCTTTCTTGACTGTCACTTTGTATTACTGAAAAGCTGACTGCTCTGTTCATGTACTGTGCCAATGACGTCGTCTTTACTCACACTTCTACAAAAACAGGGACACCAGATTCTCTTATTTACACAGTCTTGCACTTTTGAAAGATAAAAGAGTTCTTCATAGTTTGGCTAGACTTCAGCTAGGTATTTCTTATGAGCATCCTCTTGTACTGAAAATAGATAACCATCCTGTGACGGGGGACGAAAATCTGTGAGGCAGCAGGTACATCTTACAGTGTTCATCTTATGTGCCTTCCTTATGGTCAGGACAGCCTCTCTTTCTCTGTTGAAGTGGCCACAGACCCACTAATCCTATGGATTCAGCCTTTAATGTGAACCTTTCAGATGACTAAACTGTGGTGCATTTCTGATATCTGACAGTATTATCCCAGCTTCACTGGCAATAACTCGTTTCTGCAGTATTATATTACAAGATTAGTACTGGTATATAAAACCTCCTCACACTTCAGTTTAACAGGGTTATGATTGCTTGTGTGGAAACAAATCCAACTTATTTTAAGAGCTGTCATTGGATCAGAGGTGTAGGAGGAAGAAGGCAATTTTCAAACTCAGGAAATAAAGATGTCCCAAACTTTTTCTCCCCAGATCCCTTGCCTCAATTTTTCTGCTTGACTTGTTCACACAGTTGAAAAATTTGTGAAAGAAGATTATCTGAAAGTACTTAACAAAGTGTGTCTGATAAGGTTTGTACTGTAGTTTGCTACATACAGGGTACAATCCAGCACCAGAACATTCTCTCTGAACAGTAGACCTCACATCATTGGAGTGCTTCTCTAAAACCCAAAACCATTAAAGAATCACTGGTTTAAAGACTCGCAAAACTGAGTTGGATCAGAGCTGAAAATGTTGGAAATATCTTTAGAAGTAATTGAAAGATAAAAAGTTAGAAGAATAGTTGTACTTTGCAATCCACAAGCAAGTCAGATTTTTTTCTTTAAGGCTGTTTATCCAGTCCTCCTAACTTCAGAGGCTTAAATTTGTAAATCCTAGGGTTTTCCCCAGTTACCTGAAATTGGGAGAAGGATGTGACAGGGTGTGC
Source organism: Orthonyx spaldingii (assembly GCA_013397795.1). Lineage (NCBI taxonomy): Eukaryota > Metazoa > Chordata > Aves > Passeriformes > Orthonychidae > Orthonyx > Orthonyx spaldingii. The sequence goes on from VZTJ01000437.1 coordinate 250,399, forward strand.
CCTCAGAAGGCAATTCCTCTGCTCTTGTGGATCCCTGCAGTTCCATCAACTCTTCAATTGAATTACACAAGTGGAGTATCTTGCTTTAATGTCTTAAGTCTGCCTTACCACAGTGATTCTCCTGATATTCTCAGTGTTTTTCAGACTGCTAAATAAGATATTAAATTTTAGATTAACAGTCTCTTTACAAGAACTGAGCTTGGATCTTCATGGCTGCTGCTGAGCTACTGCAACCTGTACCACTTGCATCTCAGCTTCTCTTAACAACAATAATTCTCTCAGTAATACAAACCTATTAAAATCCTCAAAGTATTTTCACCTTTTCCATGGCCATTTCTTCTTAATTTGTGTTTCATGCAAAGTTAATATGAAGTTGTGAATGAATTTTTCTCATGTGACGTAACTAACACTGTAAGTCATTCTGGAAAAAGGCTACGTCCTCTTGTCTCCCAACATCTCTGGCCTCTACTTAAAACCTACTGTGTATTGTGACCAGGAGGTATCAAGTCCTGGATCAATTTTTAATTTTTGTTTTCTGTAAAGTCCTCAAACACTTGTTGCAAGGTCACTTTTCTTTAGTGGCCTTAGTTGCATAATTATAATACACAGATTGGGGCAATATTTCTGTGTTCATTTCAGGCAGGGAGCTGGGTCATGCTCTGCATTTAAGCTCTGTATTGCAATCCATTTTTTTCCAAGCTGCCTTTGAGGCTGAGCAGCAGTGTAACCAGTCTGCCTTTACAATAATGTTTGTTCAGCTGGAAAGAGATAGTTCAAATCAAAGTCCAACACAGTTCAAGACTTGAATATATGTATCTATTAGCAGACATATGAATATGCTATTCATAATGTTAAAATATTAATAATATTTCATAATATTTTTGTCGATTTCCACTCTAGCATTGCCTTATTTCTACTGCAGCCTGATTCTACAAATTAACCTATTTTTTGATGCTTTTTAGAAATACTACAAATATGATGTCACTAGAATTCATGTATATCCAAATGCACACATATGACAGCACAAACGACAGTTTGATACTAGTTTTAGTTTATTTTTTTAAATCCTGCCTGGCTTAGACTATGTCCTGAGGGCAAAGTTTTGTTGTTACAATAATGCATATCTGAATTAAGACACTGAAGACCATTTGATTTTCTTGATTCAAGAACGGTTTTACTAAAGTAGAATGAATAATTCGTAAGAGGAGATACATTAAATTTATTTTGCTGTACATTCTATTCATCTATAAACATCTCGTGAATTCAGTTGGATTTATTAATTATTTAAAATTATTTTCAGGGTGAAGGCTTTAGGAAACTGGGGTAAATTACAGACAGACCTTGCCTGGTTACTTGAAAGGAATATGTAAATAATTTTGTTTCTTTGGGTCATTACATCTGTTTTCTCATTGCTTAGGTGTAATTCCTGTTGCAGTTTCCTAAGAAGACACTACGTGAATGGACTTACAGACATCTCCAGTAGTGCTAATGAACTTGAAGGAAAAGGAATACCTAGCATATAATATTAATTTCTCAAATGTTAGCCCCTAGATAATTTTAAACCACTTGTTGGTTTTGCAAAGTGACAAACACTATCAGTTTTGATTTTTTACAAGGACATACTAGTGCAAAAAACACATCAGAAAAGGATTTGAGCTTCTTAGCTTTCTGATAAAGGCTGTTGATTTTGGTAGTTTAAACCAGAAATGATAGAGGATTTCTAAGATTCCTGGTAAAATGCCTACAGTTCTATTATCCCCCTAGGGTTTTACACTGTTATTTTGTCTCATCATCAGTCAGATAAAGCAAGTGAGTGGAAAAATCCAGCACAGATTCACAAAGGGCAAATTGTGCTTGACAAACCTGACCACCTCCTATGACAAAGTAATCTGCTTGGTTGGTGTGGGGCGAGCAGTGGACATTGCCTGGATTTTTTGATACAATTTCCCACAGCCTTCTCCTGCAGTAACTGATGTGTGATGGTTCAGACCTGTGGTCTGTGCAGTGGGTGGGGAACCGGCAGACAGGTGGCACCCAGAGGGGAATGACAAACAGCTCCTTTTGAAACTGGCACCCTGTCAAAAGTGTGGTTCCCCAAGGATTGATATTGGGCACAATTCCATTTAATATCTTCATAAGTGATCTTGATGATGGGATCAAGTGTACTCTGATGAAGTTTGCCAGCAATACCAAACCGACTAGGAAAGTGGACATTTCAGAAGGGACAGCCACTCTGCAGCAGGACTTGCATGGACTGGAAGACTGAATGAATAAGAACTTTATGAAGTTCAACAAGGACAAATGTAAGGTCTTGCACCTCAGAAAACATAATCCAGGTGTGCAACACAGGCTGGGATCCACTTGGCTGGGGAGAGCTCTATGAAAAAGGATCTGGAGGTCTTGATGGACAGCAAATGCAGTACAAGTGTTGCTGTAGCCAAGAAAGTCAAGAGGATGGTGGGTTACATCAACAAAGGCATCCCCAGCAAAGAGAAAGAAGACATTATCCCATTTTACTCAGGCCTTTTCAGGCCATACCTGGAATCCTATGTTCAGTTTTGGTTCCTGCTATACAAAAAAAAAATGCAGACCAGCTTGACAGGGCCAAGAGAAAGGCCATAAAGATTACCAGAGGAATGGAAAGTCTGCCTGCCATGTGAGGAAAGGCTGAGAGAACTGTGTTTGTTCAGCCTGGAGAAAAGAATGCTTGGGACAGACCTTCTCACCATGTTCTGGTACTGAAAAGATGGCTACAAAGAAGATGCAGACTCCCTTTATACAAGGAGTCACATGGAAAATATGAGAGGAAATGGGTACAAGTTATGCCTGGGGACATTCCAATCAGACACAAAGGGAAATTTTTTCACAATAAGAACAATCAGCCATTGGAATAATACCCCCAGGGAAGTGATGGATTCCTCAGTATTGAATGCCTTCAAGATTCAGCTAGACAGGGTGCTGAGCCATCTTATCTAGATTGTGCTTTTGCCAAGAAAGTTTGGACCAGATGATCCTTGAGGTCCCTTTCCACCTAGGATGTTCTGTGATTCGGTAAGACAGAAACGCAAATGAGACTATATTTTTCTCTCATTAAGTACTGATTCTAACACTCTTCTCAAGTTTTTAAGCAGCAGAAGATTGGAAGTGTAGTAGTTTGCTGTAGCTCTAATTATTTATTTCTGCCAAATTCATGCCCCAGTTATAAATTAAGTTATTAGAGCTTTAACAGGAAAGTGTTTTTAAATAAAACAGACAAATCATAATTTAATTGCATTTTTTGAGAGAATCAGAATGAGTGTGAATAAAGACAGGTGTCCTATTCGCAACCCCAATCTTTAAGAAAATGATGAACTACAGACAAGATGTCATCCCACATTATAGCTCTTCTCTAAAATACTACAACTTAGGTCTCTAGTCTGGGTTACATTGGCATTCTTTTCCTGCTTTCTTGAGCTCTCTCAGGGTCTAAGACACTTAAACAGGTATTGGAAAGGAAGAAAAGGAAGCATGCTAGTATAACTCTGTGGTTAGGATAAGGTCCATTCCTTGCTTTAGAGCCTTATTTCATTTATGTGGGACAGCTGTTGACTAATAGACATAAATAATTCTTTGGGATCAATAAATGCTTCTTCCACACAGTTTAGTGTTCTAAACAAACTCCGGAGTCATGTCTGTTCTTGATGTCCTTTCGCGTGGGCAGTGTCTGTTTCTTGCCTGCAGGGTCACAAAGCTTTGAGTGTCTGGACAGTGAGGGCACCCCAGAGCAGCCCGAGTCCCCACAGCTTAGGATATCTGTGAAATAGCAGACATTTATGGGGATATTTTAATGTTGTCAGTGTTTCCAAGTTTTTGATAGTTCAAATGTGGTCAAAATTCCACATGATGGGTTCTGCAGGGGTTTAACAAAGCAGTCAAGCTTCTCTACCTTTTTTTTTATTCCTTTCAAAGTGCCCCAAATGAGGTTTCCTTAACTTCTTTCAGAATGAATACTGAATAGAAGATTTTGTTATCACAGTATCAAATCTTATTATTTAGGAGTGTGAAAGAAACAAGATAAATCTGTTGCATTTACCTGCTAATGAGCCAAAGCATTTGGAAAAAATGAAATTTTTAGGGGCTTTGATTGCTGAAAGAGGAACAGTCATTAAACTAGAATGGACCTTACCTTTCCTACTACAATTGTTTTCTAATATGGACTGTTGACTATAATTTTGCTACTACAACTTTTTTAAGAATTAAGTGATACTTTACTTTCAATTATGGCTATAGCACATATTATACTACTTAGTCTTACTACTGTAGATAGTAATTTTGTTTTCGAAAATGATCTATCAGTCTTTTGGGAGCTGACTGAGTATCTGGCCCCCTAGAGTTCTGAAAGGGTTTGGTAAATCGCTTTTTGTGGTTTAACGTAAAAATGTGGACCTCTGGGCTGAATATACTAGAGATATATCTCTAAACATATACACAAAAACCCCTGCACTGGCTAAAATATCTGTGGTGGATCTGGAAGTACAGCAGAGCAATTTGAGGAAACAAGCCCTATTGTCAGGAAGTGCATATGTGAATACAGTGGCTGAGCTCAGGAAATAGTTGTCTAGCAAAACTGAAAATAAGAACAAATGAAGGTTTAAAATGAACTAGCAAGCAGGTAAGAATTATAGTAGCATATAAGTATGTAAGTGGTATATAAAAATTTTATAGTAATGACAGAGCTTTTGAGCTGTGATGATTTCTGCAGTCTGAGGGATTGTTTTTGTCCAAAAAGAGCCAAAGCTAAGACATGGGGGAGACTAAAAGCGAAACTAGAGCAAAACAGCAAACAAAACCTCTGGTAAGGCATAAAAAGGATTTTTCTACAGAAATATACTTCACTTGTGATGCATCAAACAGGTACAGAGAAACTGCCTCAGGTATCAGAAGCTGGTCTACTTAGGTCAAAAACAGCAGGATGTGCATAAACTCTTCACCTCCTTTTCCTCTAATGCTTAGTTCTTTCCAAAAAAGTGTTGTTTTTTAAGAAGACTTTATTAGTGCATAAAGATGCATACTGACTTCTGGAGAAAAGACCAGAGCTGGCCCAGACTAAGCTGGATCTGGAGGTGGGAAAGCGTTAGGGAAAGGGCATTGCACTGTGATTTTTCCCAGCAAGGTGGGGCAAGCAAAGAGATAAGTGCAGGCAGCAACTTCAACACTGGCAAGGATAAATTTGGAGAGCTCAGGAACAAAATAAAATGCAGATAACATCTCTCATCTGCCTACTGAAGGAGTTGTACCAGCCAGCTCAAGGGCAGAAAGGAACTTCAATTAATTGGTAAAATGTAGAAAAAACTTGATGATGCGATGGAGGTTCTAAGCCTTGCATTGAGAAAGAGTAAACCTCATTACAAATTGAATTTTATTGGTTTGCTTTTGTTGAATACTTACTAGCGTCTTTTTAATCACAGAGTAAACCACAGTGCATTTAAGTAAGTAATTGGAAAGAGACAAGCCAATTAAATAGTTCACGTTTACCACTCTGACAACAATTATTAATTGCAATTAAATCTTAAAAAACATTTTATCAAGCAGTAGTAGATGACCTTTATATCCTTAGAGCTTACATACATCCTGACTCCTGGGAACAGTTGCATTTTGCAGTTCCAAGTTTCAGTAAGCCTTGCAATAGTAAACCATAATTTGCTCATATTTTATGTAGTCTGCATCCCTGTATTTGGGGTTTGGCAGCCCTTAGCATGTACTTTCAAGTTTCTCTGGGTTTGACAATTAATTAGTTTTAGACAGCTGTTATTTAATTAAAGTTATTGCTGCTTGTGGGATAGTTACATTGTGAACATTGCCTCTCCCATTACCTTTGAATTTCTTATAATGCATTTTTCTGGATGTATGTTTATTTTATGAATAAGTTTAGAAATCTGTTTTGTTCTATCACTCATTTTCGTGATAATATTGAAAATGAACCTTTTTCCCATATTGGAATCTTCACATGATAATTCAAGGTCATGCATCTTTTCTTCCTAGGATGTAGCCAGTATAATATGAGCCTGCCTTCATTTTTGCAGTTATTCCTGACATTAATTTGTTGACAACCACATGAAATTTTGGTGAATGAGTAGCACTTTACCGGGGCAAAAGATTTTTCTGTTGTCATCCACATACTATCACTGAAAGACTGCATACTTTTTGCATTGATCACACAGACTCCAATTCACTAACTGATTCGAATTTATAGTTCCTGAATTTGGATAGTTATTAGCTCAAAGTTTTAATATTTTAATCACATCTGCCAACTGTAAAATAATCACTTACCTAGATCCTGAGAGTTTGGAAAATAATTTGTATTTGTAATGATAATGTATTTGTTCAATGATGAATACTTCAGTGCATGAGCTCAAAACAAAACAAAAAAAAATCAGAATGCTCTCAATTTTGAGCTGAAAAGAACAGGGAATGATCAGTGTCTTACCCATGCTTCAACTAATGTATCGATATGAGTGGAATAAATCTGTACACCCCTACCTATTTGAGTGAGTCCCAAAGTAGTGAAACTGCAAGAGACTATCAGAGAAGATGCCATAGGCTTCTTTCTTTGTAACTCTTACATAGTTCTTGCTCAGCTGATGTTTTGGAAAGCCAGAACTATCCTAAAGTACTTAACATTTCTGTAACTGTGTTTGAATTTGAAGATCAGGTGCTGAAAAGAAAGAGACAAATTTTGGCTTCCTAATTGTGGAGAACATTCAAATACCAAACAAAAACAAGTCTCTGGTTTGTAAACACTAGGGTTGTGACAAGGAAGGAAAAGCCATGTGTTATGTGTTGCTCCTCTCATCTGCAGGAGCCTCAGTGCTTTTGCTTGAAGTATGCATCTACCTTGCTGTCTGCATCCCATTACACAGCTTAGGTTCAGCGATATATTTTTATAAAGTGTAGATGCATGTTAAGTCTCATGAAAGCCTGTAGTAGCGACTCTAATCATAATTCAGTGCACAAATTCAGCCCTAAATTTTGTTGTTGCAGAGCTGTCATTGCACTTCTTGGCAGCACGTTTTTTATATGCTCATGAGAGAATTATCTATAGCAGGCTGGTAATTAACTTGAGCATTTTTAAAATAAGAAACCAAACTATCTCTCCAGTGGTTCCAGCTAGAAAAAACTATCTTTAGCAACATAAATTTTTTATTTCCCTACACGTCTCTTCTCTCAAGAACAGAAATGTGGAGAATCTTGTCTGGAAAAGGAATGCAATTGTAGAGTAAACGTAGTGCCAACATATTCAGTGTCATGGATTTAAGGGGTTGTACATCAGTGGTAATACATTACTTTTAAATCATACTGGAACGTTACTGTAGTTCTAACCCTGCAGCTTGGCACTGAAAAGCATGATCGTGCTGCCCATACTGTATAGTGTCATCTTCTACATTAGACTTGCAAAGTAATTCACTTAAAAAAACCAAGCCAAAACCTAAAAAAAAAAACAAACAAAAAAAAATCCCACCCAAATTCTGTTGTGAAACACATTTGCTGCTAATGTGATTCAGTGCTAGAGATTTGTTTTCTCCATAAAGATGATCTTTTGATATCTTCATTTGGACTTTCGCCTTTCAATCAAGACATATCAAATCATGATTTTAGTTAATAAAAAGCCTTTGAACTTTCAGAGTCCCGAGGCGTTTTCCCCTCCCTAGCCTAGAAGAGATGCCAAATTTTAAAAGGAACTTAAAAGATTTTGACATGTCACTCATGGTAAATTGCTGGAATGATAAATCAAGGAGATTTATTTTTGCAAAAACAATGGAGATACAGTAAGCAAGTTTTCTTGTTTTAGAAATCTTTATATAGCATAGACATTTTCTCACTCTATTTGTAGTGATGGGGTGGAAGATGAATGAAATAATGTTGGATAAATGACTCTGATGTTATCTGACTACTAGCACCATTATCTCTCCTGGAGCTGTCAGAAATATTCCATTATATAAGACAGATAGTGCTCTAGTTACTGTCTAGAAGACTGGAATATAATGATTATACTGGCGAAAACTAACCTTTAGTTTCCTATATAGGAAGTCACTATTTCAAGAGACTTAGTTAAAACATGTTATTTCTGGCATTGTTATTTTTACAGTGAAATGAATCACTGTTCAAAAAATAAATTTTAAAACCCCATCATGAGAACACTGAGGTTTTAAACTGTAGAAAATGTATGTGTGTATATATATATATGTATGTATATGTAGATTCACATATCTTCATTTTAGTAATGTTGAAAATTAATTTGAAATTAAAATACCTCTCTGATGTATGGATTGAAACTAGCACAACCTTTAGGTGGAAGTAGCTGGTTATTTAGCTTTGGTTACAGCATTTGTGTACGGCAGAGTTTAAATTTGCAGTTCACCTATGCTTTTAGAAGCAGGAATGTGCACATTCCTGTGTCCACGCATCTTTTCTCTGCCTGACTGCAAATATATGTGACATTACACTTGTATGATCAGCTGGTGAGATTGCCAATGTGTTATTCCAGTCAAGGCCACTCATCCTCCAGGCCATGTGACCATCTCATTTATGTGATAGACATTAGTGACACGCTGCTAGTTTTTGTTTAATAAAGCAGTATTTTGCAGTGGATAGCATTTAGCTATTAAAAGGCAGGCTTAGGAAGTACATGATGGGCTGAAGTCAACACCAAGTTTCCTCTGACTTCATTCTGACTTGCATGTTTCTATTTAAATCACAGCAACCCAGGTAACTGCAAAAATACTTACATAACATATTTGTAAATTTCTGACTGGTCCAAAAATATTTGTCTCTCTAAAGGAGTCAGTGAGACCAGGTATTTCTCATGTAACTGTTTGGTATGATTTTTATTTATGTGAATTCAGGTGAAAGTGGCATTTGAACAACATCTTATCCTTATCTTAAAACACATGTTTACACAGAGATACCAGTGACTTTACATTTGACCCTAGTGCCTCAAAGAGACATAACGCCTCAAAGAGACATAACATGTTTGCTCTCATGAAAGACCTGGAACAAAGATTTTGTGATGCTGGAACACCCTCTGGACTTACCATCTTCCCATCCTAGACCCTGTGGAATTTATCAGTATTGTACAGTGTTGCAGTTATAAATAAAGATTACTTTGGTGCTCAGGAAGAGATATTTACAGAAAACACTCTGTGCAGCCCTTGGATCCATGGCCATATATCTGCTCACAGATGGGATGAACAAGGATCCCTGCAGAGAAAGCCCAGCCACCACGCCAGTGAACACGATGCTGTCCCACTGCACCGTCTGCATCTCCAATGAGAAGAAAGCAGTTATTGTGGCATAGGGCCCTCTGCACAATAATAATGATTTTCAGTTTGGCTGCTTTTTTTTTTTTCTCCAGCTCATAGTGTGGAATTACTGTCTTTGCACTACTGAACAGCAAAAATTCTTCTGCTCCCATAGGCAAATCAAAGCAATGAATGGGTTGCCATTAATTAGACTTCTAACATCAATAGTACACCTCAGTATCCCTTTTTCAGTGATCATTTATTTCTCTCAGAGTGAAGATGATAGAAGTTGTGCAGCCAAAGAAACCAGTATGATGAAAACTATGTGCGGTAGTTTGACATACAAATTGTTGATATCTGAAATGTTGCTCAGCATCACAACACCTTTTTTATTTTTGGTACCACAAACCTTGATGTTTTAACTCAAGTTACATGTTGCAGACATTGGAATTCACTGTGAATAACAACCATCAATTGTTCAGTCCATTGTCCTGCTCATCTGAAATTAATGAAATATCTTCATTTTTTGATGAAATGTTTGATATTATTTTTGCTTTTTAAAATTAATTTAAGCAAATCTTTACTGCTTGGGTAGTCTAAGAAAAACAATTGCAGTGTGTAAATTGTATGTAATACTGCTTCTTGTTTTTCAGCAGAAGACTGACACTTTTCAATCTGCAGCCTAATCAGTAGGAAACAGGAAATCATTAATTTTGCAATTTCAGGATTGCCTTTCATTGTTATACTGATTCATGCAGCTTTTCAGACTTGTAGTCTTATGGAATGATAGTAGTCGCATCAATAGTCATAAATCATAAGTAATGGTCCTACAGATAGGCAGACTGGAAGTTGCTTTTCATGTGGGAGCCAAGATATTTATAGCTGGCCTCTGTCCAGCTGCAAAACAGAACACACTAGTGAGACAGTAGTGTCTGCAGGCTTTTAAGACCATCAGCACATTCAGCTTATGCATCGTTAGAGAGGAATTCCTTCACCAATGGATTATTATTATAGCTTGTTTTTATTGGAATACCTGACTGGGAAGAGGCAGTATAAGTTAGTTATTATCTAAATAAGTAACTACTTAAGCAGTATGGTTTTGCTCTTTTTTGCTGGTAACATTTGTGAATGCGATGTAAATGGCTTTTCCTTTGGTGAATAATTAATAAATAATTCATGGTACTGAAAACATTTTAAGTGGATGGGAGAGAAGGAAACCCAGTGGTGGAAAACGTATGGTCTGTTCCAGAGACCCAGAGTTCAGAACTTGAGAGAAAAGGAGACAGAAACAAGTGCCCCAGGCCTCATACACAGAAGAAGAAACAGACAGAAGTAAAAAGAGTCTGCAATTTGTTTTGGACTATAGCTTGATTTTTCTTCTCACATTTATATATAGAACAAGAACAATTTACATATCCAAGCAGCAGAGTCTGAAGCTGTAGAAAGATGAGACAGAGGAAATATTCTGGCTTCCTTGTGATACCACACAAGAGCAACTTATTTTTTAAATCATATTTCAGAAACATGTTGAACAAAACCAAAGGTTGGGATGTGACTACCATGACAGAAGACCCCTGAATCACAGAAATCACCAGACTTCAGGAAGTCAGCTAGTTCAAAGCCATGTCCTAACTCAGGAGCAGCTGTACCTGGGTTATTTATTAAAAATGTCAATTTTATATGTTCTTAAAGACGTTGAGTGACATGAATTCCATAGCTTCCCAGGATATTTTGCTCCGGAGATTTCACTGCCACTGGGAAATGCTGAAAATTAGTCTCAGTGTTTCTATTCCTATACAACATAGAGGCACAATATACATTATTTCTCTGTAATACCCCATTACAAGTTTTGTGATTGCTAGCATGTCTTCCTTCAGTCTTCTGTAGAATTAAACAAACTTAAATCCTTTAACCTGTCTTTGCAGCCTTGCAATAATCAGCTGCTATAATCAAGATGACTGGCATGTAGTGGTTGACTGGTTCCTAAGCAGATGCAAGCTAGTTGGGCTCTTTTTTGAGCTTTGGACAATGCTGGGAATGCTTCTGGTCCCTCAGGGTGACACAAAGATGAGGGAAAAAAGCCCAAAACTTAAGAGAAGGTCTTAAGAGGCAAGGAAGCAAAGTCCTTTATTTGATGTATGCTGGTTTCCCCTTTCTCTTTGGCTTGCAGCGTAAATAGCTTCAACCTTCTTAACTGGTGTTTATGTCAGTCCTGTGTTTTCTCAGACTTTTTTGAATGTGTTTCATGCCTCAAAAAACCAGTATCTCCTCCATGGAGTTTTAAACTAGACAGCAAGATTAGTGAAATAAGTGAGCAAATGAATGGAACAGTAGTCATTTTGAAGATACAACTCCTTGAAACTAGAAGAGTGATTCAGGGGCGTATGATGCTGTGCTTATCCTCTTCTGATGCTCTTTAGGCATTGTACCTTATCTACTGCCCTCTTCCAGAGGCAGGGCTGTGGTCTGTGTAGACCTTTGGGGTGCAATTCATACCAAGGTAACTATTCAAATTTAATGTGCCCTTCACTAGTCAGAACCTGGTAGACTCCAGTCGTGACTCTTTGTCTTGTTACTATACTATATTTCACTCAGTGGAGTTAAAGTGGAGATGTTGTCTGCAAAGTTTAGGGGAAAGTTAGAGCTTTGGCATAGTGTAGATTGCTTCTCTTTTGGCAGAATGAATCACCTGACAGTGTCTTATCAGAGTTAGACTTAATTAAGAAATAGTTTCGCCTTCGACCTATTTCTCAGAAGGTGTTTTTTCATATGTTCCTTCCTTATTCCTCCTGTGATTACTTCTGGGTCTAAATATTCTTTTGTAACAAATAAAGATATCCCAATACATATGCTTAGCAGTTCTTTCTAATGTCTGTTTTTAAGATTGATTAATCAGTATATTATAATAAAGTTACTTGGAATAAGTGATCCATCAATCTCACCCTAACAGAATTATCTCTATGAGTCTAACAATACAACCCTGAAAGACTCAGATGTGTGATTTGACTGGGGAATTATAAAAACACTTTCTCTCACTTTGTATGAAAGAGGGATTTGTGCTACCTGCTGCTTTGCCTTGAGCTCTCAGGTTCCACTTACAAATGAAGCAACAGATTCACTGTCTGCAGGAGATGAGGGGTAGTGGTGCCTCCTACTCCTGCCCAAAGGCAGTCTAGGAGATGGAGAGCTGCAGGTCTACTTTGTGGAACTTTCTGAGCATTTTAATAACTTTGCTTTGAAACTGTGAGGTTCACGTACAAAGACACTTCATTCAGGGCTCACTTGAAATCAGTTCTTAAGTCTGCTTGAAAATTTGGCAAGCTTCAACTAAGTAATACTCCTTGGCTGAGGTTCAGATACCTGCAGAAATCTTGAAAACTGAGTAGTTTTGGCAGTTTTCAGACTTGTAATGGGGCTACTGTAGATATGTCAGGTGTTTAGTGAGTGCTATAAAAGAGGTATTAAAATAATAAGTTCTTTACAGAAGTTCTGATCTGCTCTCATCTTAACAGGATATTCAATGCACTGAGAAGTTTATACTCTTTTGAATTAACTTTTATTTTTTATCACATCCTTTTAATTAATTTTTAATAGAAATCAAAGAAGTCATAAGCATGCTTTCTTGCATTTCAAGGGGTAAAAGTCCATACTTAGATTATTTTTTAAAGTCTTCTGGAAGCTTTCTTTTCCAATCCACATCTAACAGCTTCAAAAGAACAGAGTAGCTTGCATCTCTGACAATCTGTTGGTCTACACTGACTTATGTATGAGGCTGGCTCAAACTCACCAGGAATCACATAGAGTTTTATAGCCTTTGCAACCAACATCAATGAATTAAATTGGCTAGAACAAATAAGGTGACAAAGGGTAATGATGAGTGGCAGAAGAAATGAAAATCGTGCAGTTTAAGGACTGACAAAGTCATTGGTGACCATCAGTTACAGTAAATGTGTTTTCAAGGAGACATTTTATAATTTAAGGCTTTTTAATAGCAGTCTCAATTTTACTGTCTTGTTCAAAGGATAACAGGGCATGACAACCTTTTATTTGGTATTATACTTTCAGGATTGATCAAGACCTGAGTGCTGGATCCAGAACATCATGAATAAACTGCTTCTGGCCATTGCTGGCACAGTTATATTCCTCTTCTTGATGCAGCAAAATGCAGTTGTACACATACCAACGCACTGTTTTGACTTGTATTTGACATTTTAATTTTGCTTCTCAAGGGGAGGGACAGAAAGCCTAATTTGTCATTTAACTGTATTGTTCTGATAGCACTCTCACTGGCTGCTGTTCAAAATCAATATTAACAGTCAAAGGATTTTATTTGCCTGGGGAAATTGACAGGAACCACAACTGCTTTTTTCTGAATAGCTCTTCATGTGGATACTCAGCACTACTCTTCATTTTCCTGTGTATATAAGCTCTGAGTCAAACGTGTATTTTGCTGCCTCCTTACGAAGTCCAAGAAAGTCAGCAGAAGCCCAAAAAAGTAAGTGCTGTGTGCAATTTATGCACTATGAACAATTTATTACTCTTTGCACAGTTCTGAGAAACTCAGTACTATGTATTTAAAACAATTCCTTTAGTTGAGTAGGGAAGGCTGGAGACTGTATCTCTACTTCACCCTGCAGTTTCACCAGCACAAAGTGTTTGTTTGCCCTCTTACTTCCCTCTGCCCTACTTCCTTTCTCTACCCTGGCCTTGGGAGAAGTACAAAATGAACAATGCCTTTTACCTCTGAAAGGAGGTACTTAAGGTTTCCACCTCAGCTCCTTAAGGCTAAGCCTTAGGGACTCCTTAAGATTAAACCAGAGATCAACTGTTCCAAATTTCAGAAAGAGATGAGCCTTTCTTGAGAAACAAAACTGACTGTAAAATTATATGAATGTTTTCAATCCAATTTTAGACACATGGCCTACCTTTGGCATAATCAGACTCCGTTATAGCAACTGTTCATTTATAGTAACTCCAGCAGAAAAAAATCCCTTAGTTCAGTAGTAATTGACTTTGTGAGAATTAACATGCCCCACAAGACTGATCCTGAAGACAGTAATCCTGTTCGTCTTGCCTTTCCCAGTGAATGCTATATTTAATATTTAAATGCGCATTTCTCCTTATGTTCTTACTGTTTCAACATTTAAATGGAGTTCTGCATATGAAATTGCCTCCTTAAAAATATTGAAAAAATATATTCAAGTGAAATTTGATCTGTCTTTACAGTGTTGATTTGGTAAACGCCATGTCCATGATTAGGAATAGCTCTCTAAAACAACAAACATTCGTTCAGATCTCAGGAGTTTGCTATAGTGAAGCTAGTTGGTTTTTAGCTTCTTCCAGGCCTGACAACTTTCTCTATGGTGACTCATCTGATTTTTAATAGATATTGCATAACACTGGTTTTCATTGTGCTTGTTTTGTTTTCCACCATATGGAGTTTCTCAGTAAGAATATACTTTAGAAGAAGGAGCTGATGTAAATGCACTGTTCCTTTACAATTCTTTGTTTTTTGGAAAGGTGGACAAAGACAAGTTATTATTCATATGCAGAATGACTAAGAGGCTAAGGGCAATGGAACTGTCAGCCTTTAATCTTATACACTTTTCTGTCGGAGATTTTGGTACACGTGAGTATTTCAAAGAACAGTAAATCCAGTTAATTGCAGCTATCATTAGGCTAAAAATAGCAGGAAAGACATAAAAAAACCAAAGTTCTCTCTTATATCACGTACATAAATAAATAGAGCTCTGAGTATTGAGCATTAATGAAAACAGAAACTGGGTGTCAGACTGGAAGAGCAGATGACTGTACTTTAGATATACACTGGATGACTTTTCTTTAATAATGATTTGAATTTTGCACAAATTTCTTTTTTTTTTTTTCTGCATGTCTTTAAAACTAGAATGAACCAAAAGGCTGATGGAGGGGGAAGTGGAGCAGAGAGAAACAAGCACAAGTGTCAAGTTTGCTAGAGTGAGGTGAGCTTTTAGTTTCTTCCAGGACTGAAACAAGCACGTGTGCCAAGGGACTTCTGTATTGAGAGGTCCATTGGAATTTTCTGTCAAGTCCATCACCACATTTTCATGTCACAGATGCACAACTCTTTCATTCTCCTCCATTGTGATAATGCTTCTCTGCTCACGTACTGTCATCCAGAGTCCACTGATTCCAGCTCCAAGGTATTGCATTACACAAGCATAGTCCTAACAAAGAAAAAATGTCCTTGGCTTAGGTGGGATCTGTTAGAAGTATCTGTAGGGTATTGGGGATCTACTGAGCTGAGTCAGAGTGCTTTCTTCTACCTCTACCTTTGCACAACTCAGTGGCAGCTTTCCCCTCTCCCCCTTCTGATCCACTCTTATTCTTTGCTCAATGCTGTAAAGTTTTTTAGCTTCAGCCTTGCTCAGATTCCTCTTTTGGTACTTGGTCAATGGGTAATCTCCCTTGAAATCTTGAATTTTTATCTCCAACTGGGTGACAGATGATCTTCTTTTGAAAGCTTTACCTATTTTGAAAATAAGGAAAGCTTAGTGTATGAATTGGAAAAAAGCTACTTGCTGTTGTATGGTTGTATTCTAGAGCTGAACCAATGAACTGACAAAAGCACAGAAATTTGAAATACTGTTTTTTAACTCATTCTCTCTCTAACCCAAGCACTCCCTGAAATCTTTGAATTCCTATGTCCTCTTGAAAAACATGGATTCACAACTCATGGCAATGATTATTAGAAAATGTGAATTTGTTTCAGAATTTGCTCTATAAATAAAAATATTTTTATAAATATTATAAAAAATATTACTGTTTAATATTTGATTTACAGAAATCTTTAGCAGAATTGCAACTATGGAACCATGATTTGTCATGACAAAACAAATGTAATTGTATTTATCAATTAATTCATTAGCTGATTCAGTGGTTTCAACTTTGAAAGTACAGGACAGTGAATTGAGGTCATGAAAGCAAAACTAAACAATCTTTCATTTAAAAAAATTATTTTGCTTTATCTCAGGTGAAAAGAAAAAATCCATTTTGCAGGAAAATTAACAACATATTCAAAAGTTCTTGTTCCATTCTAAGAGTATTGTGCAAAGCAAGTATAACCTGCTCATCAGCTCTATTAGAGTGCCAAACTATAAGGCTCTTTTCAAGTTTATAATGCCATAATTAATTAACTAAATATTTTGCATTGACTTTGCCTTTGGCATCTTAATATCAGTTTTCATAGCCCTTTATTCTCCTCAGTGTCATCTGACCTGAGCTTTTACTACCCATGAGAAAAGACTGGGGAGTTGTGTTTAGCCCTTGTTTCAGCAAAACCCATTAAAAGATAAAGCTTGAGCTTGTTTTATTATGAATTTTGTCTTGCTTTCCCCTGTGTTAAATGTAATAAACCTGAAAACAGGTGCACTGGCTCAGTTGGCATATTTTCTGCTTGCTCTCAGACAGTTCTTAGCAAAGATGCATAGCATAATGGTACTCTATCTCCTATCCAAGAGTGTGGTTTGAGTTTTTTCATATCCTGATAAAATTGCCAGCAGGTAGAATTCTCGCTCTTCAGAGCAAGCAACATTTTACTTCCCCATGCAAAGACAATTTCCTAGCTTTGCCCATGAGTAAGACTAAAGTGAAGGATGCAATATGAAATTGGCATAAATCCACCAGAGCCTCTGTACTTATTCTACTGTGCTATGAACATCTCACCCTTCACTAACACAGACAGTAAAACTGCTGGGTCAATTACGTCTTGTGTTTACAACTATCACTCTTTAAAATTTTCAGCTAAAGCAGTATACAAGTACAGCAATTCTGTCATCCATTCAGGCTTATATTCTCATCTTAGATAACAAGGTTTAAGGAATCACAAAATTTCTGTTACCTCATGCCATTACTGAGATTCCAGTGTTAAAGCCTTAGCAGTCCACAGGACAGGTTAAAATAGGATTTATTTCAACTGAAAATGACAGGTTTGAATTTTTATTTATTAGTAAAAATAAAATTGACTTGTTTTCTGGTAATAAAATAATTTGATATGTTGAGACATTGTCTATAACTAGTATCCTACCATAATTATGTCATTACAGTATATGTGATATCACTATAATATGACTTATTTTGTTATGCATTTCTATTATGGGCAGCTGATATTTTACATTTAAATTAATATAAAAAAACAAAAATGGAAAACAGAAAAATATAACAAAATAATAGCCATAACAAGAAGAAATTCTGAGAATCTACCATCTCTGATTTTAATAGAGACGAATATGAACTCTTTGAAATAAAGAAAGAATGTAACTTTTATGATACTGTGGTTTTTCACTGGTAAAGAAGTGGTTCTAAAAATTAGTTTGTCTGTTAGGTAGAGATCTGGCAGGGAAAAGTGATATTCAAGAAGATGAATGTAATATTCGGACACAGAAGTAGAGACAACTCAGTTAGAATGGAAAAGATTAACTCTGTAGAAAATGCTCAGCTGCCTCTGGAGTACTGGCTTGTTAGAGCCTCTGTATTTTTTTCAGAAGTTTGGAAAACTTTGGAAGGCCTTTGGATGAGCATTTAGGAAGTATCTGATGTCCAGAAAAGACATGCTAGTTATAAAACCGAAGGAAACTCAAAGTGATTAACACATCGAAAAGCAGGTTGGAGGCTTACATGATTAGACTTCTAGTATTTACCTTGTACAATAAACTTTTAATAACAGGCTTTTGTTTTGTCTAGCAGAGAATCACATAATGAGAGCCAAATGGTGGAAAAAATCTTCGGACTAGAAGTATGAACAATTCTTAGTAGCGAAGGTAAGCAACACTGGACAGCAGTGTTTAAAGGCAATTAAAATTTTTGATGTGTTTCCCACTCAGTTTGGAAAGTAGCAACAGGCTTTCTCCGCACTCTGTATGCTTTATCTTACAGTAATTCCTTTTTTTCCCCCTTTGGACTTCAAAATGTCAGACTACAAAACATCCCCATTCTTTCCCGTTTAAGGCTGTAGAAAGCAGTGGTGTTAACTTAAAAAAATCTTGGTTCT
This sequence comes from Orthonyx spaldingii, assembly GCA_013397795.1. Taxonomy (NCBI): domain Eukaryota; kingdom Metazoa; phylum Chordata; class Aves; order Passeriformes; family Orthonychidae; genus Orthonyx; species Orthonyx spaldingii. The sequence continues at coordinate 268,705 of VZTJ01000437.1, forward strand.
AAAAGAATCTATAAAAACTTACGAATTTTGCCATTAAAAACAAAGAAAAACATCACAATGCATGTCTATACTACATGTGCTGGTTACATAAGAGCCAAAAAAACTTCCAACTCTGAAATACTCTGAAACTGTGATGACTGGGAAAATGCTTAAATTTAAACCAAATGGATTGATTTGGTAGGAAGTGAATCACACAGACTTAGACGTCCCTCTGCTACCCTTCAACATTGTTTGATTATTTTGCTAATTCTAGAATGCTGCATTCATTCTCAGCAGATGACTATTGAGCATCAATACAGATTTGTTTTCCTACCTGCCGGGCATTTGTTTACCCAGCCTACTCCTTTTCAGAACTGTTAACACCTTTTGCTCCTTATCTGTTTTCAGCTACTGTTGCCCAAGAAGCTATAAATGAGTTTTCTAGCAGTGTCCATTACAGAGGATTAAATTTACAAGGGAAGATCCACTGTAACTTGTCACCACCACCCCTTTTGCAGCCTTTGTCAGCATCCAGCTGTAGCCAAGCTCTTTCTGGCATTCTGAAGTTTGCTGAGGCAGACCCTGGTAAAGGTGCAGACTTCTTGCTCCAAGTCCATGCTCAGGACCATTTCCCCCACCATTTTCAGAGCCCTCTTGTAAAGGCCTCCCCCAAGGCAGAGATAAACATTCTCAGACACAAGACACACTCACAAAGGTGGATGCAGCAAAGTCTCCTCTCTTCATCACCTGGGTTAGTTTCCGTGGTCTTTACCAGAATAGGCTCTGCCCTACACCCCTGTCAGAAACAACTGGAAGAACTACTGGCCACAGAAGAACAGTCTTCTCTTCCCCTAATACTTTTTTTTTTCTGCTTCCCATTGCCTTTGTTTTCACTCTTTTCCTTCCCCTTCAGTCTGAAGAAACATGAAATGATTACGAGTGTGGGAAAAGCCAATTTTTTTTAAAAAGTATAAGAATTCTTATTTCTTTGTTATGCATATTACATATCACTTTGGGTCAGGATTTTCAATGTCCCATTTATTTCCGATGGAGCAAAGTTGAATGCTTCTCATCTCACATCTTTTTTTCCTGTCCTTCCTTCTACCCTGACAACCTGTGGGAGAGGAATCTATATGTCAAGTTCATGTCTACATAAGCCCAGAAGGGACATTTCATGTAGGACAAATTAGACCATTCATCTCCCAACTAGGTGCTTTTCTCCAGAAAGAAAAGACTTCATAATGGTCTTTCAGTATCGTAAATTATTAGATTCTAAAGAGATCGTGATCGTTGTAACACATGCACATTGTCAAATGCTTGGGAGAGTTAATAAATAATTTTGTGTCACTGCTGCATTTTTGATCTCCCCTAAAGAGGGTGAGGTTCAGCTTTAATACCTCATAACCCGAATCTATTTAAAGTAGATGTTACTATTTCACTTTCCTTACTTGTCTACATTACCATGTGCTATAAAGTTGCAAATATAATAGTATATTTGACTTATACCAAGATAAAACTTTTTAAAATTCAAATTCTAAAGAGGAGATTCAGTTTGGATCCCTAACTTCAATCAGTTTGGGTCAATACACTTTATTCCTGTTCCCAACTGTAATTGACATCATATCATCTAGAATTTTATGCTTCGTGAAAATTTTTCTACCAGTGGAAGCCATGCAGGCTGAGCAAGCACACAGTTATCCTGAGCAGGGCTACAGTCTCTTTATCAACCCAGGAAATTTCTACTATTGAAAGATTTCATGCCAGAGCAAGCTGCACACATCATTGCCCTCATACAGTTAGAAAGCTGTTCGCTGAAATCCATCGCAAACCAAACCAGAGTCGACCTGGCATGTAATGAGCTCACCCAGGGGCAATGCAATACAGATCTGTGTCTTGAAAGCAAAATCTATCCTGGTGCTAACATTTATGTTTTAGTATAAAGCTGTGACATTACATAGGTTTTATACTCCCTTGATTTGTGTTTATAACACAACAGGGGATTATTCTTCTTTGATGGATTATGCTCTTTGGTATTCTCAGGTATGCAAACTGAGCTTATTTTATGATAGGACAAGTAGGTTTTAGGGTGTTTTTTATTTAAATGCTGTGCATTATATTTGAATTAATTTTTTTCAGTTTCTGAATATTTACAAAATATCTACAAATTATATTTATTTTTAGAATCCCATCTGATACAAAACTATTTTGACCTGTATTTCAATTAGAGGAATTGTGTTGTAAAGAAGATTATCATATAAAAAAGTGTGACAGTACCCTCACAGCTGATTTTACAAAGCTATAAATAATTGAGGTTTTTTGCATATTCTTCTTTCCCTTCTATCCAAAGGATGCATATTCTTAAACAACAGGCTTCTCTGAACTTCTTTTCCTACATTGTGTTTTGTGGAGAGAAAAAGCTGGGGCAGGAAGGCAGAGTATAAAAATATAAGAGAAAAAACCACAGTGTAGAAGAGTGTTTGTGGTTCCTCTAAGACTCTGCTTTACCACTGGCTGTGGCAGGCACTGCTGTGCTTCTCTTCTCTTTTTCATTCTCTCATTCTACACTATTTCACCCTCTATTAAGATAAATTAAAGTTTATAAAATTTCCTACATGTCCTAACAAGGTACTGGGATCTGCTGAGGACTCACTGAAAGCCGTTTTGGAACAATGGGATAACCAACCCAAACTTCCTCTGACCTCTCAGTTTTATTAAGGCACAATCAGATTAATAGGAATTGCATATAAAAACTTAAGTTTAGGAAGTGGGAAATGCAAGCTTACTGTGGGCCCTGTGGCTAAACTGCATACAAGACTTAGCAAAGAAGACATACTGGCAAAGTAAATCCCCACGTCTGTGGCCTCAACTATATCATCAAGCTACCTTGTTTCTGCATTCATCTAAGGTTTTATTTCGCTGATTATCTCTTCCATGTTAACTTGCTTGTAGGCTCCAGTTTGGTGTGACTCAAGTGGTTCTTCAGTGAGAAAGCCTGTGAGCAAACCAGAGAAGAAATTCATGTCAACAATGATACTTTCCAAGAAAGGTAACCAAAGATCCTGGTGTTTAGGGAACAAGGTAATTCTACCCTGGAATCTCTTAAATATCTGTAAGGAAACATAATGGATGAGAAGGCCAGAGGAGTCAGGGTGCAGGCAGAGGAGCTGAAGTCAAAGCATAACTGTTAGTCTTGCTGATTATCATTTCAGGTTTCCAAAAGAAGCAGGTCTGCCAGACTTCCATCTAACCTGCAAGACATTGTCTCTTGCACGTTAGGCCAAGTTCTGTCTGTGCTCACTGGATGAAAAGTGTGTTTATCGTGTTTTCCTGTTTCTTGATCAGGAGACTAGTCCTCCACCTCATGGTAATCTGCATCATGCAGTTGTGTGGTTTGGCTGTAAATGCAAAAAAAACCCTCCCAAGATAAACTCCTGTGAACCTCTTTCCACTGATGTATAGGGCACCTATGGAGACATTTCCAATATATTAGCGGATGAAGCTTTGATCTACAACTTAAGAGATATCCCCCCTACCTTTTCTGCTGTCTCTTTCACTCCATGCACACCTAGTCCAAAGTAACCTTTCGAGCTCACTGAGAAGGCAGCCAGTGTTGTGGGTTTACCCAGGAAGAGTCAGTCTTGCAAGTGACCTATGGTGCAGGAAGCAGTGCACTTTGCTTCCTGGGAAACAGAGCCAGTGACCAGCTAGTTTTGAGTATTGATGGGTATATAATCCAATTAAAAGTTGTTCCGCCTCCAGGGAAAAAACCATATTTAAGTGAGATACACCTGAGAAAAATCCCTTTTTCCTGTCCTATTGCTGCCAGAGAAGCAAGTCCTGTGCT
>VZTJ01000437.1:273309-291671 GCA_013397795.1 Orthonyx spaldingii
TAGCAGTGGGAAAGCTACTGGTGTGGGAGGGACATTCCACAACAAGCAGAGATCTTTTTCTTCTGGGCGGCTGCTAGTTGTGAAGCTGAAAACCATAAGAACTGTATTTCTTGTGGAGAAGTCAACATGGTAAAGCAGGAGAAAACTCCTCTCCCTAAATGAACTGAAGAAAGACTAATTTAGAAGTGGTAAACTGACTGAAAGTCAAAGTGTTGTTTTTTTGTATTGTCATTGAAAAAATGGAGAGGTGGGAAGAGCAAAAGTGTTCTGACGGTTTTGTACTGGTTCTTAATTTTTTTTCCTTCCTTTTAGGTCTGTTAATAAACTCTCTTTATATTCTTTAAAGTTTGAGCCTGCTTTACCTACTCCTAATCCTTATCTCACAGCAAAATTGAATAAAATCTGGTAAGTGTGCTGGTGTTTAACCAAAAAAACTCAGGTGAACGAACTCAAACCAGTACACGAAATTGGTGTTTCTGCCTGGTATTGAACCGAACTAGTACAGCAAGTCATAACATTTTGTTTTGTCATGTTCAGACGAGTCAAGACTTTTTGTTTTCCAAGCATTTCAACCACAAATTTTCATCAAAATAAAATCCTTGGAATAAAAATGTCACTTCTAGATAATGGTGGTATAATCCTTTCTCTTCATTCTGTTGGCAGTTGGGACCTTTTCATACACTGAGAGAAGAAGAATCACAAAAATGTTTTATTCTTCTCCAAAGATACACAGTGACATTTTAGGCTGAAAGTGTGCAAGACGCTTAGAAATAGTAATCACAGCAGACTATGGAGGTTTAATATGATATTGGCATTTCCATGGATAGTCTTGTCTACAATCAACAAAACCCATGATGGATGTCCTAGGGAGGCACAGGCTTTTGTTACGTACTCTGAAGGTTTGCTTATATTTCAAAATTTATTATAGGTAGACAGGTTATTTAATTACAAACATATTAAATATATCAGGGTACAAGCCAGAATTTGTATCTTCGGTGCCTAACATAATAGTTAATTGTGTATACTTGAAGTACATATATACAGCATATTTGGATGATTTTCTTCCTATGTCACAAAATTATTTGTCCTAATATTTGTCCTATGTAGGTATTGACTGCTTTATTTGTGGCAGAACTTATAAATGTGTTTCCTGACAAGAAATCAAGCTTGTCCATTCTGGATTGGAGAAACATCTGTTTGGTCCAACATCATGCTGGAGGCCAGGAATGAATGTTTCAGGAGAAAATGTAAGTACCAGACATTACCTAGACATGGGGTAACCTGTACTGCAGCGTTAAGTTTTACCTTGAGCTTGACTAGAAATAGATACATGTAAACCTCAAGGCAGGTGGTTTCATATCTTTTTTTGTAGTTAATAATAATAACAAGAACTTTTAAGGTTATTTGAATGTCACCTTCCCTCTTGAATCTGGGTACGCGTGCCATGGCAGCTCCTGTCCGATTAGGCAATTGCAAACTGAGAGAGCATTTCCATTCCCCAGTTTTGAACCTATTACATTTCAATGCCATTAAATAGCTCTTCAGTACCTTTCAATGTCATGAAATAGCTCTCTTATTTTATTTTTTCTCTTTCTTTTTCTTGTATTATGAAGTGGAGAACAGTAACTTTATATGGAATGCAGCTTTCAATCAGCCTGAGGTTGTTCCCCTGAGGAAGATACCTTTCGCAGCCTAAGCTCTTCAAGAACGCTCTATCATGTGGATAATTGCTCTGGCTTATTACAGCTGATTCTCAGATGAGTCCTGGCTCCACCATCTGCCCTGGGTAGTATTCCTAAAGACTATGGTATATTTAGCCAGCTTATGAGGATGGACATTACCTTCATGAGCCTGGGTATTGAAATGCATTTCCCCATAGCTATTGGTTATAATTTTAATGGATGTCTTTGTTGATGTGTCTTCCTAAAAATAGCTATTAAGTAAGGTGCTGAATAATGTTCTTTAAAGCTGTATGTACGTATGGCCAAAACATTCCAATCCAAAGGCAAATCTAGGAAGTTTGCTTGTGGGTGTCTGTTCATAACCTCTTCATAAGAGTAGATGAACTTCCTTGGAGTGGGATTGATGGGATTTTAAAAATAAAAAAAACTGTGAAATCTTTATTTTGAACCACAATAGGAGAAATTATGAGATATTATTTGGAGATTACTGTACTTACTGTTGTAGTGAAATTCAACATGTGACTATTTTTTGTATTGTATATTTTGGTTTTTTCCATGTTAATTTTTTTATATTTGCACTTACAGCCATCAGTTGAAACCCAAGTCTATGACTATGCCAAGACAGCGGTGACATTTATACAAGGAATAATAACAGACAAGTTTAATTCACTGGGCACTGAGATCTGCTGGTGTGGAATGGCTCATGTCTGAAAAAACGTCTCAAACTCCTATCCAGAGGGATGTACAAAACCCATTGGGAATGGTCCCTGGACCACACTGACCGGTAAACCATGCCTGAAATTTGCTCATGGAAACTACTAGCTTAAAACAGAATGTATTTTTTGATTATTAAAAAAAATGTCTATTGAAATCGTTTGAGTGATTTTAATTAAGGACATTATATTGCTGTTCAGATAAATAAACCATTGACATTATGCTGGATTGTGGAAGATAAAGTTTCTCCAGATTTTATGATCTTAGTCTTGACTTTGAATTTCTGATAAGAATATGAAATTGGAACACTAGTATTTAAATTAAAAACTGCTGCTCCTGAGCTGTACTACTTTATGAAATAGAGATACATTTTGTAAGTAGCAGCAAGTTGTGCTTCCTGCTAATTCAGTGATCATATTATGGGGGACATTAGGGCTGGAAGGGGTGTTGAGAGGTTATCTTGTTCTTTTCTTGGCTAACAAAGGGAAACGATGGTTAAATACTTCCAGTAATGGAGAGTTTCTGGTCCCCAAGTACATATTCCAGCACTTATATACAGTTGACATTGGAAAATATTTTCCTAAATTTCTTTTGCTTCACTCTAAGTCCTTTGTGATATAAAGAAAAAAATTAAATCTAAATAGTCTTTCATACTTAACCTGCTCATTTTAATTGCTTCTTTACTTGTATAGTACATGACAATATTCATGCAGTCAACCATTCCTACATAAGGCCACTGAGATGCTATTTATTTTAGAAAATTGCTCTATCATTTTAATTCTTTGAAAAGATTATAACCTCTCCTCACTTGGACAGGATTGCTTGAAAATGTAGTAAAAAACTTGCTGTTCTCTCTTTCAAGGCAAACATGTCTGTGACATAGGATTATGCTCAGAACAGACCCTTTAGAGACCTGTTCAACACATCCTTCTAGTTTTGTAATGATACAAATTTGTTGACTGCTCTTTGAACACAATTTTGAAGTAACTAAGTGTATGCTTTAGGCTAGTTTCCTCTAGAGCATATTTTCTTATTTGAACAGTCAGTCCTCATGTGGTGTATCCAGAACCCCCTGTTGCTAAAGGTGAATCTAGGATCAGGATGTGCAGGACAGTAGCCATTCCTGGGAAAGCTTCACAGTACTTAGAATGAGATGCAACTGCAACACTGAGTAATTTTGTCCCAATAATCCCAATAATCTCACACTCAGCAATGGCCAATTTTATCCTGAATGTTGTGGCTGGATGTATGATACAGGAAACAGATTTCTCAGAGAAGAGGAAGCCTTCCTGAAGAGACATGGGTGCTGGAAGAAGTGAAGAAATTGAGGAAAGAATGTTTGAGAGGATAGGATGGCGGAGAACCTTCAAGGAAGACTAGGTGGAGAATGTGGGGTCTCTGCAGTGCCAGGAAGGAGAAGTCTCTACAGTGATACTGAAGGACTGAGGGGATGTGGAGAGGAAGACATCTCCACTATAAACAACTTAGGAAAGAAAACTACTCAGCCCTCTCCCACAAAATCTCCCAGAAAGCCTGAGAATACCCTTTGACTTCCTTAATCCTGACCATTGCTTACATCTCCAGTCTTCCTTCTCCCATCAAAACACTCACCCGTCCCAAAGCAATTTTCACCATCACTTTCCAATAACACTTCCCATTCTCAGTACCATCAAAATATTGAGTTGTACTGCCTTCTACTTTAGCTGCTTTGCCCTCACGCACTATAAAATGTTTCAGTTTTTCTATACTTCTAAGCTGCCTTTGAATAACATGAATAGCTGGGGTTGCTTGGAAAATGAAAAATGTCTCTGGGTGCTCATGGGGAAAAAGAAGCAACCTGGCTGTAGGTGAACTGCAGAAAGAGAGCTCTTCCCGACAATGGTTTGAACAGCAGGATAAAAGTGGCTAGGTAGAGAAAACAGCAATGATACCCTGACTGCTGTTAAATTAATAATATGAACAAATAGAGAAACAAGTTTTCCCCCTTTGCTTCAATTTAAACTTTTCCTTGTACCATTCTCAGTGATACTGAGATAATCATACACCCACACTGTAGAGACTTTGTGCATAATTGTAGCTTTTTCTTCCTTTAATCTTTTAATGTTGACCCTAAAAAGTCGCCCTAAACTCTTTCAGTACCTCCTTATAAATGTTTTTTCAATAGTAATAACTAGTAACATTTCAGACCAAATTAAGAATCTTCTTTTAAACTCCGTGGGACCCTTTTCATAGCAAACATTCAAACTAGGAGGAAATTATAATAGCATAAAGAACACTTACATAAATTCTGCTCTATGGAAGAAATATAAAGGGAATAAACAATCAATGATGAAGTGTCTGTAAAGAGATCACAGAAAGCCTGCTGAGTTGGTGCCTTTTTCACTTATCACAGAATAAATGTAAAAATTACTGCCAGTTTTAGAATACACAGCACAGTCCTGGCATGAGAAGTGACGTGTTTTTTTCCTCTAGTGAAGTTTTATTATTTGTATCTTCATGTATTTATTGTTTACTTGATTCTGTCTGTGACTGACTCACAAACAGATGGACACAGTGAATTCCTGGAGAAGTCCTGTAGTTTGATTGGATTGTTTATTTGCAGATTTTGGCTAAGCCTAGGGAAATATAACAAGGAGAAAAGTCTAAGGTCAAAGTTTAGATGCAGGTGTTTTCATAAGCTTTCAGCTCTAGTGCTGAATTTCCGTATGGGTGTGCATTTGTTCCCATATTTGCTCAAATGGCCCCAGTAATTTTATTTTTATTAGTAATAACCTTTCTTTCAACAGATACATTACACATTATTTGTTTGGTTTTTATTTGAGAGTGTCCAACTTTTTTAAAAGGCATGAATTCTCCACAGTCATGCAGAATTATTATAAGACATAATCTCCATTGTCCCATGATATTAAGGTATAGATGATCAAAACTTGAAGTCTGCTTTATCAAATCACCCCAGGTTTGGGCCAGAACATGGCTGAAACGTGACAGTGTGTCTACCAACCAACCAAACCATCTTGTATCTCTCAGCAGTTTCCTTTTAGCCTGTGTACCAAATACTAAGCCAGTTCATTTTACAGATCCCTTCCTCCCAGCATTGTTGGGAGATTAAGAAAGACTAAACAAAGTGACTTTGTGCATAGTTAAAGCAGTTGTTATTGGCTGGTTCCTTTTCCATTGTGCAAATGTTGTTTACCTGAGGACTGTTGCTGTTAGTCACACTACACTGCTAATGGGTGAGTTTTATTGTTTTAGTTTCTCCCTTCCAAGAGGGTTCTGGCATGTGGATTCATGCTGTGTATGAATTCACTTTCTGAATCCCTCTTGTATCACTAGCCCAAACAAATCTTATTCCCATGGAGCTCTGCACACAGATGCCAACTAAATTATAGTGAGGAATCAGGTGGTTTTCCAGTTACTGGTTCCCCTAAACAGAGGAAACTGCATCGCACTACATTACATCATACTGAAAGATAGATTTAATGTTTTTAATATTCTCTTGAGAGCAGAAGAGAGGATGTGAGTCCTTGGATTAAAGACATATCCTAATTTACCTTGGCAATTTCCAAATCATGTCTTTGTTCTCTAGAATTTTCAATAGTCAGTAAATAATGCACTCAGTTGTACTGAAAGAATCAAGATTAAAGTCTCTGTGTATTAAAAGTCCCTGCTAAGAAGTATAATTTTGTCGTGTGTATCCTTCTAAGCATTTAGTTTTTAAGTAAAAAATTATCTACTCTTGGATCCTAGATGTTGCTGTGATAAGGAAGTAGTGCAATGGAATGGCGTCATGTATAAGGGATAATATGTTAGTGATCCATTCTCCATGAAGACCAGGATTTGATTTATATTCCTAAATTTAATCAGTCATATAAAACTTACAAGTGATATAATATTTGATCATAAAGAACTATTTTTCCATTAGTATTTATTATTTGTGCTGTGTCTTGGCCTTGAATTAAAAGTCTCCTACATTCAACCATATGGTTGAAAGACAATTCCAATTCCAGCCAAGTGGGGTGGAAGCATGAAGAAAGCATTAGAAGGAAGCTTTAGTACTGCTCTGTAGATGTGACTGATGAGCTTGTCAGGAAGATAAAATCATCAGGAAAAATGGTAATTCTTTCTGCTATGGTTATCACTTCTACAGGACAGTTCACGTTCCTGGGACATAAGGGGTTGTTTGGGTGCCAGTCCCCTACGTCTTTGTATAAAGAGGAATTATAATTCTGTCAAACCTAAGCCCTTCAAAATTGTTCACGTGTGGCCTTTCAAAAGCTCTGTGGTTGTCTTAAAAATAGTGAATTTTTGCAATAATAAAACAATATCTGTTATAATCCATCTCCAAGATATTGAGCCTTCAAAGTAAATTTTCAATCAGTAGGACTAGATTTTTTATTTTTAATTTTTATCACATGACACTGGGAGCTCAGAAAAAAAAAGAAATATCATGACACAAAAATGTGAAATAAAAAAACCATAACTAGACCTGGTAAGTTTTGGAAGATGTATGTTGCCATTGTCTTATGCCTTTCAAAGAATATAGTTGGTATGTCATACCATAAAGAACAGGAGAAAGGCACACAGAATGCTGCTGAACTAGGACTGCCATGTTGAGTTCATAAACACTTAGTAAAAGCTCATCTACCACACACAACACTCTGTAGACTTGGAGGGGAAAATGGTCATCTACCAGCTCTCAGCTCTTGCAATTTCTGCCTAGGAGGAAGCAATAAGCATGAACTGACTAATGTCTAATTGTCTTTGCTGGACTTCAACTCTGCCAGGAAAGGTAGCAATATCTTAGTATTGCAAGTGATGTAATGGAAAACAAAATACTTTAAGAAGTTTTACTAAAAAATTATGGCAGTAGGTAATATAATAAACATGCAAACATATTTTTTTAATCTTGTCAAGTTCTTGATACTAACATTATATTACTTTGCATTTCCATGTCAAGATCTATAACAGCAACTTGAATCCTGGTGGGAAATGTACTTGCCAGAGACCATATAAATCACACATAAAGCTTGTATTAAATGGTATGTTTTTCATGGGTGATGTATACTCTACAGAGAGTGGTGGCTCCGGTGCTCAGTGTGTGGTGATGCTTATGTGCCCTATTCAGCACACATCCAATACTGATTTGAGGTGATACCTTTCAGGCTGCTAAAAGTTTAGCAGCACTCAGAAGCTCTGTGTCTCTTTCTTGCATTCTGCCTTACGCTTATCAAAGGCAGGTTCAAGCGAGCAGGCAAGTAGAATCAGGTAAAGATACATATGCATTGGACATACTTGTTCCTGGAAGATAGCAGACCGGGATTTTTCAAGCATGGAGCCATCCTGTCTTGGTAGACTGGCATGTGCATCAGTAGTAACCAGGCACTGTAAGCACTTTAGAGGGTGAGTTAAGCAAACACAATGTCACGAGGTACTATGCCAGTGCAGACGTTCTTAACATTAACACATGGCTGTGTTCACAAGATCAATGGAACCCAGAAGAGATTCACACAGTAGGTAGGGATATCTAGCTGAATTTAGAGGTTGAAACCTGATCTAAAGCATGCCAAGTTATTATGGGTTTATCTGGATTTCTTGCTGTCAGGTTAAGGCCAGAAAAGATCCAGAAACATTTCGCTAGAGGGGGGTAGTGCAAGGAAAACTAGGTGTGTTACAAAAATGAGTTAATTAATGTGAAGCTTGTAATGATGATACCATTCCGAGCTGAGGGTGGGTGGAAGGTGGGAGGAGGATTTCACCTAGCAGGAAAGAAACAACAGGCTTGAGCAGTGGTCAAGTGCTCTACACAGTCTAATGCTTGCTGACTTTTAACTTGGCTTCTTCTTTAGATCAAGAAACTCTAGAAACAATAACACCAGCAACACATTGGGGATGTGGGCTATAGAGATCCCTTTGTCCCATAGGTGTCTCCCTAAGGACAATGTGCATGCTGAAGGACTGAGCGTACTGATGCCAGACTTCATCAGGCATGGCTGTATTTTTGCAGATTCCCATCAGAATTGAATTGATAGAGCTGAGCCCAGTATGGGACACGTTCCTCAGGTAAGCGTTCACTCACACCAATCAGTTTAGTCTAGAACCAGCTGCCCTTTTACTCCAGCTATCCCTTTCAGATTGAAGAGCACCACTACCTTTTCTTTTTTTCCAGCAGGAATGGAGTCTCTTTAGAAGAAACTCTTGCAGCCTTACCGATACGGCCATACATTTCCCATGATTTAGGGTAGTTCCTGGAGGAACAAGTTCTTCTTATAGTAGACTTAGGATAGCAAAAGTTGAAAGAATAAAGGCTTTTAAGGCACAAAACCCACAACTGATGCACTGGCTCCCTCTCAGCCACACATTTAATGCTGTTTGTTATATTCTCCACTATGTTTAACCCCTCTGTGTTTTCAAGACAGAAGAATAGGAAGAAAGTGATTATATTGATTTTATATTTTTACACCTGACTGATAAAAAGTTTTGCTATTTACCTCTGCTCAGTAAAATTTTTCATGACTTGACTATTGTAATAAAAAAAGGGTAAAAAATAAAGAAGTAAAGTTCATTAAAATTCACACAATTTTTTATTTAAAAATACAGTTCTAATTTAGCTCTGTTTCAAACCACTGAACTGTATGTTATTTGAAGATTTTCTGGACCTGATTTTATAACTATCAAAGAAAGATCAAAGCCAAATAGTTACAAAATTTCCTGAGGAAAGCAAGGAAGGATGTTCTGTTGGTACAGTTTGCAATATTAAAAAGTGAGCATTAAGTTTTCAGGTCAGAAGAAAGAGATCTCAGGGAGAAAATGCTGTATGCTGTCAATACAAAGAAACCTTTCAAGAAAACAGGCTTTATAAAAACAAATGAGAACTAGAGGTGAACAGCTTTATAGGGCTGCATTCAGCAAAGAGGGATTACACAATGGCAAAGAACAATGATAACTGCACTGCAGAAGTCTGAGAAATTTCTTTCAGTTCTGGGAAAACTTGAAAGTTCAGGTAACAGCTCAGTCTCTATATGAACTTGAGAAACTGGGTGAGAATTCTTGTGGCAGAAGATTCAGTCATGACAGAGAGAGTGCTTCCTCTCTGTGACCCTGCATGAGACATTGTTGTGGTGGGTTGGCCCCGGCTGGACACCCGGTGCTCACCAAAGCCGCTTTATCTCTCCCCTCCTCAAGTGGACAGGGCAGCAAAAATACAGCAAAAGGATCGTGGGTGAAGATAAAGGCATGGAGAGATTACTCACCATTTACCATCATGGGTGAAGCAGACTCAGCTTGGGGAAATTATTTTAGTTTATTACCAATCGAATTCTTCCCCAGAAATGGAGAAGCTTCCAGCAACTTCTCACAGAAGCTACCCCTGTAGCCACCCACTATCAAAACCTTTCCACACAAATGCGGTACAATTGTGGAGACTCTTACACCAGACATGGACTGAGGTCAGGAGATACATGTCGGAAAATGGGAAGAAAAGAGAATTTTTGATTATTTCTTTTGCATTTACAAGTGTGTACATTCACTATGTGTTTTCTTAGTTAAACAATACCAACCAAGATATATCTAACAACACAGCAACAGTGCAGGAATATTCTGGGAAGAAATCAGCTGTAATATTTAACAGCATGCACCTCTGTGAGGATATGCCTCTCTGCCACTTCAAATTTTACTGTGCATCTCATTTGAAAGTGAAATCATGAGCCAGAGACTTACATGAAAGGTACACACTGCAGTGCTGGGATCTGAGGGTGTCCTGTTAAGGCTGGTCCCACAACAGCAGGCTCAGGCTGAAGGGTGACAACAAGGCTTGGCCTGCCAGCCACAAGGCTTCACTTCAGACACAAGGAAAGGACAGCTCAGACCAGAGAGCAAAAATTGTCTGTGTTCCTTTAGATCACTCATTAATGTCTGGGGAATGGGTCCATAGAGAAGAATGGGTAAGACTCCTTAAATACAGGAACGCCATATGCACATTTCTCAGTGTCCCTTTCCAAAAGCCAGCCCACCATACCTCCTGGACTGGAGAGTTACCGAAATTTCGACCTTATTGCAGTTGTCTGTGCCTAGTTTCAATGCAGAGCAAGGACCTGCTGATTTACTGTTTTCCTGAAGAACCCATGCACTTTGCTACCCTGCCAAAAAGGATTTAAGCTCCTTTACTGAACAAACAACCAAAGGACTGGAAACTATGAGTCAAAATGCACAGCAGCTGCAGGGATCTGAACAAGGTGGGTGTAGTCCTCTGCTGGAGGGAGATTGAACATTGTGGGACAAGCTAGCAGGGCGCGGGCAGGCTGGAGACAGCAGAAACATCAGACAAGCTGATGGCAAAGGCAGCAGAAAAATCGGAGGAAGATTTTTAGTATGACCCAGAGACAGAGCAGGGAGACAATTGTCAGGGAAGAGGCATGGAGGTGTTAGAATTCAGAAGCATGATGGGGAAAGAACTGGTCTCCATTCTCCATAAAGAAACAGTCCTTGGCCAGAGGTAGCTGAGGTTCGAGATTCCTGGCAGTGCTGGTGTGACTGCATCAGTGATCGATCACCTCAGGACCCAGTGAGTTGCAACAGTTCAGCCCAGAGAAGACCTTATATTTATGACGTATCAGCTCATCTGACTTGCTTTTATTGAAGCAGAGTACTTGACTAAATAGTTATGCCAGCAGGTCCACGGTCAGTAACCTCCAGCAAAACAGTGCAGGCAAACAGCTGGGAACAAGCCAGGACTGGCAGTGTCTTCACTTGGCTCTGCTGCAGTCAGATCAGGATGAGTGACCATAGCATCACTGTGGTGATCAACCACTCAGGTCAAAAAGGGTAATTTCCTTTGGAAATGCTTGCATTTTTATTTTGGTGCCCAGGTACTAAATTGTGAGAAAGCAGTATGGCAGAGTTTGCTCTCTTACTTGATTCTTAAGAAAGAAGGGAACTCTTCACCATTTTTCTGTGATTAAAATTTTCAAAAATAAGCTTCACTTCTCTTTATAAGAAGATCCAGAATAAATTACTGAGAAACTTCCTGCAGTTTTCCTAAACCAGCTTGCAGTTTGCAGAATGTCCACCATCATCATCATCATCATCACCTGCTAGGAGCTTTCACTTCCGTTTCAATGAAAGTTTGTCCTCTCTGATTACTCTTCTCCATGGTGGGAAAGGTGATGACCTCTCCACGTGAAACTTGTGTTCCCTCTGTCACATCCAGGGCTCTGCATTGCTACTGTGGAGGTACCCAGGGCAATTCTTTTCTTTCCTCAGCTTTCAGGTGTGTCATGTTTGCTCACTGACTACGCTTACTGTGTCACTACCATTTTGACTTCCCTTTTCTTTTGGTGTGTGTGCTTTTCCCCCTGCAGCTTCAACTTATTCTTTTCACATTCCTTCTTTCAGGATTATGTGGTGCTGAAACTGTGATGACTCAGAGAGTCACTCTGGGCAGCTGGAATTGCAGCAGAGCTGAGCACCACGGGTGGAGGACAGAGGGCTTAGACAAGGCATGATGCTGAGATCTGGAGTTGGGAGACTGCCTGGCAGCCTTACAGGCCACCAGGGAAGCTCTGGAACTTCTGTCTGTTTCTTTTGATTCTAGCCGAGCACTTTCTCCCAGTCAAGTTTTTTAACTTTCTTCTACAGTCATCAGAGAAAAAACTGAATATTTTTCATTTGAAGAAAAAACCAAAAAAGACAAAAGTAGGTAGATTTAGGCAGATTTTCACCAAATTACAAAATTCCTCAAAGAAGGCTCTAGGAAATCTATAGAGTACCACTCTAAACAACAAAGAGTTCACAGTCAGCTCACCAGAAGAACTGGTGGGCTGACTGTGAACTTGTTGCTTAGAGTGGTACCCTATAGATTTCAAATTTGGAGAAAGTTTACCCTCCCAGAAAGAAGCAAGGGGAGTTCCAATGAAGTTTTCCTTCTTTTTTTCTACTTGCTGCAAGTTATACTTTTGTATGTTAAAAGTGATGCTGCTCAGAAGGAACTGTACTGGTTGGTGGCCAAATAAAGGTTCAGATACAAAAGTTAATATAATATGGTTCAGATCTATCAAGATTCTGAAAAAGCAACTATCACTCTTATCTCCCATGGCTTTGTCAATGTAAAAAGACCTTCAATATATAAAAAAGTTTCATTTTCAAATGTATGACTTGTAGTTTTGATCATAGCACTGTAATACTTCTTTATCTGGGTTTGTTTTTATAATGTCTGAAGAAGGTACCCTGCAAATACGACTCTTCTGTAGGAATGAGGCTATTTGTCCCTTTTATTACAAGACTTCTCTTGGTCCCAGATTTATGGATCAGTGTTGTTTTCTTGTGTGGGATTTACTTGCAGTCAGGCTACTTGTCTGAACTTCTTTTCCTATCAATGGAAGGTAATACAATTTGCTGAAGTATGAGTCATCTCGTCCTTCAGCAGATTTCTAAGGCAGGTCAGATGAATCATTTTTCTTGGTACCTGCTTCTCCCTGCTGACAATAAAGGGAATCTAACAGAACAGCTCTGATATATCCCATACATGTTGTAAGTGTCTAAAGCTGCTTGAGATGAAACCCACTTCCAGTGTTTGTGGAAAATGTACACAATCTATCACCATGAATTGGCTTCTGAGTGAAATGGAAGCTATGGGTACCAAACATCCTAGCAGAGGGCTGTCTTCCAGTAGTGGAGTCCACATAATCACGTTGTCTACAGTTGTGACTTTTGTCTCTTTAACAGGTTTATTATGTACCAACCAATGCTCTATGCAGAAAGGCTTCCTGCTACATTTCAGGGGAAATAAAAAAGAGTATTTAGCCTGATGAATTTCATCAAGTGTATGGCACTTTTCCAGCAAAACCTCTCATGCCTATTCTATTTAATTGGAAAAATCCTGGCCTGTTTTAATTGGGGCATTTGCTACCATGTAGGAGCAGTAACATTGGCTATTCTCTAAAATGAGTTATGACAAATGTCAGCTAGGAAGAAGATAATGGGCTATACAAATTAATATAGATGAGTTAATGATGTTCTGATTGTCTTTCATGGAAGTATCCACTTTTATTCATGGATTATATAAGGAAATTAGGCATTTAACTTTGGTCCTCTGATTTAAGTCCGTCTGACTTAGATGTCTGCCATAACTTTGAATAGCTGAACTTGGGGCACCTGAATGGTACCTAATCAATGCAAAGAATTATGTTGTGGGCTTAATTAAGCAGTAACAGACCATTCAGTAATGTTAATGCACACACACAGAGTCAAAAAGACGAATTAATCTAACCTGCAGCTTCCTCCATCATTTATTATTAAACATTTGAGAATACAGAAAAATGCATAATGGGCTGATCAGATACAGCCCTTTAAAACGAAAATATGGACTATGTGAACTGAAGGCCAAAATTTTAAGGCTTGGACCATTCCTGTTTGAAACCTAACACTGGCTCCTAAACAAAATGTGATTTAACTGTCAAAAGAGCTAGAAATTTTCTAAAAGTCACAGTCTTAAATGTTTCTGCTAGCAATCAAGACATCCTGCTACCGATTCCATTCACAATTAGCATTTTGCAGTCAGAATAGTTGCATTTTCCCACATTATAATTTGCAATACTTTTCATGGATTTGTTCTGCACTTAGACCTCCCTTAAGAAAATGGGAAATATTCAGTGGCTTTCATAACCCAAGACTTATCATGAGAGAATTTGGAAGATGGCCTTACATGGGATCTGTCAGGTTGGAGGGGATCTCAGGTATTCATCTGCTCTAACATCCTGCTCAGAGGTAATAATGAATTCAGCATTTAGACCAGATTGCTCAGGCCTTTGTTGAGTCAGGTCTTTAAAACCGCTACAGCAAAAACTCCTCAACTTCCTGGGCAGCCTGTCCTAGCGTTTGGCTGTCCTCACAGAGAGCCTTGGACAATTTGTTCCAGTTGGAACATATCCTCTTTTAGTCTGGGACTCTTGTTTCTCATTCATCTACCATGCCCCTACATAACAGGAATTTGCATTCTTGCTAACTTGCCTATGGATATGAACAGACTGTTGTAAGGTGTTCCCAAAGTCATCTTGTCTGTAGGTTGAACAAACTCTCTCTTGCAGCTTTTGCTCACAGGGCAGGTGTTCCAGCCCTGACCATTCTGTTGGCCTTCACTCAACTCACTCCACTTTACCAATGCCTTGTACTGGGAACCAAAACCGGGAGCAATAATCAAGATGTGATCTAATGAGTACCAGATAAAGGTGAGTAATCATTTTCCTTCGTCAATTGGCTGCAATTTTGTTAACAAAGCCCAGTATGCCAGCACACTGCTGACACAGGCTTAGACACAAGCATACATGGATGTACTACCAGACTATTCTGATGCACCTCAAGGATCTGCAAGCAAACACAGGGTTTGAGCCAAAAATAATATCTTTGTCTAGACAATCTTGCATTTTTTGTGACAAAATATGTCAAACCTACCTCAATGTCTGACTTCAACCCCAATAAATCAGATGGTCTCACAGTTAGCAAATCTATTGTATAGCACATGTGCCAAGTTTATGTTTACTATGCAAGTATAAAATTACTTTGATGTTTCCCCTTTTTTCTTTGGCTAAAGAGTAAGATACCCCTAAGAAAACCTTTTCTAAATAAAAAATTACTTTCCCACACAGTTGTCCCGTATTCATGGAAACTGACTAGGAAACTGTTTAAAAGAAGAAACTCAGACAATACTACAGGAGCTCTAATTAGCTTAACTGGAAAACAATGGAACTTCCTCATCTCTTCCTTGCTGCCAAGCTGTGCGGCCCAGAGGATTGGGTCTGGAGCCATCCTAGCAGCACCAAACTCCCCTGTGCTCCTGTGTCCAGGACAGCAATGCAGAGGCAGTCACACTGTTCCAGTGCAGGTCTGGCAAAGCCTACTCGCTGGGCTTTGTGCCATTCTTCTAAGGATTTATCCCCTGGTAGGTAATATAAATGTTTCCTTTCCACAGATTTATTTAGTATTGATGTTAGTTCTATGCATAGGTGAAGTCCCACATATACTGCCAATGTAGAAAAATGGCCTTTTTTTTTAAATGCTCTATGGCTCGCAGTGAGTCTAGCTGTCTCCTATTTCAACTCCAGCCATAGGTTAAAGACCTTTCTTTTTCTGCATGTACTTGGTCTTCAGATGAGCATAGTCTTGTGTCCTGCATGACTTTGCCAAATTCTGCAGTTATTTAATACCTCAGACTTCTGAAAGTTCACTCATAACTCAGGGTTGGGTATGTTCCCCTCTATACAGTGTTTTCTTCTCTGTGTTTACTGCTTAAATATACAGAGTTCTAACCTTTTACCCTTCATGCACAAAGTTTTTCCTCCAGTGCTATATTTCCATTTTGCTTGTGTACTCAGTGTGCATATGCCATTAGTTTTCAGATTTATAATCCTTTGGGTCTGGTTACAAAATTATCCACTGCTCTGGTCATCCTCTGCTCATGCTCTAAGTGTGGTACCAGGGTTTGTAAACTCTGGCGAATTTGGTCCAATAGTCAGTGTGTCTCTCTTTCCAACACTTAATACCCTCTTAAAACATTATATTTGCCATACTGCATTTAGCTCGCTCTGTAGCTGGGAGATTCTAACTTGGCTTCTCCTTGGTCATTTTACTTCTAATGTCTTTCTGTTTTCACAACTGGCTTATATGTCTCCCTCAGAGGACTGGTTCATATTCTGCAAACTTAATTTTTCATTGAGTAACTTAATTTACTCTGCAAGTTATAACAGCTTTCTTAAGCATTAATCCTTAACATCTTCCTGTAGTTTATCTGGTTTTGCCTCAGGTTCACCCCAGATTAGTAGCTCAGATTTTCTGTCTACCTATCTTTTCATTGACATCTTGCATTTTCAGATTTACTGTGAAAGGCTACTTAGATTTTCCCCAGCAGTCTGACATTTTCAGACTTCCTATGATAGCAGGTCTTTTACCATTTTTCTACTCAGGTTAGGGTTGGTTTTTGGTTGGTTGGTTGATTGATTCTATTTTATTGTACTCTACTTGCTCTGAAATAATTTGGGGCAAGGATTACAGTAGAGGTCTAATGCTTTCTTAGTCATTACCATGATGTAACTTAAATCTCTGGCTTGGCACATTATTGGTAACAGCTGACTCTTGTGAGAATCATTAGGGCAAAAACTACACATATTGATGAACTCTTCTCTTCTCTTCTCTTCTCTTCTCTTCTCTTCTCTTCTCTTCTCTTCTCTTCTCTTCTCTTCTCTTCTCTTCTCTTCTCTTTACAAAACAAACCCCATGATAAATGGGATGCCAATTTGCTTGAGTCATTTATGACTTAAACCATCTCAGAACTGGAACTACAAGTGTAAAAGATGGTTTCAACTTCGAACCGTGTTGCACGAATAAAGACATCAAAATTATGAAAAAGCATGTGTCTAATTTCTTAGAGCTCATCTGATAAGAGTGTGGCTCGTTTGTTCTCTGTTCCTAAGCAGAAATAGGAGGGGTGGGACAATCTTCCTCCCTGTAGTACCTGTTCACTTGCACCCCGTAAGAGTTTTTTCACAAGAGAGGAAGCATAAGTTTAGCCAAACAGCCTGGGAGGCATAATATAATATCCTAGGTTACACCTAGAATGGGTATATAAATATATATATATATATAGGAGGAAGAGCAGTACACTTTGATTGCAGTACAAGTTCATTTTACATCTGCAGTCCTTTGATGCAGGGCAGCTAGCAGGGACAGCTACTGACTGAAGTATCCAGTCTTGCCTGTTAAGGAGGTGAGTTAGCCCAGCTGTGGGCATTTTATCTGGTGAATTCCTTTGTCTTTTTGCACTTATGTCTTCAAGTGCAGCCCTTACTAACAAGGAACATTTCAGAGGTATTTCAGAGTCACTTGACCAAGCTGCAGTAAGCCTCTGAGAATTTCTTTTTGCCAGGAGCCCTGCAGCCCATGTTGACTTTATACATACACTACGTCCTCATGCTGCATGGGTATTATTGATGTGGAACAAGAATGTGAAGAGCAATTTGAAAACGGACGGTAAAGAACTTGCACTTTTTAGTTTTCTGCTTTGGCAGCCAAAATTTATACAAGTTAATGTATTCCCTATAAAACTTCAGCTCTCACCATATAAGTGTGTCCATGAATAAATGCCATATTATTACAAAACCTGAAGCTTGGGGAGCTGTGGCTTAACACAAAACTATACATAAATATATGTGGCTGGTAATCAAAAGCTGTTAGACACATCTGCACCAGATGCAGGTAGTGGGGTTTTACACAGTCTTTTCCCATCTTTCTAGTACCTTTCTAGTATCTTTTCAGAGCAAGAGATAGATATTCTGCTAAAACAAATTATAGAAAATTAATACTTAGTCATAGCTCTTAAAGTTCAAATATTTTCTGCAATTTACATCCCCCTTGAATCACCTAGGTAATTTTCATGGAGTCATTAAATTAGGAGAGATGTATCTAGTTTCTTTCCCCATCTTCAGATTTTGATGTTACTTGATCAGAAAGTTTGTAAATGTCATTTAATGGCAGTACTGTTTATTTCTAGCTTGAAAAACAAGGAACTCTGTGTTTGTGTCTGCCTGGTTTTCTATTATTTTGTTTTAACTCTTCTGTATAATACATTTAAATTTAAATAAAATAACACACAGTAAATATGTATGCTG
Source organism: Orthonyx spaldingii (assembly GCA_013397795.1). NCBI lineage: Eukaryota > Metazoa > Chordata > Aves > Passeriformes > Orthonychidae > Orthonyx > Orthonyx spaldingii. The sequence goes on from VZTJ01000437.1 coordinate 291,359, forward strand.
CTATTTGAGATAATTAAACGCACTTTCCAAAATAACACATCTTTTTCAAATCCCACCTGAAGAAAAATGTTTGTAATAGACTTTTTTGACTATTTGAAGCACAAGTAAAATCTTTGGGATTTCCCCAAGAATGAAATTTCCCATTCTAAGCTGATGCTCTGATTTCTTGCAAGAGCATCTGTCTTATAAACTGTGCTGCCTATGCTAATTTATGCACCATTTGACTAAATAGATCCCATCAATGAAACAGAGGAAAATATTTACATCTTTTGCTCCAGTGCATTTGTCTTTTTTTTTTTTTTTTTTTTTTTTT
>VZTJ01000437.1:291676-306195 GCA_013397795.1 Orthonyx spaldingii
AAAAAGGAGAAAAATTTTTTCTTTTTTTTTCCCGGTGTTTTTTTTTTTTTTTTTTTTTTTTTTTTTTTTTTTTTTTTTTCTCTCCTAAGAACTCTCACAGGCCTAGAGTTTGCAATTATTCAAATGAATATTGGCACAGGTAATCCTCAGCCAGGTTGGGGACTCATTGTTGTAGATGCTGCACAAACAACCAGTGTGTGCCAGGCTGTGTCCCAGAGCAGTCACAGTTTGAAAACACAAGCTGTAACAGGTGGATGACAAACAAGGAAAAAAGTGAAGGAACTCTTACAGCAGAAGGCTTTAGTACAACTAATTAGTTGTGCAACTGAAAGCCCGTTGGTGACAGCAATGAAGAAATGTTACGAGAGACATAAAACTCAGTATCTCCTTCTGTTTGAGTTTCCTAATAATATACACAACCCTGCTGTCAGCAATGCTTTACCAAAAACTGTCAATTTTTTTGCAATAACGAGGCAGTATGATCTACCCTGCTAAGTAACAGCCTTTGGAAGACTGTTGAGAGTTCATAAAGCTTTTCTAAAGCATGGACTGTAAAATAAAAATGAAATATTAGTTTAATAACACTAGACCAACGGTTTAATGTGCTTATAATTTTCAAAGACCCTAAGCAGTAAGCATCAAGAGCTTATATTAAATTCTGTTTTCTTATTTTAAAATTACTTTACATCTCCCAAAGGAGACTATAAAGGTTTGCTGTTGCATTCCATCTGAAGAGAATCATGGATGATAGCACATATGAAAACAAAAAACCTGACACAATCAGGAATATTACAACTCCTAATATTTTGTTTTTCTTCAATTTGATGCTAGACTTCCTAAGAATTATTGAGCTAATGCTTACAGTAAGGCACAAGTTCTCACCCCCTGAAAAGTCTCTCGATCACAGAATTTTTGAGGCTTACATTGTGGTGGTTTTTTGTTTGGTTGGTTGCTTGGTTTTTTGTTTTGTTTTTTAAAAATGCCTGATGCAGTCAGGTGGATTATAGAACATCTCAAAATTTGAGGACTTCTAATCTTTTATGATGTCTTTAACAAATCAATTGTAGCAGGAACCTAGAGATGTCTGCTCCTTCAGCAGCTGACTTGAGCTGTGGGTCCAGACTCAAAGCATCGCTACCACAGCAATGTTGCTTCACTGCAGCACCATTGTTTTGCATAAATACAATTGTCAGATTCGGGTGTACCTTCTAGGATGTGCTTGTCAGGAACAAAGCAGGTCTTACCAATTTATTTTAAGTCCAGACAAAGAAGACCCCTAATAGAAACAAGAGGGTCATTGTCTGAATGACGTAAACCTACAAGCGAATAGAGAGTTTCCAGGTATAGATTCTGTTATACACATAGCTTTACTCTTAGCCATATATATTTCTCATTCATACAAGTTTTTAGTATAACTGTATGCCATTTTCATTTAGTCACACAAATAAGTCCATATATTTTCTGAAAAGTCACTAAATATGTGCATGGAGAGGGACCAGCTTTCAAGGTTATGAGTATTTTCATAAAATAATAAAGTACAATTTAATGGAACATAACTTCTCTCATTTCATTTATATCACGTTTTTCCTTTGCGGAAAGCAATATCTCTTTCTGCATCAATCTTTATTGATTCAGAGAGCACAGGTAGTATTTAAAAGTTTTATATTGAAGGGGAGCACCTCATGAGTGTAACTCAGGAGATTACTATTCTAAACTTTGGGATGCTCAGAATCCTACCGCTTTTCAGCCTCATTGATTTTCAAGGTTACCTTTGCTTTCCTCCACTCACCAGTGAGATCTTACAGCTACGTGTCTTACAAAATGTACTGTCAATTCTATTCCCAGGCTTATTGACCTTTTCCTGATATGAATGGCTTTCTGTTTTTAAAAATGTACACTCTTTTCTAAGAAATAAAAAGCAAGGAACAAAACAGAAACAGAGAGGAGGGGGGATCTGTCCTTTACTTTTACTCTCTAGTGTTGTTTCAAAGAGAAGGAGTAAGACCTGAAGGGTTGTGTGAGATCTAAGAGACACTTCTTTCTAGGTATTAAAATTCTGCCTACTTGGTGGGTAGGGCTTTCTTTCATGTTATCACACATAAAATATTTTTCACATTGGCATTTTAGACTTTTTTCAATATTTGTTGGTTGTGATGGCTTCTAAATTTTTTTCTAATTGCAAGTCTGATATTTATATCAATCATACATTCACAATTTGGGGTTTTTTTCTTTTACACATAACACGTACTATAATATGATGTTATGTTATACATAATATAATGTGTGATACTTTACAATGTGATCAATACCCTCACCTGAAATTTTATTGGAGAATACTGGAATGAAAACTTTATCATGTACTTCCAGGAGAAATTTTGATTTCTGATCACTAAGAAAGTTAATGATAGTGCCTGGAATAGGCCTTTACATCATGAACAAGTAATGTAATAATTGTTCTCTATGTCAAACAAACAGTAAATAGTTCTGTGAAGCCTGTGCAGCCTTTTTATTTATTATGAATGATTTTGTTAGGCAGAGATTTCCCTCTGGTGAGCTGTGTTAGAGGCCAAGCCTAAATGAGGAACAGGATCTAGTTCCAATTCATGCTGTCCACTCTCCATTTCCCTCTTTCCTAAACACACCTCAGGTGAGTGCAGGGAGCAGACTGTGCATGCAATGAATTCTTCTGCCACTGGCAATCATCCAGTTAATGGTTATCAGTGGCTTTTATTTTTCCAGGTTTGGTCTGACATGTGTCATGTTGATTGATGTATTCCATCACCCATTTGGACAGGCTTTCCCAGGAAAGACAAGAGCCAAGTGCACGCTAAAGCTGACAATATAGGATCAATTCACCTCACAGCTTTCTCTCAAAGGACTGCCAAGAAAAGAGATTATATGTAGTGTCACAAGTCAGGTGAGTTGCCTGGGCAGATTGCAAGTGACTGAAAGAGCAGTGGTAGATCCTCTGCTGCATGTAATAATCTGTACATATAAAGTATATGTGTATATAAAAATGTTGGGGAAAAATTTTGCTCAGGAGAGAATAGCCATATATGTTTGTTTGTTTGTTTGCATGTGTTACTTAAAGGGAAATTAATTTACATTCTTCTTCCTTCTGCGTTAGGAGAACTAGGAAAGACCTTTTTTCTCCACAGAATGCTTTTCGTGCCACATTGAAGACAGTCCTCTTTGCTGCATTTTCATTCATAAAAGATCATTGTACTAATTATTGGTGTGACTCACACTATTCTCATCTGACTTCTTAAATTCTGGTGGATAGTAGCATCACTTCAGTGCCCCTGGGCCACTGAGATGCTGTGCACAGCATGGTGGCTCAGGTTCTCTGACACTCCACTAAGCTTCTCAGTAGCATTTCAATGTTTCTTGTAAGGACTCTTCACAAGATAAGGCAGTTGTAATGACAAAATCCATCAAATCTTTACTTGTCATAAGGACTGTCACTGCATTTGTCATTAAGGGATGTTTGAAGTATACAGGAAATGCAGGATGTCTTTTTGTAAGAGCTGTTTTCCCACATTACTTGTTTCTGTCATTTGCCTATTTAAGGGAACTACATTTTTTACATCTCCAACAGTAGTTCAGGGTATAAATGTCTTTTTGATGTAATGGAACATTTGATATTCCACCCTATCCTTTTTGTGGCAGTACTCTCATTTCCAGTCACAAAGCATTCCACTTCTGAGTAAGAAGCCTTCTAAAATATACTTCACCTTCAGCATCCTATCTAATGATGAAAAAATTGGTGGTAAACCAAAAAGACCAAAGTGATTCCACTTTTCTATACTTCATGTTTTTACTTATCTCTCCTTTCTCTTTAGCCCTATAAAATAAAATAACTTGTACTGTAATATACCTGTTTTTCTGGTAGGCTCTTGAGAGGCTGTTCTTTGAAACAGATTTCCATCTCCTGATTTGCTTTCTAAAATGTTTATGGGCTCTTAGGCACTAAAACATTTTCCATCAATTAAAATATGTATAAATGCTTCCGAGTAGTTCTCAAGTGTTATGGAGAAGTATCTTGAAAATGCAAAAGTCCTCTTTTTTTTTTTTTTTTTATTTTGTACAGGTTCTGTATCCCAAGAGATATAGACATAATCAGTGCTAGACAAAAAGTATGCTACTTAGCTGTAGCATGAATCACTTACCATGTCTCTTGCTCCTAGATCTTTCATCATAAGTTTAATAGCCTTTCAGACTTTTATATTTTCTTCCTGAGAATCTATACTTATCCCTTCATCCCTAAGATTTATCTTAAATCTTATGCCTTGCTAAAATCCACCCACTTATCCAAAACCAGGTGGTTGAAGTGTACTGCTAAACCTGCACTAAAGTTGGGTTATGCTCATAAAATCTACTCTAAATTGTAGTTGTTCAGCACAGATAGAAAGGGTGAGATCTGAGGTAAAATATTAGTTGCAAATGTTCACTAGAATGGTTAGGTAGATGCCTCAGACGTGGACTAACCATAAAGTTGGATCAGAAATGGATTTTTTGGCTTGGCAAGTTGATCTGGAAGTAAGATTAGATCAGAGCAGAAACTTTGAAGAGTTTCAATAAAAGTCTCCATTGTACCAAAACTTAAATTTCTTGCTTTGAGACTAAATAAAAGACATAAACTGTCACCATTTACTTAAATATGTTTTCATGCCTTTTTTGCCCTTTAAAGCTGAAGTCATTTTAAAGTAAAAATGAAAATTTCAGAAAGAAAATAAGACTGCATTAGAAATTATAAAACAAAGTAGTTAATTTATAATCAGTTAAAATGAAAAAATTCTGTAGTTTTTACATTGCTCTCTCTGGTTTTTTTTCTTTTTTGTTTGTTTGTTTGTTTGTTTTTAATTGGCCATAATCATTTGATATTTTCTCAAGGTGTTGCTTTTCCTGAAGTTCCATTTTAATTTCACATGCATGCTAATTTCCTGGTTGCTGAAAACAATAGTCCAGTTAATGTCAGCCAACATTCTGGGTTAGACCTCTTGAAGTTAGCCACTAGGATGCACTGAGGCCAGGATTGCATCTTAGTTATTGTTTTACTGTAGGACAGAGATGTCTTCACCTGGATCTCAAGAAAAATATCTCCTTTATCTCAATGTCCACAATCTTGAAACATCTTCTGGATTGTGCTGCCTGTGCTCTTTCTTTTCAAACAGAAGTGGAGGTCAGTAAGGCTTTCAAAATGCTGTCACACAAAGAGGAAACGTTGGTATTCCTTCTGCTTTTAGTCCACTGGTTTCTTAGCGGTACACATCTAATCTGGAGTGAGACGCAATGGAGTGGTCCCTTTGGAGTGACGGATAAAGACAGGAGGACAGAAATATCAGAAAGTATGAAGAGGGAAGTTTAGTCAACAAGGAGGCCAGCCAGCAAAGCTTTGTCTGCTCTGGCATTTCTGAGACACAGGTTTTCAGAGAATTATGAGGAAATCTTTATGGTGTTATGGGACTGCTTAGAAATGCAAGGGCTTGTGCAAAGGCACAATGATGCCTTTAGGAAACATAGCTGGCCAACACCATTAAGCTGGTGACTGATCAGATGCAGGAGACAAGTTCTTGCTAACAGATGAGAGATGTTGGCCAGAATCCTAAATAATATGACTAATGTCCCTCATGGTTCTTGAAGGTAAAGTCAAGTAGCTTATATTTGATATGGGAGACACCTGCAAGGTTTCCAGAATATTTCCTGGAACTAGCACGATGTACCTGTTTGTTTGCGAGACTGAAGAGAAAAATCCAAAAAGTTATAATTGCAAAAAAAGATGTGTTGAAATCTAGGAAGCCGGGCAAAACCCCAGTGAACTACCATAGCTGTTAGCAGTTGTCTGATGCTTCAGAGTGGCTGCTTGGTACTTATGAAAAGCTTTTGCAGTGGGAAGGAAATTCCAGAGCTCACAGTACCCAGACACTCAATTTCAGGGTAGACAATCAGGCCAGGAAGGATTCTGCTGACTGCAATAGACATCTTGTTAATTTAAAGGTGAAAAGGGAGGTTTTAGACACTGTCAAGAAGTCTAACAAATAAATGAAGATGCTTTTTTTGCTGGAAGAGTGGCAGGCTTGTGGCAGTGGCATTAAAAATACATACAATGCCAAAAGAGCCCAGGTCTTCTAGGGTTACTCAGGCTGAATTCTTCAGAAAACATAATTTTAGTTCTTACTTCAGATGTGGATTCATAAAGACTCTTCAGCCCATGCTGAAGTCAATAATTTTTAAGCATGAATTTGGAATTAGAGCATAAGTTTTACAGTCCATGTTACTTGAAGAGCTTAGCCTTTTTCCTGATCAGCCAGCTGGTAAGTTATCTATTCAGTGAGCGTAAATCATTTGAAAATGAGTTCCTGAAATACTACATAGTAAAAGCAGAACATCTCAATAATGCTCTCTGTCTATTTATTTATTTTTGGTCCCTTCTTCCTAAAATCTCCTTCAGCTTCTTGTTACCTAAATAGGTATTCTTCTGCTGCCTACTGCAGCTGAAAAATCAGGTATTATTCAATTTATGCAGTATTTGCTACTTAAATCTTCCCTATAATCACATAGCATAGGGAGTATCAATGCTATTTTGCCTTGGAATTGTAGAGAACATTTTATTAGTAGTAAATGGTATTATTAAATTATTTCAAAAATATGTGTCTATGTATTTACAATCATTTCAAATAATCAAGCTGTGACAATAAAAAATTATTGAATAGTATAAGTTGGTTCATGTACATTTAATTTCTTTAAAGGAGTAGTAGGGTGAAAGCCTGGCATCAGAGAACAAGTGCTTCTTTCAAGGTGGACACAAGTGTTTCAGCAGTTGAAGGAAAACAGACTAGATGACTGACGTGTCATTTCCGTAACTACACAAATGAATCACTCCAATTTGTAAAGTTCAATAGCTTATTACAATTCATTACTATATTTTGTTGTGCTTAAATCATTTTTACTTTCATTTGATGGATTTAGCTGTGAAAAATTGTGGTTTGATATTTTTAATTTACGTGAAAGCCATATCTGTTTTGCCTCTAAATGTTTCTGATCAGCAGGTAGAAAAGAAAAAAGGAATAACATAACATTTAAAGAGGACTATTATGTTTAGAATCCCTTAAGTATTGACAAAGGTATTTTCATTTGTTTAAAGCTGGTGGTCCACCAAGTTTCTGAAGAGGCATGTGAAAGTGAAGTGGCTTTTGAAACATTTGAGGTGCATTTATACCTACCCTTGATGCCAAAAGGATTTTTTGTTTTTTCTTTTTATACCTTTTACACAATTCTATGTATCCACAAGTATTAGCATGCATACTTGTAATTCTTTAAGTCTGATAACTCAGCATGGTTCCAAGGTCCTCTAGAGCTAGGAGACCAAACATCCTACTATCTTGAAGAGCAATGGCTCCCCTTAATAGAACATGTTCTGTAAAATTATTGACCCCCTGGGGATATTAGGTCTATAAGTTGTGTGCGTGAGGGGGGTGGGCAAGAAGAAGAGGAGAAGAAGAGGAGAAGAAGAAGGGAAGAAGAAGAGAAGAGCATGCATGCATGGTGGGTTTTGCGATGTGATGTATCAGAACAGGATCCTATTAAAATACTGAGGTAAATGACCCTTGACCCTCTAACCTCCAACCTTGTCTAGTTTTCGTTCCTGAGACCAGGAAAAAGGCATCACCCTCATACAGGATAAGTCAATGGAAATAGAACAGGATTTTTCACTCTGTAATGAAAATTTCATGAACAGCATCTAATGAGGCAAGAACCTCTCATTAAATACATCAGTGGGTATAGACATGTCTATCTTTGAAGTGTGTTGGAATGTCATTCCTGAGAAACTGCAGCTTCTGTGAAAAAAACACAGGAAACAGCAGTATGGTTGAATATAGAATAACGTAATATTCCTCAAAGTCTTCTTCAGAAAGAATCCACATTAAATTTATGATAAATATGCTTCTCTGTATTTATTTCTTAGTTGTTTTCAAATCTAAGTTCCTATTTGAACTTTTTGGCTTTGTATAACCTTCTTCCGCAAAGGATTTCCAAAGTTCTGTTCCACAGTAACCTTATGAAGTGTTAGTCATTTCTGATATTTAAAGCTTCTGGTAGAATGATAGGTTTCCTATAATTAGATCAATGCAAAAGACTGAATGGGACCATCTAGGAGATTTTGTTCTCAGTTTAAAAGTCAGCTTCTCTCTGCTTGCTGAATGATTTTGGATACATACCAAAAAAATTCCCTTACAGTGAAGTTTATCATTATCACTATCATTATGTTGCAGTAGCCCTTCACTTCCCACTGTACCAGGCACTCTGCAGATGATCACCTCCATACAGCTTGAATTCTGAGCTGTCAATATAGGGAGGAGACAGGAAAGCAGAGGCATAAGTAGCCAAGGTGATTTTCCTTCTAGATTAGACCTTTTTAAAAATGAAAGTGATAAATTACATGTAACGGTGATGCAGCTCAATGCAGAAGGTGCAAGCCTTGTGCTGAGACCAAAGTTTGCATCATGTCACCAGCTCTCTCTGCTGTGTGTCTGCCATAATTCTGGGAACAGGGAACTTTCCAGGATGGTGGCTCTTGGAAAGGAAATGGGGGAAAAACACAGCTCAGATGAAAAATCTGAGACCAAGTGACACCCACAAGACTTCTGCGTGCCGCGGCATTCCCTGTATTTAAGGACTATCTTTGCTACAACAGAATTCCTGATTTCTTGAATCCTAGTTGAACATCTGTCATACTATATTCAAATATATACACATTATCACTATGTCTATCTATCTGTCTATTTATCTATCTATGTAATAATTCTGAAGTGTTCTAAAATGCTCTGCTATAGAAAAAAACCCAGGCTGAGTTGTTGGGTTTTCTGCATCTTCTTGATATTTGTGCTTGTATTTAATAATGGTCCCATTTATGACAACACTAAAAATTACGAACTTTATCATGGAAAGACCAGTCTCAGGCAATTGGAAAAATGAGCAGAAGTTGTCTTGTGATGACTCAGACAATGACCATCCATTTTGGTTTAAGCTGGCCTTAACCATTATGCTCTTATATCTTGTTTGTTGCTCTGTCTCTATCTGTTGAAGAGAAAAACATACTAATCTGCATTTTTCTCTCAGGTGTTTCTAATCCAAACAACACAAATGAAAACTAAGTTACACAGGATAATATGATCAAGAGCAAGGAATAACTTGAGGTGATGTGATAAATAATAAATAATTGCAATGATAAAAAATTCCATTAAGGCAATCAGATAGTTTATTGTACTATAACTTTGAGCCAGCATTGATTTCAGGTGACTATAGCTGTCAATGTTTTGAGAACTACAAATTTACTGTGCAGTGAGTTTCTTAATTATCCTGGTTTGGAGCTGAGGAGGAGGACAGTATAAATGGGAGGAAGAGCACAGCATGTGCAGGAATCTGAAAAACCTCACTGTGTGTTGCAGTACATTACGCTATAACTGTTCATTTAATTATCAGGTTCATGTAGAGTAAGTGCGGTAAGAATAGATGGTCCCCATTCATTTAACTGCTTCCCATTCCTTTTCAGCCAACTGTTACACATCTCCACAGCTTATTGCCTGGGCCCTCTCTCCCACATTCCCTTCTAACTCCTCTGAGTCACAATTAGATTTTCTACCCTTTAGCTGCAACTTTTTGGCAGATGGTTTTGGCTGAATTTAGACAGGCACAGATGCCTTCATGCTTGCTGTCTTTGCAAACAGAAAAAAAAAAAGAAGAAAAAAAAATAACCACAGTCATACTCCATTTTCTTTTCCTTCACTCTTTGTGTGTATGAATTTCTCTGTGTACTGTTTCTCCATAGGTATCTCACCTGCCCCACCTCAGAAAGGCATAATGGCAAAGAGACACATTGTACTGACAAGTTACAACAATTGACATCTGTATTTATTGCTTTATCTTCAGAAGGACATAAGAAGACCTCTTATGGATACAAGTCTCATTTAGTATGGAACATATTTAGAAACTGAATTAGAACTAGTAAATCCTTCCCATAAGTCTATCACATGTCTGATGATCTTCTGTAGACAAGCTATGGCTTTCTTTTTCTTTCTTTCTTTCTTTCTTTCTTTCTTTCTTTCTTTCTTTCTTTCTTTCTTTCTTTCTTTCTTTCTTTCTTTCTTTCTTTCTTTCTTTCTTTCTTTCTTTCTTTCTTTCTTTCTTTCTTTCTTTCTTTCTTTCTTTCTTTCTTTCTTTCTTTCTTTCTTTCTTTCTTTCTTTCTTTCTTTCTTTCTTTCTTTCTCTTTCTTTCTTTCTCTCTTTCTCTCTTTCTCTCTCTCTTTCTTTCTCTCTTTCTTTCTCTCTCTCTCTCTCTCTTTCTCTCTTTCTCTCTTTCTCTCTTTATCTTTCTTTCTTAGAATTCTATTCCTCTTAACTCTTAATATTTAATGCAATGAAAGGAAGGGTCGTTAGCATTTAGATAAAATGGAGAGAGAAGAGTTACCAGTGTTTATGGCCTAAATTTTTGCAGAAAAATATGTTCCTCATAATAGTTATACATACTTCTGTTGTGAGTTCTGTTCTTAACTGTTCCTCAATTAAAGGAAATCTAAAGACAAAATCATAGATATTTCAACATAACCCCTAACCTTCTGTAGAAAGAGTAAACAATAGTTTCAAATTTCTCTCACTGAAAGATATTCTTAGAAAGGAGTAGAGAATATATACATCAAAACAAAATCCTAGGGTGTGAGTTTGAATTTTGCCTCTCTAACCTCCTACTTAGTTTCTATATATGCAGGTCTGAAGAAAATAAATCCTCCTATCTGCTAGCTAGGATCCAAAAGATTTATCCTAAAACTGGATTTGGCTACTCTCTTATTTGTAAATTTTTTGCATTTCTGTATTGTCACTTTACCATCTTGTAGAATTTAGTGTGAAAAACTATGCCTCAAGGCATGCATCTGAAATAAGGATAAAGAAACTTCAAGAGATATAAAGAGTGGCCATCTTGACATCTTTTTTCCAAGTAATTGAACTATTTTTTGAGAAGCAATGAAAGGTGCAGCAGCACTCTTTTCAACTCATCTTTAGAAGTGTCAGAATCTACAAGTCTCCAGATCCTGGATCTGCTGTACATGTGATTTATTTAATGTTTTACCAGTAATCTACAACTAAACAAACTTCTTCATAGTGTTTTTGTTCTTGTGTTTCTGTACCTACATAAGTGATAAAAGCTAAAGTTGAAACAACAAAATGGTGTAACATGGATCATTAGAGGCAAACAGAAACCTACAAGGCAATTTATTCTGCTGGATCATGTTCAATTTGCATTTGAATAAGATTCATTTCACCGTAGCATCTAAATCTAATTCTAATTTAAATTCACATCTAAATCTAGTTTTAGCAAGAGCCAAATAGTTTAGAAACTTGTTAATTCTGCTGAGAATTTTACCCAAAACATGAAGAATTATAATTATAGAAAGATTATTTTTATTGTAGGATATGGTCCTGGTTTAAAAAAAAGTAAATGCAGGTCACTAATACAGTTTTTTGAACCTATGGGAAACAACCAAAATTAATTCCCTGTAGAAGTGGGGTGAACACACCACCTCTCTAGTAGATCCATCTTTCAGAGACTTAGCACAGAAAATGGGGCCACTTTTGTGAAAGAAGTTATTAAATTAAAACACGTGAGTTATAAATGTTGTAAAATAGATATAAACTTGCAGCAATTGTGAAAACCAACACACCATGTGGATGACATACATGGGAAAAGGAATCCTAGTGCATTCTTAGAAGTATGGCTACTTTAAAATATTTGTCATCTGCAGACTTGCCACAATAATGTCTGAGTGTTTTCCAAGAGAAACAGATAGTGTTAAGGAGGTACATGATAGTTTCAATGAGCATCTGGCCTTCCCTCCCTATTCATGGTGAAAATCTCTTTATTCCTTGGTGTTAGAACATGGCAATACTTGGAAGAGGACATCTTTTGTTGTGACTTTAATTGACTCCCCCCATTGGGGATGGATCCAGCATCTAGCAGTTAATAGAAAGAGAAAATTAAGGAAGGAAAAATCAACATCAACAACAAACCAACCTGCAAGATTTGAGCATTGGCTGAGTGCATTTATTGGCATGTTAAGCTATTAGCAGAGATATCTTGTGCAGGCAAGTAGAAGAAGAGGTTGGAGAGGTTGATGATTCAAAAAGGCACTCCCAGTATTTCATATTTTTTTGATGTGTTTTCCATTAGACAACACTTGCCCAGCTGTAAGAGATTTTTAACATCAGCTGGTGCTGGACATTTGGCATAACTGAGGTTGCATAAAATCCTGAGTGCTCCAATCCCTGTTGTAGCTTGTGTTTCTTTGCTGCCACATGTATTCCCAAAGCCTTCAAGTTCATTTTTCTTCTGCTGTGCCTTCTCATACAGGCACAGCACCTGTATGATGTATGATGAACCCACCTGTGTGGAAATTGCATGGTTTGGTCCTTCCCTATGGTAAGCAGGAAAACTTGAGATTCATCCTCCAGGCATATTAGTGGTTATACGACTGCACTTGGGGTTTCAGCATGAAGTAAGAGACAACTCATCTTCATTTTATCTTGACACTCTAAACAACACCCATGTTCCAAAACTAGCATGACTCGAAGATGTTTCTCTACCTCCCTGTAAGCACAGAATTTCCCAGCTTGGGAATCAAGACTACTAAGTTTCTCCTCTGCTCATCCAGTTGTACAGCTCTGTAATGTCTCCCTGGACTTGGTGCACACTCTTTACTTATTCGCCTCTTTCACCTGGTCCCAGAAAGATTTTGTAGCTCTTCTTGGGATGTGCTTTGTGATGACCGCTTGCTGACAAACAATTATCTTTTTGTTTACGAAGAATGTTAAAAAATACATACATATATATTTTATGAAGTATTTTTAAAAGATTTTAGTTTATTTAACAGAAGGATAGTCCTGAAAGAAGGAGAGAGTACAGAGATGCTAAGGAAGGGTGGGAAAAAGAGACTAGTTAAGTACTCACTAAAGGAGAACAGCTTTTGAAAAAAAGAAATTATATTCTGTATCTTGATGTTATTTCTACCTTTAAATTTCAAATGTTTCCTCCTTATGGCCTCATTGAACTCTATAATATTTTAGAACATCTGGTGGCCATTAACTGCAGAAGTGATCCCAAAGCTGGAATTACCTACTCTTCACTATTTACTGCTGCAGTTGCATGCATGAAGCCTGATCCTGACTCACGGGGATTGGGAGTGACTTTAGTGCATTTATAGATTTCCACAAAGATTTTTCTGTCCAATGTCCTGACAAATGCCTGTGTAAGAACTGAACTGCAAGATAGTCGAGAATTGGAGACTTTTTTTTTTGCTGACTTTTACACAGTAGGATTATTTACTTCATTATTTTCTGTGCTTTTGGTACATTTGAGGTTCTCAGCTGACTTAATAAAAAATTAAGCAAAAATCTACATCAGATAGTGAAATAAATATTTACAAGCTGGCATGATTTTCAGCATGTGGAGACTCCTGCGAGTGGACATAAACACATAAACTATCTTTACAGCATAATGCTTTTATTCCTACCTCCAAGAAACATATAAAAATAAATAATTTTTTCCTCCATTAAACACACTCTTTAGTGCATCAAGAATTTAATTTCTTCTTCACGAGGGTCAGTAATTGAATAACATTTTGGTTTTATGCAACTGTTTTTCAAGGAGAAAGACACATAAGATGCTCATGCACAAAAGTTGTTGCTAGGAGGATCTATCAAACAGATGTGGGATTTTTTTTCCCTAGGAAATGTACTAAACATAAGAAATATCTTGCCAGGTGAGGAGTTCTTTCATTTATCCTCCCACTTCCTCAAGGTGAGTATTTTGGTGATACTCAGTCTCCTTTTCTTCATCAAACATCTATTTCTGCAAAGAATAAAGTTCACAAAGGACAGACAAGTATAATACTGGAATTTCAGCTCACTTAGTGCTTATGCTTTCTGTTCCTATCACTTTGTCTTGATTACAAAAAAAAACTTGCAAGAATTTATGTTGGAAAGGAAGGATCTGGTGCCAGTGCGCAGGATATGGGCTCCTGGGACTTCCCAGCAAGGAACATACTTTGTCCTCAAGATGATTTAGCTTTCAGAGTCAGCCTGTGCTCCCCTGTAGGGTGCATAACCCAACTACTCTTACCTCATTGCAATTTATCTGCTTTTTCAAATTAATCTTCCATCATATTTTAAAAATTAAATATATTGTTGCAAATGAAAAATAGATTAAAAATAGCTCAATAGATTAGTGTGGAAATTCATGGACTCTCCAGGACCAGCCTTTAACCAAGTCACTGATAATCAAATACTTCCTTGTACTCTAAACTGAATATACTTGTTTCTATCTCATTATTCATTTTTTTTAATAATTGTACTTACTAAACTCAGAATTCAAGAAATATCACAGAAAGAAAATATTCTTGGGAATGGATATGTAGCTGATGAAAATATTGCATTCCAATTTATTCTGGACAATAATCAGTCTAATAGCC
>VZTJ01000437.1:306215-373935 GCA_013397795.1 Orthonyx spaldingii
CCCCCCATTTAGCCCCATTATTTTAAGGGAGTGGAATAAATAATTTTGAGAAAAAAGGCATGAATATTAGTACTTCTTTTCCTTTGTCAATAAATTAAATCCATTGGTAAAAATTATTACAGAGGAAAGGCTTTCATGTTTTCATTTACCACTCTGCGACTCTTGAAAATCATCTGAGTTCTGAAGTAAACATCTAACAGCCCTGTAAATAAATGAAGCAATGTAAATCTTTATCCTGCCACTCAGTGACTTCTTTTAGCTATTGAAAAAGTTTTGAAAACTGGCAAAATGATAAAAACAAGAAAGTAAAAAAAGGAAAGCTTATAAACAGCCCTGTAGATACCATTAATTTTATTTCAGTTGGACACAAAAGGGAAGTATGGGAATAATATCAGCATTTTTGAGAATTTTATTCCATTTTTTCAACCAGATGTAACTGTAGATCTCAGAAGATTTCAAGCAAGGTGCTTAAAATTATAATTGCAGTAGAATGCATAGGATCAATTAGAGATTTTAAAAGTATTTTGCATAGTCCTATTTGTAATTCTGATGTGATGGAAATTCATGTAGATAAAATCAAGACTATTTCTGAACATTATCCTGGTATTTCTCTGAAATGAATCCATTGCATTGTGGTGATTTTTATCCAACTTTCTGATTAGGTTATCAGTAATTTTAATTGTTCTTAAATTCCTGAGTTTCCCATTTTGCACAGCATTTCAATGATGTTGACTATTGAAAGTACCTAGGAAGCACTGCAACTATTAGACTGCCACACAGAGTGAAGTACTTTGAGTTTGAAACAATAAAACAATTTAAGACATATTTAGTTCTCTTTACCTCAATACCCACAGTATTGCTGAGAGAAGGATTTTTTTAACGTTAACATGAGGTTTAACTTGTTTTAAAGGGGAAGCATGAGCTAAGGATACTGCTCGTATTTCAAAAAAAACCCACTAAGTTAGAAAATGTTGAAATTAGTCAACCTACCTGATCTTCATTTAGCCCTGTGCTCCAAAGACAGAAGCACATTTAAATCTTTCCAGAGATGCCCTGCTTCATTTAGTCGCTGGCAACAGTGGTGCTCAGATCAGAATAATTTATTAAAAAAAAAATAAACATTTTCCCCTAGTCTTCAGCCTTCTCTTTCTTCTCACATCTAATGTACCCAATGCTATTTGTGCATTGGTTTACAGACAGAATTGCTCCTTTCTTTACAAACTTCTCAATGGCATTTGTCACTGTATTGTCCTAGTAACTAATCCACATATCTGGTAATGTATTAATAATTAATTTCCTAATTTTCACAATTCCTGTGAGGTATTATCTCACTTTTATTGCTTGGGAACCAGGGAAATGAATATAAAACCTACCCACTTCCTTTGGACATCTAATTTCTAATCTTCCAGAGGATAACAACCGAAACTCTCACTTTAGACATTTGTAGCAGTCCCAGCTGACACATCTGTCCGTGTACTTCAGAACACCAGGCACCAGGCCCCCAAGTTGGTTCCCTCAGACACTGAGCTTCTTAAATTTAAGTACCTTTCCTTAGGATCATGCCTGAGGCAATGCAAGGATCTGGTTCTTAGGGGCAGGATACAGTTGATACGCAGGGAAACTGTTCTCTCTCCTCGAGCTGTCTCCTGCCCTGTTCCTCCCTAACATCCTTGATTTTGCATGCAAAACGCAGGGTCCTGCAGCTGGCATTTTCCTTCACTTCACAGACTCCGATAATCCCCTGTCTTGTGCATAAGTGAAACAGGGAAGAAGTAGACTGTGATCAGGCAGTACAACGTGATAGTGTCCACCCACAGACTTGGGCAGAAGGGGACAGGTTCCATGTACCTACCCCAAACCTAGTACACACCAACACAATCCAGAGCTGGGAAATGTCCTGCTTAGCCCAGAAAAAGATGGTTTTGTGGAGTTAACAGCAGAAACAATTTATAATGTTTCTCTGCTATATGTGTGAAACAGGGTTTTTCTAAAAAATAAGTCATACTCAGCTAGGACTTTGCAGAAGTTAAAAGCAATATATTTAGCATGAAGGATACCCCCTTGTTATGTATTAAGCACAAAATCCAAAGTGTAAAGGTATATTACTTTGGAGGGAAGCCTATCAACATTCTTTATGCTGGAAAAAATTAAGTATTTTCCTATCACACTCCCACCTTTTACTTATTTTTCCGTGAAAGAATTAAAATATTCAGCTGTAACAGTAGCTGGGTGTGTACATAGGTATGTGTGTCTGAAAAATGATTTTGAAATAGATTTCCATGCTTCAAAATTTCAGTTCAGACTTTTCAAGTATTGTAAAGTTATCTGCAAATAAAAAGAAGCTCTGGCACAGAGAACATGAAATGCACCTCTATGAATGCAAACTTGTCAGCCTGCTTATGGAAATGCTGCAGAGCTAACATCCTCTTTTAATGTTGAGGATAAACAAAACCCTGATAAGAATGAATACAATCATTTACAATGATTCCAGCAATTTATCCTGACATATTTCTTGCTAATTAAGCTGTGAGAATAATTGATTTTTCTGTGAGAAATGTGGAGAGAAGCAGGTTAGTGACAGTGTAATTACTGCAACATAAATACCTGAAAAAAATGTAATTTTGTTTGACATAATGAGCCTTTTGATGTCAAGTGTAACTTTATTTCCTGGTGCACATAAAACATCAAAATAGTAATAGCAATATAACTTCAGATAGATAAATGTATAGATGTCTTCAGGAGCAAAATCAGTGCTGTCCAATAATGATTAATGAACTTAACATGTAGAGCAGAATGTTTTTATCTCAAATGCTCAAAAGTACCAGGAGAAGGCATCCCACCCTGTCCTGGGCGTGTGTCCTGACCCCCGGCTGCTCAAGGCAAAGGGGAAAACCACGCCACCAGCACAGTCAATCTGCACTGCTGCCCCCTTTCAAATTATTTCCCAAATGTTAGCTGGATTTGATCATAATTTGTGCATAATCTAAGGGGAAATGAAACCTAATTTTCAACCAACTTATTATTCTCAAATTAAATTATTCTCTGCTTGTTCCCATGCTGTCTTCAACTAAAGATACCTTGCATATAGCCTTTAATGAAATAGTGCATCTCAATCAATGCTTGATGGTTGATCATTCTTTCCTCTCTTCTTTTGGGATTTCTTTCCTATTTCTGTTTCACACCTTTGGTCTTTCACACCTTTTATCACTTCACACCTTTGGTATTTTTTAATGTTCTTTTGCCTCTATATTTCTCTATTTCATCAGTTTCTTGTATCCAGCAACATGGAAAAAAAGTGACTAAAAAAGCAATATGCTCGTGGTATTCATCACCTTCTATTGTTTGGGCTGTAAAGTCTTTTTGGTCTTCCTTCTGTGAAACTTGCAGTTCTTGTCAGTTGGATTATTTTCTGGGTTTATTGTAACTGTACTTGTGCATTTCTGCTTTTGTCATGTGGAATGAATGGATAAATTTGTCTGGACAAGCCTTTACCAATATCGGTGTTAAGAAAGGGATGACAAGTTCAGTGCCTGTATGGGATTTTATTAATTTACTTGTAACCCCCCCATCTGTCCAAGTTCCCCTCAGATGGAGCAGTGCCTAATTGTTCATTATAGATTTCTTCTTGGAAAGGCCTTTCTCTCATGTTTTTGACAATAGTCCAAGATTAAAAGAGGAAATGCAGATCTAAGTGACTGAATGAATTGTTTCATGTCATGTTGCAAGTATTTAAGAGACTGATTCTTGACACAAAACAATGCAGACTTTGAAAAGTAAGAAGTCCATCATTAGATTATAAAAACAAGCAGAACAATCTGAATTTATTATCTTATTTTGAAAAATATTCTTAAAATAATGCCTTCTAGTGAATTATAAATGAAGCACGTTCCCATTCAGAATGCAGAGCATGCCACATCATCATTTGTGTATCCCACAGCCCAACTACGAGTGACAAATCCAGTTTCCTTAGGCCTGAGCAATTAATGCCACTGGGAAAACAAAGCAGATAGCAGATAGGAAGAGGTTTCTAGAAGCACCATGACAACAAGATGTACCCAGCAGTTACAAGCCAACTTTTTAATTTCTTGTTTTGCTTTGTTTATTTGCACATCATATGCATTTGGTCCTTGTTACTGCACTACTTTTTGGAAGTGTTATTTCTCCTGCAGTTGCACTGTTTGCTCCCTGAAAAATAAAATACAACTGTAAAACTTCCAAGTAGTGTTCAGTTATGAGTCAGCTACACCTCAAGGCACGCTGCAGGGACTATTTCCACAACCATTACCACGATTTATGATAAGGTAGAGTGAGAGTGTAAGGTGGT
This sequence comes from Orthonyx spaldingii, assembly GCA_013397795.1. NCBI lineage: Eukaryota > Metazoa > Chordata > Aves > Passeriformes > Orthonychidae > Orthonyx > Orthonyx spaldingii. The sequence continues at coordinate 310,540 of VZTJ01000437.1, forward strand.
TAAATATTCTACCCTGGACAACTCATGAAGGAACTAAGATTATTCATGCACTTAGAAAACGTAGAGCAACCTTAGAGCCAATATGTCTGGGTCCTCTGAAAGAGTGGGTATTTAATACAAAGTATAAAGCAGGACATGGATAGGATTATGAAAGCACCTTCTTAGATTTTTTCCAATTTCCCCACAATGTCCAAGCCTCATCTTGGAAGCAAATATAGTGTCGTTGGTAGCACAAGCCAAAGCTGGGATGGTGGCTCTCTAAATTTGTGTACAAATGTTTCCACTAACCCAGCGGTGGGTCTGTGGCAGGCTAAGGCTAAGGCTTCACACCTGGCTAAGACAGTAGGATACTGGGAAAAACAAGATATTATTATTATTATGCTGCCTAATTTGGCACACCTGAATTGCTAGAAATATGGGATTTCTGTCTGCTATCTGCTCACAGGAGAGTTCCTGGTTTGGCAAAAGGATGTGAGGCCACAATTATTGCTGTGGGCGGAGGGGATCTTTTGGAAACTGATAGCCATCACAGTCTTCTTACATGTCGAGGGATAAAGAACAGCACAGCTGTCTCTTAGGTCTGTACTGCCCTTCTTCTGTCCTGTACTCCTCCTCCCTGGGTCTTGATCTCACATGAGTCATTCCACATGGAATCTCTAACAGCATGGGGCATTTGAAGGGGAATTTGTATGTTGCAAAGTCCCGTTGAGCTTCCAAGTGACATTGGCCCATTTACTAAGGGCCTGAATGGACCTTAACAAAAATGAGTTACAGGTTTTAACAATTTTTCAAGAAGTTCTCTGCTCTCAGAAAGTTCTCTGACAGCCATATTTGTTATTGAATAATTTTAAAGATGGACAAGGCAAATTATCTAAATGCTGTGAAAGTCCGTGTTTGAACACAGGGTTTTCATAAGCTTATGTGTATATATGTTTGTATAAGTCAGTAGACTAAAAATTTAGACTAGAATAGAATATGTTTGCAAAATGCAGTTGTCTAAAATTTGTAATGACAAACATCTGTGTAAAATTTTCTAGTATAAGGTCATAGGACTGATAAACAATTACTACACAGTATTTTCAGAAGTTTCTTACACACTAAATAAATTTTAAGTGGAAGAATGAACTTAAAATTTTCCATTTAGGAACAGCTGTTTTCTTCTTTGTTAAAAAAATGACGGCATGCCTAAGTTCTCTCATGGATCCATCGTAGCTGCAGGATAAAAACCCATTTGAAAGTGAGAGGATGAATTGTTGGGCACTTCTTGATAAGCCTGTAAGATCAGAAGTGCAATTTCAGAACCACAGTGAGGCTCATGCACTGCTGCCTGTGTGTGCTTGCTTGTTCCAGCACAGCTTAAGGGATTTACTGGGGCCTATCTGCTTTGACACTGCAGTCCTATTCTAGAATTTCTAATATCTTGTGTTAAAGCTCTGTCTCCTGACAATTGTCTGACAGCCTGTTGCCTCATCCAGAGATCATGAAAACTGATGATCCAAGTAGAAAGAAAAAATGAAAAGGAACATAGGTTTTCCTTAGTGAATTTTCTGCTTTGATTATTAAGAATAGGAATATTTTCATTTTTCTACATTGCCTGCCAGCTGGTTTTGCTCTCAAGCTGCCAGAGTATTTTTTAATCTTTAGTTTGGCTTTTCTGAAACTTTGTCAGAAATATTCAGTTCTCCAAGTGCCACTTTCACTTGTTCCAGTTACCTCTCTAGAGAGCAACTCCGTAAATCTGGAGTAAGAAAAAATATAAACCAATATTTTTCCCTTTTGAAGTCACTCAGACAAGGAAAATACATTGTCTAGAAAGTCTTTATAAATCACAGAGATTTAAAGGAGACAAACAAAAGAATATACTGATTTACAGTAATTGTCTGAAGATTCAAGAAACAATGTAATAACAGAACTGCAGGATAAACTGTTCCGATTAAGACATTGATAACTCTGCTACTAAGCCACAGGTATTAGAGATGGCACCAGTATCAGGTACTTTTATCCTCTGTTTTATGTCCTTATCATAGTATTAAATCAGCTTTTGGAGGTTAATTTGAAATTTTCAGAGAATCAAAGCATCACAGAAATGCTAAGGCTGAAAGGGTTCTCTGGAGGTCATCTGGTCCAAATCCCTCCTCAAGCAGAGCCACCTAAAGCAAGTTGCTCAACACTGTGTACAGATGGTTTTTGAATATCTCCATGGAGGGAGAATCCACAACCTCCCTGGACAACTTGTGCCAATGCTTGGTCACTCGCACAGTAAAAAAAAGTTTCCTGATATTAAGAGGGAACATGCTTTGTTTTAGTTAGCACCTTTTGTTCTGTCACTGGACACCACTGGAAAGAGCTTGGCTCTATCTGCTCTGCATCCTCCCTTCAGCTGTTTGTATTCATTGACTGTTTCTCCCTGAGGTTCTTTTCTCCAGGATGGGAAGACCCAGCTCTCAATCCTTCCTCACAGGAGAAGTGGTCCAGTCCCTTCATCATCCTTGTGGCAGTTTGCTGGACACTTTCCAGTACATGTCCCTCTTGTACTGGGAAGACCAGAACTGGATCCAGTACTCCAAGTGTGGCCTCACCAGTGCTGAACAAAGGGGAAGACTCAGCTTGCCTGACCTTCTGGTAACACTCCTTCTCATGCAGCCCATGCGTTATTCTTCTTTGCACATTGCTGGGTCATGTTCAGCTTTGGTTCCACCAGAGCTCCCAGGTCCTCACCTGCCAAGCTGCTTTCCAGCCAAGTGGTCCCCAGAATGAATTGGTAATGACTGGGACTGCTCCTTTCAGGTGCAGGACTTTGCGCTTCCCCTTGTTGAGCTTCGTGAGGTTTCTGGCAGCACATTTCTCTGGCCTGTTGAGGTCCTTCTGAACCAGGACACAGCTCTGGTGTATCAGCAACTCCTCCCAGTTTTGTGTCAACAGCCCCCTCTTGCTGAGGGCATGCTCTGCCCTATCATCCAGATCAGTAATGAGTGCGACTGGATCCCAGGGATACACTGCTAGTCATTGGCCTCCAACTAAATTTCATGCCACTGATCACCACTCTCTGAGCTCACATGTTCTGCCATTTGTCACCTCACCGTCTGCTCATCCAGACCAAACTGTGAGGATCTTATGGGGGACAGTGTCACAAACTTTACTGAAGTCTTCTTATTCTGTCCGCTGATCTCAATTTTTTGACCATTTCCTCCTATTTATTTCTCACTTCCTTTTTGATGCTAGCAACAAGCTTATGAAGACATTTTATCTGATAGATGAAAATAGTTATGTCCTCTGCATCAAGCTAGCTTTAAATCTGTATTTCTCTTGCATTTCCAGTCAGTTGCAAATAAATGAGAATGGAGATCTCTACTATTTAAAATTTACAAATAAGAGCGTAGCACAATATTTCCTATGTTTGTAAGTTTCATATTATATCCAATTTGCCCTTCATTGTATTTTAACAGACTGTATTAATAAATTAAACTTCTTATGAGCTGCTGGAGGAAGTAGAAAGGTGAAAGTTTTGCCAACAGAGGTAGGGGCATTTCATCAGTTATCAAGTGTGGGAAGCTTGTAATGGAATAAGCACATGAATTGCGTATGTCTTGCTAAACCTGCCGTTACTGACATTTGTGAAGTCTGACATTAATTAATCATCAGTGGGTGCAAAAATTGGAATTTCCCGATTGTTTATGTTATGGTTTCAGGCACATTGCAAACTCTGTTTTTTAATTCTAATTTTTTTAGGAGGTGACAACCTTCTAGAAGGAGAAAACTTGCTAAATTCCTCAGTTTTGCAAGAGTGAAGAGGGCCCTGCCTATGACAAAATATAAAAGTATACAGTATTTTCCTTGGGAAGATTTCATAACCTGAAGGAAATACAGGACACAAACAATTTTTCTTCTGGCAGGGAAACACATTTTAAATTACTAATTCTCATACTTAAGAATTATGAGGAAAATTAGGACGTATATCAAATCAGTGGATTACAAAGGACTAAGAGATAAGGGAAGATCTACATAAAAATCAGAAAATAAAATGCTCTTAATCACAGACATTTTTCAGGAATTCTTCTTTTCAAGTTGTAAATAAGAACTATCCAAACTATCCAAAATGAAGAAATCTGGATCCAACCACTATGTCTCTCACTTCCACAAACAGCATTTTCTATATGTGTGTCTACACAAGATATACATAGCTTTAATTTAAGAATAATAACGATCCTTAATAATACGTAATTTATTCTGAAACCTCATCTAACCTGTATATCCTGCATTAGGTCATCATCTATATGTGTTAAAACTTGGAAAACTTACCTAAACAGTTATTTATACAAGCAAGGGAAAGCCAAAATGTTGCAGAAGAACTCTAAATTCTCATTTCGGCTGTTATATGTCAGGTAACAGTCTTGTTACAGAAGTAATTGAAATCAATATGATGGGAATAAAAGTGCTTTGCACACTGCATCTCCCTTCATGGAACTGAAGAGTTTTTATTCTTCTGATTTTATAACAACTTTTATATGAATGGTGTTGAAAAAGTCATGAGTCTCAATCCAATAAAGACAGGAATGATGCTGTAAACTCTATGTTAGCAATGTAATATAAGCAACAATAGCTTTCAGAAAAGGGAGCAAAGGGAAGGTGTATTGACACCACTGCTCATTTTATTAACCATTATGTAGGTGGCAAAGTAATTTCAATATATCTGAGAAACATAAGCATAGTCCTTGTCCTCAAGAGCTCACAGTCTGACATCCTCACTGCTATGGTTCTACTGTGCCCTGGGAAAAACATGGTTGCTTATATCCTTGGAGGAAGGGGAAGAGGGGGGCTGCAAAAACAGGAGCCATAGGAACCTGCATTAGACAGGAAGGTGAAAGAAGTGCAGCAGTTTGAAAGGAGAAAGCAAGAATACCTGACAGGACTGGCAGACTGTCACCAGTGTCATGAAAGAACCTGAGTAAGAGGGAAAGAAAATAGCAAAGCAAAAACGATACAGTGGAGGAGTAAGCACAGAAAGGGAGATGGCAAGGCAGAGCCTGAATATCAGAAACAGTGTACAAAAAACACCCATTTATGAACAGACTATTACGCAGGCACACGTATATATCCTGGCATGTCTACATTTCTGGAGAAACTGATTGGATTGTTTCTTACTAAGTTGGCTTGTCTAATTAGAAATAATAGGCCAGATTGATTAGCCTTTCCAAAAACAAGGCAAAAACAAGGATCATTTTTCCTCATTAAAATCTTGTGTATTTTCTTTGGAGAAGAAGTAGACCTTCTGTGCTATCTTTGCAAGATGTTTGTTAGTCTTGTACACTTTGCCATTCTATTAAAAATCTGTTCATCTTCAATAAAGTTTAAAAAAATCTGCAAGTAATTTTTCATTTTCAGCCCCCATCTCATAATGACTAGAGCCGGAACTGAAAGGAGAGGGGGTTTTTTTTGCACAGTCTAGGGTTCTTCCATTGATACTCAGGTTTTAGACAGCAAAATGGTGTCCCTCACAGCAGGACAAGGTAGAAAAGAAGGAAAGAAACACAATTCCAGGCTCGTGAGAGGTGGATGTTGGTGGAGGAGAAGGTTCTCACTACCTGTTCTGAGGGAGTTGAAGGGAAAAGGTGCACAAGACCTATGGATATGGGGATTTTGAGAAAGTCACAAATAGCAAAAGAATGAAAGGTTTTCTAGGACTCTCAGCATTGTTACTTTGGAGCAAGAAGGATTTATGAGCTGTGTCTAAGACCAAGAGAGTCTCGGTGGCTGCTCCTCCACACGGTGGAAGTGGTTATCAAGGCACTTTAATGTGCTAGAAAATTAGGATGAAGGGAGAAGACAGAGGCTGCCAGTACCTGAGCAGACAGCCTAGGATGAACATCTTGGGTGGCTTCTGAATCCCAACTGGGCTTGGGATAAAAGAGAATGAAATTGTAGCTGCAGGCACTGGGGGACACTGAGTGTGACGGACACAGCAATAAATACCTGAGAGAAGCTATGATCAAAAAGAGAGTCACAAACAGATTTTAGCTTGTTTCATTTTTTGATTTATCCACTTAACTTCCCAGCCTTGCTTTTGGCACTTTCATACTCTACTGGAATTCATCCTTATAATACAGGGTTTTTCTCTGAATTAGAATGATACTGTAGGCAGCATTAGCTTAGCTCCTTAACTGCTCTGTGAAGAAAAGAGTCCCTTAGCATATGTATTAAGAGATTTAAATATCTTTTTTTCTTTTATCCATTTGATAATGATCACTTCTGTTTTGAGTAGAGAGATACTTCAGGAAAAGAAACCTTGTGGTTAGAAAACAATAAGACTGAAGCCCTTGCTTAAGTGGTTAGCATGTAAGATAGGTACAACCACAGTTACACCAGTTTGACAATATTAAAATCAAATTTAATTGAGGATGGTAAACTGGGGGTCTTTGTGGTTCTGTGCACATGCAGTATGAGAATTAGTTTATGATTACGGTTGGTCTTTATATTTATATCAGATTTTTTCTTTGTCCAGGAGAGAGTCAACTTAAGCAAGATTTCTTAAGCTTATAAAATACAGAAGGAATGATAAACCCACAAAATCCCCACTTCTAAAATCCCCAAATCCCAGTGATAATCGAGGATATAAGACCTCTGTGGGTATTGGTCGTGTCTGACAGGTCTGTGTGAAGACGCAGAGATCTCTGCCCAGAGTTCGGGTGTACGTCTCCTGTGGTTGATATCCCGACTGTAGTGAGAAAAAATATCCAGGCAAGTTTATGACGAAGAGAAGAAAACCTAGTAATGCCTCTTAAGTCTCCGTTTCTGTTGATATGTGTGTAGGTGAGACCCAGGAGTGGAATTTCGCAGCTTTTCCCTACTTTCCGGGCTCCAGCCCAAGCCCTCTAGCGGTGCGAGCGAGCGGAGCCTGGTCCCGGCAGCCGTCTCCGCGCCATCGGAGCAGCTGGTTGAGCTCGGCAGGAGCCTGGGAGAAGCGGACAAACAAGGGAACTAACCTCGCCCTTGATTGCGCGCTGCTTGCGGCTGCAACCGCGGGGAGAAACGATTTCCAGGGCAACCTTCTCCTTCGGCGCCTGATGTATTCTCGTCTGGCGGCTGCGACACATCCTCTGCGCCCTCTCTCCATGCTCAGCATTTCCTACCAAATCAAGCTGGGACGCAGCCGCAGGGCCTTTCCCCTCCAAAGGGCCACATAGCTGTCAAGGGTGGAAGCTGCTGTTCCAGAGGTCGCTGGTCCTCACAGAGCCACGGCTTTCACAAGCCCTGCAGCCTCTAAATGACTCACACGGGATGCTGGGGAGCCTTCCTGGCAAGCTGGGAAAGGAAAAGGGGAAAAAGACGGGGTGTATAACCTGAAGTGGGCCATTTGAGTTCTCCCAACCCTCTATGGTTTCTGGAGGAATTCTGTAAATTTTGGTAAATCATTCCAACCTTTTCCCCCTGGATATTTTTTCCTTAATTAGCAACACTTGTAACCTTCTCCTAGTATCTTATTGTAACCATTTAAAGGCGTGACTTTTTCTCTAAATATATTCATTAAAGGAATGGTGCAAAAAATGTGAGAACATTTATTTACATAAACATGGGTGGCAACACTCTTCTGTGATGACCTGAAAACCCTACTGCAAGTCAGGGAGTCTCGAGCAGAAGGACAACCATGTGATTCTGAAGATCAGACCCACCACACAGATAGCAAATTGTGAATAAAAATAATAAGAAGAATAATAAAAAATAGAACACGTCTTGCCTGAGCAAATTACAGGCTGGTATGTTTACCAAAACCACTCATTGAAGAATTTCAAATAACAGCAAATTTGGGAAAATTTGGGATCAGGGAAAGATGCTGATGCATATAAAACTTTATTCTTTTTTTAAATTTTTTTTTGGTCCTGGCTGTAATTAATTTGTTCAGCTTTAATAAGTAAAGCTTCTGCGTGCTGGTGGAAAGTGTAGCTGCATTCTATTTTAAAGGTACCCTGGAAAATTCTGAGAAACATTGCTGAGGGCGTTGACATGTCATCATAATAAATTGTCCTTGCCACAGCAGGCATAGGGACTGATAGCTCCCTTACACCAGGGAAAATCAGAAATAACTCCTCCTACAGAGGGGAATGACAGAGGTGTCTAATCTGTGAGGGAGGAGAATGAGGACAAGTGAGTTCAGATCGCAGAGGGGGGCTGCAGTGGGCAGCATCCCTTTGATGCCCCCACGGCCTCTCTCTCCGGGTGACATTGCTGCAAGCCTGGCTCTGCCCCGTGGTTCCGGCTGAGCCACAGTGTCACAGGGAGCACTCGAGGCAGAGATTAAGCCCCGGCAGGTATTCCAGATGGGATCTCCAACTGCCAGGTCAAACAGTCTCCCTAGCTGAGAAAAACATGGGGTGTTTCTAGATTTTCCTGTGGACATGATTGAGTTTAAATTGGCTCATCTGCACCTGATTAAAAAAAGCAAACAATACAAAAGCCTTGGTATGGCACAGCAGAAAGATGCCTGCAGTTCAATAAAAGTGTGCTGTGATACTCTATATGAAAATGAACAGACCTGTGCTTGTAACTGGGTTGGATGCATTGTTTCCTGAAATAATAAGCTTGGCATATTTTTTCTGCTTTTGCACAAGTGTAAGTCTCCTTTCAGTGTAACCAAACTTAAGGGTTTTTTGGGGTTTTATTGAGTTTAGAGTAATTTTTAATTTTAGCTGCCAAGATTATGGATTTGTCCTGCTTATATTTTAAATATATTTTGTCTTTTTTTTCCATTTATTTAATGGAAACTAATTAATATCCAATATCTACCTACACAGTCTCTGTCATTAAACCAGGAAAAAGTAATGTGTGAGATCCACCTAAAGAGAATTGTTATGATATAAAAACCAATTGAATGCAAAGAGGCAATTTGTAGAGGAGGAGGAAATCTCTACATAAGTATATCTTATTGGTAGGAAAGTGCTGTGTTAGAAATCTGTTAGAAATTAAGTGATGTAATAAATAACATCACAATCCTTTCAAATTTTTAATGTTTTATGTTTACCCAGTATCAACAAGATACATTTAGGATATGTTTTGTGTGAAGGATATTCTTCTACTTGGATGTATATATGTGTGAGTGTGTGTGTGTATGCTACAATTTTATTTCAATTTCTCATATGAGGACATAAGGCTAGGCTGGATACTTTCCAAGTTTGCAAGCTATAGCTTTAAAATGAACTTCAGTGCAGCTATGCTGTGTTCAACTTTATGATCTGGTTAAGCACTGCCTCATTACACTGGTCATGAGTGGTTCATGTCATTGAATTTCTCTCCTTCCTTTTCCTCCTATAAGACTGAGCAAACCAAAACTGAATATATGAGGCAGATGGTTTGAAAAGAGACAAACACTTGAATTTGCAAGTGATTTTGGGCCTCTAAGATCTCATATTTTTTTTGTTGTTTTCATGGCAAGGAATAAATCTGACAGAAACATTGAACTATTTGCCAAATAAAGAAGTTAAATAACATGGTAGTGGAAGTACTATCTGCAGTGTTGGGTCATCTCAACCCAAAAGGTCCCCAGGTAAACAGCAACAACAACCCATGAGTCAGAAGCATGAACTGCTACTGGGCATTAGAGAGTGACTTGAGGGAAAAATAGAAATACCTGAGCATCCTGATCTATCACTGCCTTTCACTGTGGCTTTGAAAATTCCAGCTGACAGCAACAGACCAGATTCCCAGGAGTGACTTTTTTTGCCTCTTTGCCTTTTTGGAGTTGTAAATCTAAAAACCAGATGTGAAAAGCCCTTTGCTTGGCTCAAGGGTACCACCCAGGGTCATCCACCCAAGAAGCGCAGCCTTGGCCGCACTGCCCAGCTCATCTGTCACAAGCTCCCTCCACCTGTGCCCAATCCCAATGACAAAAGATGAGCCCCACATAGCAAATTCTCTACTGGAAAGTATTTTTTTGTTAAACAGAGCTGGAATTAATGATTTCCCTTTGGATGGAAGACTAGCCTGCTGTGCTCTGGTAGGAGGATCCCTGTCTGCTGCATAAAGTTCCCTCATGGATCAGGATGCTCTGCCCACACTATGTATACAGTTATTCTGGTCATTTGCCCCACTGGACTTTTAAAGATGCCAACAAGATCTTGCCTAATACATTAGTAATGGCATCTAGCCTTCTTCAACAGAAGAAAACCAAAATATATGTTTTGTAGCAAGGTGATTAGGACAGTCTTTTGGGGTTGAAAGAGATTTGGGCTCCTGTTCTCTTAGGTGAAGAAAAATGCTATATTTTTTTACCTTTTCCTCAGCTACAGCCAGCCAGCAAGCATGCTGCTCCTTGGGTGCTCAGCTGTACCTGGCTGTCTGGGTTTACAGCCAAGTTCTAGCTCAGTTCAGTTTGTAGAACCTACCCCAGGAGGGCACCTTCCTCCATATGAATTAAGTTTCCTACATGTGTGCGTGGTGCTCTGTGGATATCCTTCAGCTTGCTCTCGTCTAAGCCATAATTAACTACATAGAAGTGAAAGGTAAAACAAGTGCTCAAACCACTCTGTTTTATCAGCCGTGTCGAAGCAAACAACTTTGCTTTGAGTAAAGAGATATAATTAGACAAATCAATACAGAGGTGTTATGTAATTGTTTTCTTTGCATGTGCTGTTATTCACTGTCATGTCATATAGGCACACTAGGAACAAAAGGGATTAAATAAAAAAAAAAACCAACCCTGTGTTATTTCCTTTTTCTTATTGCATGGAGTGAAAATGAAATCTTGAGGAAGTGGGTGTCTTGAAAAAGGAGGAGGAATATAAAAATCTGTGTGTCTGCCTCCGAACCATAGAAATAATTTTTGAATTAGATTTATTCTCTGCCATTCAGGAGGACAGATGGAGGAAAAGATTCGATTATTTAATTGTGCTTTAGTGTAGATATTTCAGAAGTCATGTGATGGGATTTCAACAGATAGGAAGAAGCAATCCAGAAAAAAGATCCCAATATTGACTCCCTTGCAGTCTTCACCAGGATATACCAGTGATGTTTAAAGTGTGGTGACCCCCATTATATCAGGAGAGTCTTTTCTGGAAATTACTGAGACCTGAAGAACCCTACATAAATTAGACTATGTGAAATGCATCTTGTGTTGCTAACCAGTGTAAGTGTGGGAGATGTAGTTAGGAAAAGGAGTTGTGAAATACCTGATGGTACCTCAAAGGCTACTTTCAAGAGTACTGTTATAGTTCAAAACCTGAAAAAGAGAATTAACCTTAACACAAGTTAAGGAAAAGCTTTAGTACATTTAAAATTTATCCCTTTTTTTTCTGGTGTTGTCCCTTCATCAGTGAAATAAGCAATTTAAAAAATGAGAATCCAAGTTGATCTGTTAAGAGAAATCTCTTCACCCTCCATCCTAAAGAAACTAAAGCATAGGGAGTAACCTCCTGCAAATATTGTTTAGAAAACTTTTCTCAAGAGTGAAAAATTCTCCAACAAATTTCTGTGATTCTTGCAGCAAAGTGTTACAGTTGTAGCAAAAGTGCTTTTATTTCCTTCTCTGAATCACTGCATGTTGGATATCGCTTTTACCTATGCTGGAAATTCCAGTGTGATTCTGTGACTATGGAATTGAAATGTTTCTCTCAGTGGCCAATCTTAGTGGTCTGAGACTAAGGATTTCATGGGCAGAAGGAAGGAAGATTGTCTCTGCCTGCCTCCTTCTCTCCCTTGCCTCTGTCACTCCCTCTCTCCTTCTTTCTTTCCCCCTCCTCCTCTCGCTTGTCCCCTTCTTCTTTCATTTTTTTTTTTTTTTATGCCCTAAGACAAACCCAATTTCTTCAAAGCAAAGGGAAGAAGCAAAGGTCAGACCTGTCAGCCTTCCCATCTCTCTCAGCTTCCTTTGGAGTGTGGCTGCCACATCTCACACTAAATGTGCCCAGTCCATCTCATCTTCCCATTAGCTCCAAGCAGATTTTATTTTTCTTCTGATGCTTTGCCAAATGTAACACAGTCTGATATGTGCTGGGCTTGGGCACAAGTTCCAAAGGATGGAAAAATACCTCTCTGGGGAAGAAAAGGACTATAAATAAGTGTTCCTGGGGATCTCGTATCAAATGACAATGTTCCATTTGTTATTTTTAAATCTGACTACTGTAGGACTTGGTGGAGGGATGGGGGATGGCAGGAGAAAATGAATAGCCTGTCAAGTAGCTCTAAAGCAATGTACTGCTTCACCATCAATTTCATCACTCGCTTTGGGTCCACACACTTCCTGCAAATAGGAGAGGCATACTGGGAACCAGCCAACAGGAGAACGTGGCATTTACTAATTTATGCTTTGATGATTAATTTTAGCTGGCATGATGCAGTTTCGTTGACTTCAGTGAGGCTGCTCTGTGCCAAAAGTTAAGCACATCTGTGGGACAGAGATTTTGCCAGAATATTAATCCAAGAAACACCCTTGAAACCTCAAACCATTCTCTAGAGGATATGATTTGTGAAAATCAACCTTCTATGACTTTTGAAAGTAAAAAATTTCAGAAAAAGGGAAAAGTGAAATTTGCCTTTCTCATTTACAACTTATTTTTTGTGTACAATCCTTATTACGGCAGATTCCACCCTTGCAAAGAACGATATAATTAGGTTTTTTTCCTCAATTAGGAGATTGTAAGGGTGCCAAAGAAAACATATTTTGAATGTATCTTTTATCACATGATCAAAGATCACATATATCTTTTCCTATAATGAGAAGCTCATGTGCTAATATTCTGTAGTGGTCCAAAACTTACAACTGCAAAAACCTTTGATGTATCACTAATTGGTTTTAGCACCATAGATTAGGTGCTGAAATCAGTAGGCAAGAAATTGTAAGTAGTAGGTGGAGAAGGGATAATTCTGATTCTCACCATATGCTTTAAAAAATTTAAATCATTATAGCATAAGTAGAAAAAGAAGGCATAACTTGTTGCTTTTTTATTTTTAAGAGAGTCTCATAGATTAGCTGTATGTTCCAAAAATATCCTTTGTTCTAAATCATTAAAAAATCTCTATTTCACAGTTTTTATTCTTGTAGAAACAACATCCATCTCGCCTGCAATGTGCTGTGCATTCTAACACCTAATGTGTGGTGAAGAATGTAGTAACAGGGGAAATATATCTGCATAACACATGAAAAGTGCCAAACCTTTAATTAATTTCAGACACTGTGTCGCAAAATAGCAAACTCTAACTATAGACTTCATCTACACCACACAGAAACAGGAAAAGGAGGCAAGTGATGTTTTACATGCTGTCACAATGGTGGTGCATGTTACATCTTTGATAGCTTCTTGGTTTAAGGTCATGAAAATAATTGGTGGCATGGCCTAAGAATTATTGCAAGCTGGGAAGACAGAGCTCTATTCTGTATTGAGAGCTACATGGCTGCTCTATGCTGAGGAAACTGCTGAGGCACACTGCAGTAGACATCATCTTTGGATTTAAAAAGCACTCAAATGTTCAGTGGATGGGGTTTTTTTCATGAAAGTTGAGTGATTTGGGTCATTCTACACAAGCATGTACACATTCTCTTCCAGTGGGCCTTCTTACCCATTTATTACCAAAACTCAAAATTTCGTGTTCACAGCAAAAGTATGGTAAATATTTTATCCCCATACTTCTTAATTTAAAAAACAACTAGACAAACAAACAAACAAAGCAAAACTCCCAAAAAACCCCAAACCAAACCCCATCAAAATGTAACCCTAAAAGAAGTAACAATTCAAGAACATTTCTGCTTTGCACGGACAAAGTGCCTTCATTTAAACCATGGATATTAGTTTGAACTTTTAGTACTTAGCTTAACTTTGCAAGTTAATCTCTCTTATTTTCAAGTTTTGGGGGTTCTTTTGTGTGTACACATGTGGAAGTTGAGACTCCAAGCTTTTGAATGTTGTTTATTTTAACTGGGATTTTTTAAAATGGCATATTAATCCAAGAACCTCTCGTTGGAAGCTCATCTAATGTATATAAGGACTTCTACCATTCATTCCAAGGATTTTCTCCCTATTGAAAGTAAAAGATGGAAGTGATTGGAAATGTACATTAAACCAAGGTGTGATTTATTTCGTATTGTCAGAGCATTAGTAGATCCTCATTAGTAAAAAAGAACTTGGTCCACCATTTATAACTGGCAATCCTATTCAAAGTGTCACTCAGGACTTCCAGCTTCATTCTTTATAATAAAAATTATTTTTAATGTTACTGTAAAGGAACAAAAAAGGTAAGACAAAATGCACAACATTGCTGCATGTTTCCCTTGAAAGTGAACCACAGGGTGTCTTCTTTTGATGGCAGGGCGAAAGCTGAAGGCAACAGAGATATGGATCCTTTCGGCCTTGATTCAAATACTCCCTACTGACTTTAATAGTGTTCTGAAAGCGCTGTTTCCTTACTTTGGTGTAGTTCAGTAATTTAATGTAAGATTTTCATACATTTTTCACATACATTTTTACCCAGCTGATCATCCTACTTTTATCTCAGTAACAGAGCACCACGGTTTCACATCAAACAAATCTTCTTGGAAATAACTTTTCATCATCATTACTCTCCTTACATGTACTCATTTAAAAAACATTGGCTTCTTCTCCCTTCTCCCTTCCCCCTGCCCCCACTTTCTTAAATACACACTTACCAGATAAAAGTATTTGTGACCTTGTGTGAGACAAGGTCAGTATTGTTAGAACACAGGCAATTTTTTTACACAGTGATGGTTGCAACATCTTACAAATCACTTGCAAACTGTTGAATTTCTTATGATATTTTGTTACATGAATAGAACTAACTACTCATACGTGTTGTCCTACCACAAAGTGAAGGGAGGGAGGTGATGGAGCACACTATTGTTTCCTGCAAAGATTTTATGTATTCCTATAGAACGGTTGGGGAGGGGGTAGTTTTGTTTAGTTGTTTTTGTTTGCGTTTTTCTGTTGTTGCTCTTTTAGTTTGTTGGGGTTTTTTTTTAAATAAATGCAGCATAAACAGTGAAGGCTTAAACCTAGAATAATAAAGTCATTGTGGTTGGTGGGTGAAGGCAACATGGCAGAGAAAAATTGTTTTGAGAAATGGATTTGATTTCCCATGTAGTTTTACATCTACTTCAGGCTGACTCATTCAGTTTTGCTCTGTTCCTGTTACAGAGGGGGTGCCTGAGTGGAGCTTGGCACTGATTGCTTTCCTCTGGCTGACTTTCACCTGGTTGTACTGATGTGCTGGATACCGACATGCCGGTGTTGATGCTCATTAGCAGGGCAGCATCTGGCTGAATAGGGACACTGCAAGCAAACATCTGCCAGGACAACTTCCTTATAACTGGGGAGTCTGGTGCATAGGTCAGCAAACTTTCTTGCCATCTCCTCCCCTTGCTTATGATAAAAAGGTCTGCTCAACAGTAGTGAATCCTTGCAGCAGATTTACTTGGTTTCCCACATTCCTTTAAAATTAGCTTTAAACGTGGCTGTTGACTGTTGTTCTCTTTCCCCAATCACCAAGGATCAAGTATCCATGGTAATGGCCTCCATCTATTAGTCTGGATCACACAGGGATGACCTGGGAGGTCAGAATCCCTTTTTCTTCTCAAGGCTGTAACAGAGAAATGTGTCTATTATATTGGGCTTTACAGTGAAATTGTAAAGAATAGAGGAAATAAAATTATCACTGAAGGCACAGCTCCTGTTGAATGTACCTTGTTGTTTCTGAGATTTGTTTTAAAAGAAAGCCCTCTAAACATGGTGCTTAAAGGGCTTTCTAACAGATTTCTAAAGGATGTTCTCTAAACATGGTGTTTGCAGTTGAAAATTAGTGCCTCTGTGATTTCTTTAATTTATATACCCTGTCTGGTTGTAAATTAAGTGATTTTGCATAGGTTGTACTGCAACAGAAATTGCATTAAATCTTAAATACACCAGTTAATATAGGCAGGGAGGTTATTAAATATGAGCTTGATAATTGAGCAAGTTCCTTGTAAAGGAGACTTGCGTTTGCTTCTGACAAAATACCAGTGTGATGTAAATTGCCATTCCACAGCCACTGTCACAGTGATGAAAATTGCACTACTGTGCCTGTAGATTTAAAAATAAACCTAGTGTGAGCATGGAGGGAGAGAAAGGAGAGATTTCCCAAAATAGGTTGTGCAAAATGTTTCCATTTTCTCTTTTTGAGGTGTTGTCGATTATGTTAGTATCAAAAAGATTTCAGCCTTATCAAGTTACTCATGATGCTTTCCTCCAGAACTGCTGTGTTTACAGATTGACTTACCCTCAGCTGCCTATGGACATGTTCTTGTGCTATAAATCAAAGCAGAGCTTATGTAAAAAAAGCTCCTGGTAGCTTCTATTCTATAATAGCTGTCTATTATATCATCGTAAGACAATGGAAGCAACATTGCTGAACAGCGAAAACAAAGAGTGGTTTTTTACCTTATATATGGCAGGACAAAGCCCCTATTACAGTGGAAGCAGAAAATAACCCTTTCTCTTTAAAACTGAGATGGAAAAGAAGAGCACCTTCAGCCTTCAATGGTAAACACAGCATTTTCAGTGACAGATCACCTAAATGGGTGGTCTTCCCTCACCTGTGATTTGCAGCTCATTATTAAATGTCAGTCTCAGACTGTTGCCTTCAGCATCTCCCCAGACATGAGCTCAGCAAGTGTCACCACTCACTGGGAAACCTTCGTTCAAGCACGAGCTGCATGAGCCAGCAACCACTTATGACTCAGAAAATGATGGATCAGTTAGCTGGGCTGTACCTGCAGTAGATCAAACACAAGAGGGATGTTGGATGGTAAATCTCATTCATCAGCCATGTGTGACACGTTGTAAAGCTAGAAAGATTTTACCTTGTCCTTCCACCTTGGATCCAGTAAGGCTTAGAGGCTAGCAGTGTGCATCTTAAAATAGAAACAGAGCTGGTTTGCTCTGATCTGGTACTATGGGAAATGCTACAACACCCAACAGCAAGAAGTGGGTTGTCAACATTTAGGTAATGCCCATTCTTGGACCCTATCTGAATCAAATCTTCTACAAACGTGCAGAGGCATGAGGTGATCTTCCCATCTCTGTGGGGCAGTGGAAAAAAAGCACTTGCTGCCAGTTTTATGGAGGGTTTTTTGTCCCATTGACAGAGCACGTCTTGCTGGGGTTTGCACAGCAGATATTACAGCAAGTGTAAGGTTCAACACTGATTAACAGCCTACCCCCTGGATGGCCCATTCCCACTCCCATAGGTCATGGTAAAGTCATTAGAAGAGCCTGTAATTGATAAAATAAGAAAGATTGCAATTCCTTGTAGTAGGTTCTGTCTTAGAATTCTTGCTAGTGGTGTTTTGGGTTTTTCCTCCAGCAGTTCACAGAATCACAGACTCAATTAGGTTGGAAAAGACCTCTGCCATTGCTGAGTCCAACCTATTACTGAGCACCACCACACCAACCAGACCAGGGCACTGAGTGTTCTGTCCAGTCTTTCTTTAAACACCTCCAGAGACGGTGACTTCATCACCTCTCTGGAGGCTCATTCTAATGCTTAGCAACCCTTCCTGTGAAGAAATGCCACCTAATGTCCAACCTAAACCTCCCTTGCCGCAGGTTCAGGCTATGTCCTCTCATCCTGTCTTTAGTTATTAAAGTCTGGATTGAATAAGCAATTGTTGCTTCATCATTGACCTCCTTGGTTTTTTTACTCATTGACCTTGAAAGAATGAATAAAATCCTGAAATCAAGAAAAAACAGCTTTTCATCAAAAATAAAATGTAAATTACAATATGTGGTGGGTAGCGTTAAAAATTATTTTAGAAAGCAACAAAGTAAGAATAGAAACAATATTTTTACGTCTTGAAAAGCAGGACATCTATTCTATGAGTGTTTTAGAACTTCATCTACAGTTTCACTATTTCCTTCCCTCACTTTTCCTGGATAAGTAGGGGAAAACAACAAGGGAAAATAAAATGCCCTCATTTTTGTGAGTTCTTGACTAAAGAAAAGTTAAAAAAAGGGGTGTTTTTCAAGATGTTTCTGAACAGAACACATAAAAGATATAGATTATTACCATAATTACTGGAAAATTATTGCTATTGAAAAGCGGAATTTCAAACTTTATTACTAAGGAAGTGTTAGGCTTTACCACTATATATTTTTGGAGCACAGTGCTGTTGAACATGCTATTGAAGCTATTTTCATAATACTACATATCTGTAGTGAGAGCTATCAGAGAGGACTACACATCTGTCTAATGATGGCTTGAAACCAGTCAACATTGTAAAAACATGCCATATATGAGATAGATACATATAATTTAAGTATAAGAAATGTTACACTCATTCTGCAAGTGAGCACCCTCCTATCCACTACAAGGAAAAATAAAAGAGCATTGAGACTAACACCATTTGATTTTCACAAAACCTCCAAGTGTCTTTGCTAGGCTAGCCTAAGTGCTCTTACTTCAACTGTAGCCAATAAGAGCTTAAGAGCCTTGGTTTTGCAATGCCAATAATCTTTTATAAATCCAATAAAGACTGATGATATCATTGTTCTGAGTGTCCATTGGTAAATGTAAAAGTTGAACTTCACAATTGTAGTATTTTTCTTCTTAAAATGCATAGAATTCAGGTTTTGTGTTTAAAAATTTGGCTTATAATCTTACTGGGAGGATAGGGTCTATGAACTTCTATTTCTCTTCATAGACAAAAATATTGAAGAAATTTAAAAAAAAAAATTTAATCTACAAAAAGTATCACAAGAGATATTGTCTAGCAAGATATGATGGAAACCATAATGTAATGTGCTAGTGTGGCACAGTATTTTCAAGAGATTTTAAAAACTGATGATAGCCAATATAAAGATGTTCTCAATCACTCACCAAAAATACAGCAGAGTTCCTGTGGGCAATGATATGATAGATTAGAAATCAAAAAGGTCCTAAATCCTAGCCCAGTTTTATTCACTGATTCATTTTGTGGCCTTGGGCAGGCCATTATAACACTGTACTCCTCTCCCAGTCTATCTAAGGAATGCACTAACATCATAACCATACTGAAGAAAAACCTCAGGTGCTAAACTGGCCTCTTCTCTATTTTTAAAATACAATTTGAAGTAGCAAAAGAAAATACTTTATCCTAAATGTATTTGCAACCTAAATTCAGAGTCCATTATTCTCCTCATTTTCAGCTGATACCACAGAAAAACAAAACTGTTACTTTTGTCAATATATAACATGACGTGTCAGGGCACTTTAATAACAAATATCAGCTGTCACAAAAATTACAGATTTCAGTGTGTTATCCACAGTATATCCATTGATACGTCCCACTTTTCTTCATATTTGTTTTGGAGAACTGAATTTGGATACATCTTGAATACTTCTTGTGTCCATGGGCAAGATAATTTTTGCTGACCTTTCAAAATACCCATGCATATACCCTCATGAGTGCCCTCTCTGGAAAGAGGCTCACAGGTATGCCATGACCATGTCCTGGTTCTCCATGCCATGCTCTCTGTCTTTCCAAACTTGTTGCACTTGCAGCATGAATGTCCATTCTCTTTTTCAGCAGTATGAGTGACAGAGGGAAATAATTTTTATGCCATCAACATATTTGAGAAGTAAACGGGATTCACTCTTGACTTGAATGACCCCCTATGAGAGTTATTTCACTGAGAAGGGCATTCATTCAGGGATCTCTGTCCCACTCTACCACAGGCATTCCTTGTTATCTAAGAAAAAGCATTTAGTCTCTCCATGTCTCAATCCTGCATCTGCCAGGAGTATAGGAGGCATTTCCTGACCTCACATGAGTTTTGTCAAGATAAATATATTCCAGTACTGAGATTGTGCCAAGGCTGTCTCTAATCTACTCCCCTGAGAAACTACAGCTCAGAAAATGATGGAAGAATAGGGGTGCAGTCAAATGAGAAGGGAAAACTGCAAAGAAATACACATCTTGTACTTCAGGGTTTTTGGGTTTGTCCCCCCATTTAGTCTGATTTCAGTTGTTAATTGAGAAGTTAACAGAAAGGGAATATCTATATTTGTTCAAACTCATCACAGTCAGTAAGACTGTGCAGAGATAAAAGTCAGGCTCTCCAGTGTCTTTTGGAAGATTTGTCATTGCTGAATTGAAGCTGATGTAACAGTCACAGTCCACAATGAGATTTGTGTCAAGTTACATGATAACTTCTTGATATTCACTACATCAAGGACAGGAATAAATGCATGTGGAGCAACAATAGTAATGGGATTTGATGCTAATATTTTATCCTCCATGAGATCAACGACTCTCCTTATGTTTGGCAGAAACATTTCCTGCTTTTTGGCATGGAATAAGATAATGCTAACAGGATCTGGCATGTTCTGAGAGGGAGTGGTTTGGAACAGGCGTTGTCTGGTTCTTTATATGTGTAAGAGAATAGGACCAAAATACTATATGTCACTGAGTATATAAAGACATACAGGACAGTACTCCTGGAAAGACCCTGCTGAAATTGTTTCTCTGAAACACTGAAGGGATAAAGAAGATCAGTCAGCCTTCAAAGAAAAAAAAGTGACAAAAGGAAAAAAACCCACGCAAACTAAAAAGATGCTGTTTATTATAAGGAAATCATAAAATGTCTCATGTTACATGGTTTCTTTCTTAGAAGTAAGGAATAAATAAGAATATTGTAAGAAAGAAAGAGCAAGAGAGAACTAGATTCCTTTTACCTGAAACTGTAATGTGTTATTGAATTGTGGAATCTGTTGTTTTCCTCATTTCAGAATGTATAAAGAAAAAAACCATGTATATTTCTTCCTTGTGCACAAACAAGTTTCAGACTATTCTGAGAAACCTTTTTTCAGCTGGGCATCCAAGAAGTATTACCTATGTCTCATGTATATGTAAAATTGGCCAGAAGGTCCAAAACTGTGATACAAATGTTATAAATCTTTGTAGCAGTAGGATTGTTGTAGTTTAAAGAACTAGTTCTCCTTCAGAGGGTTCCACTGAGTATCCCATTCTGTCATGGTGTATTGGGTTTGTGTGTCAAGGTTTTGGTATTGGGGAGCTACAAGGGTAGCTTCTGTGAGAAACTGCTGGAGGCTTCTCCCATGCCAGCCGGTTCCAAGGCTGATCAAGGCTGAGCCCATCAGTGATGGAGGTAGTGCCTTGGGGATAACATAATTAAGAAGGGATGGGGGAAAATTGCTGCAGAACAGCAGGCTGAAGAGAGGAGTGAGAATATGTAAGAGAAAGAACTCTTGAGACATGAGGTCAGTGAAGAAGGAGGGGAAGGAGGTGTTCCAGGCTCAGGAACAGAGTCCCCTGCAGGCTGTGGTGCAGACCATGGTGAGGCAGCTGTGCCTCTGCAGCCCATGGAGGACCATGGGGGAGCAGAGATCCACCTGCAGCCCATGGAGGACCCCAGGCTGAAACAGGCGGTTGTTTGAAAGAGGCTGTGACTCATGGGAAGTCCATGTTGGACCAGGATCCCAGCAGGACCCGTTGAGGGAGGAACCCAGGCTGAAAAACTTTTGCCCCTGAAGAACTGCACCCCGTGGAAGGATCCCATGCAGCACCAAGTGAAGATAGTGTGGAGTCTTCTCCCAGCAGAGACAATGTGTGATGGACTGATCACAGTTCCCATTCCCCCTCTTTCTGCACTGCTGCAGGGAAAGGAGAGAGAGAAAATTAGGACTGAAGTTATGCGCAGGGAGGAGGTGTTGAAGATTTGCTTTTATTTCTCATTACCTTGATTTGACTGGTAAAAAATTAATTTCCCCAAGTCAAATGTGTTTTGCCCATGGCAATTGCTGAGGGATCTTTCCTTGTCCTTACCTCTATCCATGGGTCTCTTGTTATATTTAATTATATTTTTTACATAGCACCAAGCCTCCACACCCGGCAGGCAAATATCCAGACCAGTGCAGTGGCTGGTGCTACAGTCTGCCAGCGGAGCAGAAAGTAGAGCTGTGAGAGACCTCGCAAGTCTCTGTTCTCCAAAAATCAATCCTGTCCAAGGAGCAAATTTAGGACTTCTTCTTCCCAGTTTGCACATCAAAAGGGACTTGAATAAAATGTAGGAGACAGTGTAGACGGACACCTTGGTTGTGAAATTCATCTGTCCATAACATGGGCCCCTCATTGCCCTTGTTTGAAGAACAAAGTTTGGTAGCACTGTGAGATCCTGCATTTATTACAGAGAGCTAGACACTGTTACAATATTGGAGGTCTACACAAGCCAGGAATAAATTAAATGACAGACAAACTAAAGAGAGCAAAATACATAACCTCAGTAGACCATTCTACAGAGCCCTGGCAAACAACCTTAGTGTTACCCAATTGAATTTGTTTTCATCACACTCCAGGGATCCAAGCGTTTAAGGTTATAGACACTTTTCAGAGGCTTGTAAATAAATTACAAGACATGTAAAACTTTGACAAAACAAATATTGATGAAGTAATTGTTTATAGACATAACAGGCACCTCACTTATACGAGAGCTTCTATCCCTCAGAACTCAAAAGCTCAATTAAAAATTAAAGCATGCTCAATGTGACATTCCTGAAATAGTATCTGGACTCAGGTGGGACACAATGATATGTTTCCTTGCACTCTGAAGGCAATATAAGGCTGGCTTTGTCCCATGCCGTTCTGGTCCCTGAGCTAAATTTAAAACACCTCTCCAAAACATCCAAAAAGAAGACCACATCAGATGGGCGTCTGTATTTCTTTGGCAAACTTGAATCCCGAGAATTCTGTATTTTTTTGGTCTAAAAGGCATCTTAGCTACCTACTAGCTGTGCTCTTTAGAAGTCACAAAGCTATCCCAAAGTTTAAAATATGACTGTTATGATAAAACTTCATGGGACAGAGAGCTGATCTGCTGAAGAAAAGCAGAAACACACTGGTTGTGTTGCCTGAATTGAACATTGAGCAAAAAAATATTTCACTGGGTGCAAAATGGTACAGTAAGTTTCTTTAAAGGTTGAACTACTGGAAAATCCATCCCTCCCTTCCTTATCCTGCTGGTTTGTCTAGAACAGACTTGATTTTCTTCCAAGTAGTATGGTGCTCTGTTTTGGATTTGTGCTGAAAACAGTGTGGATAGCACAGGGATGTTCTAGAAGATCTTTGCTCCCTCTCACCCCACCCCACCAGTGAGCAGAGAGGAGGTGGGTAAGAAACTGGTCAGAACAGCTGACTCCGTCTGAGCAAAGGGACATTCCATAAGATACCACAACATGCTTGGCATGTATAGATGGGGGAAGAAGAAGGAAGTGGGGGATATTTGGAGTGATGGCATTTGTAATCCTGTGTAACCACTACATATAATGGAGCCTGGCTTTCCTGGAGATAGCTGAACACCTGCCTGACTATGGGAAGTAATGAATTAATTCCTTGTTTTGTTTCACATGTGTAAGTGGCTTTTGGTTTACCTATTAAACTGTTGTTATCTCAACCCATGAGCTTCCTCACCTTTTTTCTTCTAATTTTCTTCCCCATCCCAATGTGGGGGGAAGAGGAGTGAGCAAGTGGCTGCGTAGGGCTGAATTGAGGGCTGGTGTTAAACCACAACACTTGCATTCACAACAGACAAAATGGACAAATGCTAAATTCATGAAGTAGTATGCTCTAGCAACATGATACAGAAATTCTTCTTTTAGAACATGCAAAAGCTAAGGAACAAATCTGTTATCCTCAACGGATGATCCAAAGAGGGGAGCAGGGGCTCAATATTCAGATAGAGAGTTCCCATTTGCTCCAAAAGTGAGAAAGAAGGCTGTGCAGAAAATGCTGTGCTCACATGAAATGAGAGGTTTTGAGGCATTATTGCCGTTAAAAATATTGTACAACAGCAGGCACTGCTAAATGAAACTCAAAGGAGTGTATGTTTTGATTGCCAAGGGAACAGGGGTCCCGCACAAAGCTTGCTCTCAGTGAAGAGATTTGAGGATTGGGAAAAACAGTCAACTGTTAAGGAGAGAGAAGTATGAAAACTAATAGATGAAAGATGGGCAGGAAGGGAAATCAAAGCATGTTCCACGTCAAATTTGGTTTTCCTTTGGTTAAAGGGAAACTAGCTAATAACTGGCAGTAAGTGTTTATATTAGGTGGGGCTTTTTGAGAGTTTACATAAAGAATAGGCAGATTTACTGTCTCAGAGCATTAAAAAATAATTATTGACTGTATTCCAAATACTATTTGTTATCTCGAATATATATGCACAAGCCTTCTAGGTTTCTTATATATTCACCTTTTATGAACCTATGTCTTAATTTTCCATCAAAAACTACCTGAAAACTTTTCATACAATAACCTGGTCTTTTACATGTAATACCTTACAGCTTTACCTCTGCAATACTTCCCTGCAAGTCCTTGTCAGGTAGAGCTCTTACTTGCACTTCAGATGAGAATTAAGCTGGCATCAAGGAATAAAGGTATGGTAGTAGAGTTCTGTATAAAATTGCTTCAGAATCGCCTTACCCATCATAACATCCTTAGTACTGAGCTCTTTATCACTCTTAAGCAGTGATCCTTGTATGTCTTACTCCAAGGAAATGTGCATTTCAAGGATAAAGTACTAAAAATATTTTTTCTGCTTGTGTTTTTTAAAATTTTATTGTATAAAAATATTGTAATGATTAAGGTGAAGACACTAGCTTAAGAAAAAGCCACTTTTCATATAAAAAATACACCAGAGGTTTCAGATATTTTATGAAATTGAAGGAACCTATGACTTCTGGAAGATAAGAAACATTGTTGACATTTGGAAAGGATTTAATCATGTGCTACTACAAAGTGAAAATAAAACTACAGAAAGTATTTCATAGCAATTTATTCCATCATTATAAACCCTACATGTGGGATAGCAACTTTCTCTAATGCTACAGCATTTGCAGAAGCACTCTAATTCATAAATGTCATTAATAAAAATAACTTCACAATCCCATTTCATTAAAATTGTACATTAGTGCATTCTACAAATGTTAATGGATTTGTCTCTTTGGACTGCTCGCTTGCACTGCCTTTCAAACACTCAGTACTTGAGATGCAATAGATATTTGCAATTGGCTGGATAAGTCACAAGGCAATATTTTTTGCACGTGGCTTAATAAATGTGTTGGTGTGCATATTGGTGCTTGTAAATGTATGATTTTATCACTATGTGAATATTCATGCTTGTTATATTGATATTCCATTCCTGTAAATAGCTGTGCCAGCAAAACTCTTTTATGACTATTTGCAGAAGGGGAACAGATAAAAGAGACATCATGTTGGAGGTAAATAATTTGAACATTTGTTGTAATATTCAGACTAAATATTTTGCAAGATTTTCCTTGCCTTGCTGAAGAACAGCTTCCCTGTAAATGAATTGAGAGTTTCTCCTATTCCCACCTCCTTGCTTCTGGGGGGAAGTGCAGAAACCCTGTTTTTCCCAACATATATTGTCAGGTTTGACCTATTATACCTAGCAAACCCAACCAGCTCTCCAGGGGACATCAGACTGTAGGAAAAATATCAAGAAAGGCAGCATACGTGGATCATAAGAGGTGAAACAGAAAGCTTTTTAGTTACTTCCAATACACTCCCAAAATAGAAATTTTCATCCCAAGTTGGTACATTTTATATCCACATGATTTTGAATATTTGATGTCTATTCCCTTGGTGCTGACCTTGCTCCCTAAAGCTATATACAGCCCGCTCTTTCTGCAATTTATAACAGAAAAGGAAATGTTAAACAAAATCACATACTTGTAAGCTCAGCCTTGTACTCCATGTGCTGCTACAGCTGTGCTGTGACAGCCATGCTAGATTTGATACTCTTGAGGCCCAATATTTGTCCATTCAGTGACAACAATTTTAAATTTTATGAAATTTCTAATGGGGTCCTTTGGAGGACAGGTGGACTCTTGTACCAGCGCAGTTGCTGTGTCCTCCCCATCAGTTCATCTGTGACATTCAGTGTTGCAGAGGGAGGGTAACCAGATGCTTGTGGCTCTCTGCCACAGTTCCACCATGAAGGGGCTCCTGCTGGGCATTTGGCTGCTGCTCTTGGATGGGAGAGAGCTGTGCCCAGGTGTCAGTGTGGGAGAAACAAGGGGCATGAGTGGCTTCTGCTGCACCTCTGTAGTTGTAATGTCCCACAGCCAGCTCCTAACAGTGAAACCACAGTGACTTTCCATTAGCTGAGGAGCTGGATGATGCCTCACTGCCCAGGAGACAGATGAATCACCTGACCCTGCAACCACAGGTAATGTCCTAGCACCTTGGTGCTGTTCATTCTCCCCCCTCATCTCCAAATAACTATAAGCATTTAATAAAATGTAATTTTACTGCTGGGAAGTGTCTCCAGAGGATGTAATGGCTATGTGAAATCCCCATGGGAAGCATTATATGCCTTTTCAGGCAGACTGAGTATAAATGTGAGGGCTTTCTGATTTTTCTGTCTTTCCACAAATCAATGAGTTTCCAACTACACTGCCTGTCAGATCTTCAGAGATCATACAAAGCCCCACATGCACCAACATCTTTGCCAAGCTGTGCTGGCAAACTTGGGGTCCTTCTTCAGCAGCAAACAGGAGGGAGCACATGTGTGCCAGGGACAGAGGAAAAGCAGCCCAAACCAGGTCCTCTCCAGCCAACAATCTACTCAAATGCTGAAACAGAATTAATTTCCTTCTGAGCCCCTATCCTCTCCAAGGAGGAGCCTTGCCAAGCATAACCT
This sequence comes from Orthonyx spaldingii, assembly GCA_013397795.1. NCBI lineage: Eukaryota > Metazoa > Chordata > Aves > Passeriformes > Orthonychidae > Orthonyx > Orthonyx spaldingii. The sequence continues at coordinate 337,224 of VZTJ01000437.1, forward strand.
GGTGTGTAGGACCATGCTGCCTGCCTGCCTCCTGGTGTCCCCTGCTCAAGCAGTAGAATTTGGGGGAGAATGAGAATTAGGAAATGAAAGGTCACAAAATTGAAGTGCGCGAACCATGTCTGTTTGTATGGACTTTCACTGTCAAAGTCAAGAGCTTGTGAGTTTGAATATGGGGGGAGCAGCCATGACACGTCTTTCAGCTGCTGCCTCTCAGCTGTTGAGTGCTTTCACTTCACTGGAGAGATCACTGGCTAGGGACCGCTGACCAAAGAAAATCTTTTTGTCTTTGAAGCTGTCTAATTTGAGTACATGCCTCACCAGTTTTGGTTAATTACACAAGAAGTTATTGATGAGGAAGCAAAAGAAATATGCAAACACAGTGTGACACACCCCAGAGCAACAGCATTGTCTGGAGAGTGATCCCCTATTTTGCTACAATCTCACTTGCTACAATCCCTCAACGAAATAAATCACTCCACGGGCAATGCATAATGCAGTCTAAAATAGAATGGTTCTCACTGTTTGTAATCCAAATTGGATATGCCCTTATTGCCCTCTTTGTCAGAGCTATCTTGGACTTAATAGCCTTCTCGTGCTTGCATGATTATTTCAAATCATCTTTTTAGTAATTTAGATTTTTACCATAAGATGTGTTTGATCATGCTTGAACTTGCAAACATAATATTTAAAAGCTTTACTGCATTTCTTGATAACAGATTTTATATATGATTTGCAAAATGAAACACAACATCTATCTCTTTGACCCTGAGACTAACACTTTTTCCCTCATGTTGGCTGTCTCCACCTCAAGAATTGTCTCTGCCTCCTGCATAACTTTCTTCTTGTCCTCTCTTCTTGTTATTTCAGAGATCTGTGAGCATGGGCTACATTGTTCTTTGAACCACTCTGCTGGCTTCCACATTGCTTCTGCTCTGCACTCACAGCAAATGCTGTGCCAGCCACACTGTGATCTCTGCTACCAATCTTCACCCTCTGGTTAATCCTGCTCCACTGCTGACAGAGATGATGTTGCTGTGTATCTGACTGCTCTATCCCTCACATACTTCTATTTTGCTGGTGAGATTCTGCGACAAATCCACCAGATCTGCCTGATAAACTGCTGTAATTCTTTTACTTGGTGAAGCTTAGTATTTTACTCTTAAGGGTGATGAGCTAACATTGAGAGCTTTAGTGCAGGAATATGTTATTCTACTTTCCCCTCTCTTGCTCTTCTCTTAAATGATCTGACTTTTTAATCCCCTTGTGTTTCATTTTTAGCTAGAAATTCCCTATTTTCACATGGATTTCCCAGTGCAGTCCTTCTTTCCATTTAACCCATTCGAGGCCTGTTCTGGAAGATAGACAATTAAACTGGTTATTGAAATGGTACCAGGTTTATACCCCTTTACCAAAACCTGTCCCCCAGACCATGGTGTTTCTCCCGTCTGCCACTACTTCTCTGATGAATGCTATGGCAGAGGCATGGCTCAGCAAGCAAGCTCATCTCTGTCTATCCCTTCTTTCACTTTTGCTCAGCCTTGGACTTAAGTGTCACCCAAGAAAAGTGCAGAGAAATTGTATCATTCACTCCGGGCTACCTGTCCTCAAAAATAATTGATCTTCTAGGACAACACAGCCCTACCTAAATGTACCATATTCTCCTTTCTGCCAGCCTGAGCTTTTTTTTCCTTTAACCCTCAAGTGTTGACCCCCAGGGTTGGTCATAGTGGGTGTGTCTGGTTGTGATAGCTGCATCTGACTCAAAGTAGATTAAAGGGAGACAGACAACATGTCAGCCAAGGACTAATTTGAGCAATGAGCTCACTTAAACATAGTGCTGGTCAAGGCAATTTTGGAAGAAACTAACATCTGGATTCGATATGCAAATATAACTATGAATCAATTATCTAACTCGTTAAATAGTGGACAGTACAGGGTCCATTGTACTCCTTGCATGGCAGTGGGCTGCATGCCAGAATCTCCCCTTGAGGTGGGATGCTTCTCAAGGTTATTCCTTGAGGCTGAGATTCCTTACTGCAACAGATTTTTGGTAAGTAATAATTAGCGTGCTAAGCTTTGAAATCTCAGCGAAGTATAAAGCACTAATTATGCACATATAATCCTCTAGACATAAACCATAGTCTGGGACTAAGTCTGGATCCAGATGCACTTCAATTCCTCTCTCAGAAGGAGTTTAGAATGCAAGGGATTTCTGAATCTCATGCTCCAACAGGAGGGTCTCCCTGACAGATTTGGCTGATCTTGTCTGCTGTGTAGTACCTTGCCATGGAAGGTTGCAAAACCACTGTAACATTTACTATCAAACTTTGTTAAATAGCTGGTGTGAATCAAGGAGTGTATTGATAATTCTCTCTAACGAGTGAAGTGCGTCATTCCATCCCTGACACTACAGCATTTGGCAAGAGAAGACATGAAGAAAATGCATTTGCAAGGGAAGACAATGGAATATATCTGCCCTTACTGGTGAAAATCAGCTCTGCTTCCATCTGGAATAAGTCAGTGAGGGAAAAGACCCAAGTTTTCAGGGCTCCCATAGGTGTTTCTACATCCTTAAAAAATATCTTCTGGAATAACCAAGTCTTTGCAAGATGAAAACCACTTGTCTTGTGATTTTGAAAAACACCTGGTTATTATACTGGTAGTGTAATTGAGAACAACATTAATTCTAAAAACAGGGCTGCAGATATACATCCTCTTCTGCCTTTTTTCCTCATCAATATTTATGTGCCATAATCCTGACTGGACTCTCAAACTTTTATGTTGACATTGGGCTTTGACCCATGGGTCTCGGAGGTGCAGAGATGCAGCACAGTTGCTCAGCAACGCAAACAAACCAGTTCATTGGGGGTGATGAATATTTTTTAAGGAACATTTTCTTTTTTCTGTTCCTGAATGGATAAGAGCACAGATGACTCAGACCTTGGGTTTCAGGGACATAATTCAGGGTTTTATGGTTGCAGAAGTCTGGTTTGCATGGGGGAGAATTTGGACTCAGTCTTGATTTTCATTAACCCTGGGGATAGCATAATTATGTTTAGGTGTCTAAATATTTAAGATTTGGGATTTTGCCTCTGACTAAAAGATTCTTCCTCTTAATTCCTGTTTTTAAGCTCTTTATGAAGGCAGAGTGTACAATTACAAGCTTTTGCAAGGGGAGAGAAAAGAAGGATATTGTCTTCTGTGCTGGACACAGCTTGCCTGTCTGCTCTGGGGAAGGCCAACCCACTATCTCCATGCACTGCATTTTACAAATTCATGCATACTTTATGCCTGGGCCTTGGAAAGTCTTAAGCCATATAATGCCAAGAAGACCTGTCATTTACCAAGGTTTTAGACTTGCCACAACTTGCAAAAGACCAACAGACTCATCACTAAGGTAGTCAAATCTCTGTGCTTCTTTTTGTTGAGCACCTGTTCCGGTAAAGCTCCTGTTTTCTGATCAAGAATTTCTGCCCCCGCTGTTCCTTCTTCTATATGTCTTTGTAATTATAATTAGAAATTTCATTAAAATACATTCATTAACAATTGCAATTTTATAATTCTAATAATTCCCTTTGTATTTCTTCCCTCTGGGTTTGGTTTATAAGCCTTTCATGAATTTGCCTCCCCATTGGGGTGAGAAATTAGGTAATTCAGTAAACGTAGAAAAAGGTAAGTGCACATAGCTCTTGTCACTATGGAAATTTCAGGTAGAGTTAAAGGAAATTAAGAACAGTCAGTTTTTGGAAGATCTAGATGTGTTTGACATAAGCACAGTACCTCCAGTCTTTACTTAGAATTGATGCAAGCCACAGTAAATTAGACAGCCTCCAGGCTTACTTACATTCTGAATTTAGTCCTATAACGTTATTTCCTCCAAAGCAGCAATCAAGTCATCCATCAGGTTGTCAGCAAATTGTCTGTGTGTCATATATTAATCTCACTTTTCATATCCTGTATTCTTCCATTTTAGTGGGAATTCAGTCACAAATGAAGTCTATTTAAACACAATATTCTACAAATAATGTAGCCCAAAGTTAACTAGTAGCAGAAAAAGTGGTATCTAAGCTGGTGGTCTGTGAGTATATGTTGCTAAATGAGTGTTGTACAGAGGTCTGTAGCTGGAAATTCTCACTTAAAAAAACCCAACCAAGTAAAATTTGACTTATTTCCTACCAGGTGATCAGCAGCAGGCTTTAAGGTAACAGTGATATCAAATGGTGTATTTAGTTGTCAGTTACAAGAAGTGAATTCTTAGTGGAAACAAACAGGCAGCCTGCAGTGACATATTCAAGAGAAGTCTGCTTTCATATTACTTGGAAAGCACAGATTTAACTCCACTAGGAAGCAACAGAAAAAAATCCCATGGAATATTTTATTTAAGACCCTTGCTTTTGTTCTACATTTCCTGCAGGGAGCAGTGGTTTGTGTTCCCACCAGAGACTGTGTATTACAGGCAAAGGCAAAGTAGATTCGGAAAAGGAACCAGAATATGTGCCATGCTGCCTTCCTTATGTTTATTTTCTCACAGCAGTCCAGCAATACAAAACAAATCTTTAATGATACAGTGAATGAATCAGTACAGGCCCATGACACAGGAATCTTTCCAGCTTGTTTTCCTTTAGAAATAAAGTGAAGGAAAATGTGTTTAGAAGCAACATCTTTTTATCTCCTAGAAACAGTCAGTGAGAAAATAACAAAGTTATGGTAAAAGAAAGAAGTTGTTCACAAAGCTGACATAGGGACAGTTGTTGAATCTTTTCATTCTCTGTCTTTATAGCAGGTCACGTAGCACACTAGGAGTTGGAAGGTGATAAGGTTTTTCCCTTTGCTTTCAGCAGATAGTTCTTCTCTGTACATGTAGGAATCCCTGATGGTTAAAGGGAATTTAATAACAATATGCACAAGTTTCCTGTGGTTGAATTTCTGTGTGCAATGCCAGGTGCAGACACACTTACTTGACATTTTAAATCAGTTTATTCTAGAAAATACAGTACTGACAGCAAACTCAAAATTATCTTCACCAGCAGAAGGGAATTGCATACTTTATGGTGGGAATTAAACCACCCAGTAATACTGAAATAAAGTAAGATGTACTTTTATATTTTTTCTCATGAATCAAGTGATCTGACAGGGAATTCACCCAAGGCACATCATATCTCCAGACAGGGCTGAGCGCTTTCGATGCTGAAGCAGAACCTGGTGGCTATACAAGTACAGAGTTCTGGGAGGACACTGCAGCCTGCTACAAGCCCACAGTCCTCTGGTGGTCTACAATTGGAGCTGGTTACAGCTCCTATCTCCCCTGGTCAAACTCCTTGTGACTAAGTGCTAGAAAGAACAAGGAGAGAGAGGTGCTGAGAGCCCTGGTGCACAGCCAGGTCTTGGTGCAAGGTTAGGATGAGGAGAGGGCTTGCCCCAAAGCTTGGAATCCTCCAGATTTGATGTGCAGTGATATGAAACAACTGTATATTTTTAAGGTTATTTGGGTGTAGAATATATTTGAATGAATCTGCCTAATTCTACCCTTGAACTTTAGGTTACTTGTTAATGTTGAAATGCAGGAAAAAGCCTTTAAAAAACTCTGAGATGGTGCTTTCCATTAACCTAAGGTCTTCACAGGCAGTAAAGAGAAAAGTAAGAAAAAAAATTCATTTTCATTTCCGCCTTGGATTTTTTAATATCTACATCTTGTTGGCAAAGCCAATGTCTTTCTCAATGCTTGTACATTTTTTTTTTAAAGAAACTTTCAGGAGGACTGGATCAAGGAAGTTTCTGTGAAACTACTTCATTTTTCTGGGGTCAGCATAGCATTGAGATCTTCAGGTTTATCTCAGAGTAGAATTATTTAAAAAAAAATCAACAAAACAGAACCAGAATAACCAGTGAGGAGAAAGGACAGGAAAATAACTCCAGACTTTCAAAATAAGAAGAAATAGCTTAACCTGATGTTGGAGGAAATAAATCAATAAAAGCAATTTTGTGCTATGTGTGAAGGATTCACAGACCTACCTTTCAACTTCCTGTCAGTTTTATAGTTTGAATTCAATTATGGAATTTTAGATTGAACCTATTTTTGTCCAGTCATCCTTTTTCTTGCCATAGTTTATCAAATCTGATTTTGAGACACCTCATCCAAATAGCAATGGTCTTTGTAGCACACCAGCACTGACCATGGCATGAGAGAAAATTCTCAGGGACCCAGGGAAATATATAATATGTTGCTGGATATGGGCTGAACTGCAGCTGGGCTTTGCAGGTGAATAGTGTACATGGAGTAGCCAGAACAATGTGAGTTTGAGCTCTGTATGCCATTTTCCTAGGTAACTATTGTGGAAATGCAATCAATTAGAGGCGAAGCATTTTCTTGTCTCATCAGGCATTTGCCTCTCAAGATTTGGACTCCTGTCACAAGAGAATATACTTTTCATTCAGCGTATCTACAGGTGATCATGCCTCAGACTAAAACTTTTCAAAAACATCTGAAGAAAACAGAAAAGCAAAAGAGGGCATTTAATAACTCCAGAAACTTCACCAACTGTCTGACTTAGGGCACGTGTCAGTGAATATACCCTTCAAATGTCAGTATTTGCTATATGCCTTGCAATTATACCTAGTGCAGCAGTGCTTGACTCAAAGTCAACCCATTCCCAGTTATTTCCTATGACGACACCTCCAGAGCTTTGCAACTCGTTGCTCAGCTGGAGCAGCTGTGATTTGCCATGTACTACTGCAACACACATCGTAGCCTCCCAGGGACATGGATCACTACAAATGGAAAAAGGTCCCCACATCCCTGCAACTCCACAGCAGTTTCCCTTTCATTGCAATGGTGCCTCTGCCTGGCTCATTGCCTTTGCAGGTTTTTATAGGCTGATCAGAGCAATGACTTTGTTTAGCAATAACAAATAGGTTTCTCTGCATGTGACCCCTGAGTTACTTAATTTCAGCCACTTGTACTGTTGCAGGCCTTGTTGAATGTAGCCAGAGGGAAGTGAGCTTTCTACATGGGCAGCCTTTGCCCAGAGGGGACAGAATGAACCCGTGACTCTCCTGGTGACAGTTTTGCAAACTCTGTAGTGGCTCGAGGATGCCCCAGGGAGGAAACACTGGAGCTGCTGAGTGGCCTATCCAGCTCACTCATTGCCAAAAATGAGTGATGGACAGGAGACCTGGTAACTGGAACATCTTCCTCGAAGTTCTCTGTATTATAAATATTTTTAGGACTCAAATTCTTTTTCTTGTAACCTATAAAAATATTTTCCAGAGCACACTTTTCAATTTCAGACATTTCATGAACAAATCTGAAGCCGTGGGACCTTCCAGGCTGAATGGAACAGCCAGCTTATATCTGTCAGCAGATTCCCCAAAGGGAATTTTTGGGAAAAGGCAGAAACAATTTATGAATCTTAAAATGAAGGAGTGTCAGAGATATTGAAAGCAATGGTATTGCTGTATAAGAGACCAGTGCCCTCACCTCTCTTTTTAGATGCTTGCAAGAAAATGAATGAACTTAATAAATATCATCACTAGTTCCATCAGCACTCTCAAGAACTATCAAGAACCGCTGAAGGCAAGCGCAAGCACCCAAGCCCGTTTGACCTCACATAAACTGATCTGGGGGAGAAATGTAAAAACAACAAGCGGCCCCGGGAGAGTGTCCGCCCCCCGCTCCCCGCGATCTGCGGCTCCTTCCCTCCGCCTCTCTCCTCCTCCCGTGGCCACCAGATGGGGCAGCGAAGCTCCGTTCCCGGCCAAGCCCGGAGCGCTCCGGCCCCGCGCCCGCGGCGGCACCGGGGACACCCCCGCCCCACGCCGGCCCCCCGAGCCTGCCCACGGCAGTGCTCTGTAAAAAGAGAGAAGGAGCACATCGCTTCCGTCCTCCTGCAAACGCGGGAAGGTGAAACAGCTGCGGTTTCTTCTCGTGTGGCAATCGGGAGAGGAGAAACCGGTGCAAACCTCTCTGGAAGGGTGACTCGGTAGAGCTGCGCCCCTCGCTGGTGTTTGGTATCAAGGTGCCCCGCCCCAGAGCCCTACACTTCAGCTGGGGGTTGTAGAGTTGTGACAGAATGTCGAGATCATCCCTATGATTCCTGCATTTTCATGAATAAATAAATGAATAAAATGCAGCCTATCCCACTGAAACAATTGTAGCTGACCTATACTATAGGGGTCGGGAGACATCACCACTTTTCAAATACCACAGTATGAGAGGATCTTAAATTGATCTTCCCTAACCAAAATCACTGGCATGAGGAGGAAAAGGTGGGAAAAGAGGGAGAAGAAGCCCAGTATCATATGAAAATCTGCTTCACAAAGTGAGCGAACTGTTGCCCACAACGTTTTGCAGTTTGTTTACTTGTGGCTTCATTAAAATTTCATGCAGATCCAACGACTAGATTTTGTTAATGGCCCACACAGGGACAATCATTGCTGAAGCCTGAACACTGTGATCCATTTTCCCTAATTATTACTTTGTAACCGTTTCTAATTTGACAGCTCCTGCTGAACTGGGGTTCATTTATTTTGTTTCATTGTTTCATATAAGGAAACATCAGATAGGCATAACAGCAGAGCATTAATAATAACCCACTAATTTGAAACATGCATTAATCGCATGTTAAGTGCACATAATGGCCTTCGTTGGGGATCCTGGATTTTACATTGTAGAACCCCTTTAAAGGGTATAAATCACAGGGTTGTGTTGTACACTTAACAATGGGAAGGGAGATTATCTAATTCCTTGTGGCCTACATGTCAAGAATGGAGAGTGGTTGAGGTTAGTTTTCCTCCTTAACTCTGTTTTATAACTGTTAAAAAGATGGAATAAAGATGGATATATTTGCTCACAATGGAGTGGTTTCTAAATTTGTCTGTGAGCTTTGAGGGCTTAGTTGCTTTCTTTAGAAAAGAAACATCTGGGGTGGTCAGGTGTTTCTAAAAACCCAGTGTAGCTCATGGCTTTTTGAAGACTCTAACATAAGGCTACATATTTCTAAAGAAACAGTGTGAGAATGTTCGACTGCAAGGGTCAGCCAGTCCAGTCTCCTGCTAGCTCAGTAAAATGTATCAATATTTCTTCCATGAACCCATGCAATTCTATTTTAAATATATTACGGTTTTTAATTTTGATCTTTTTTATTACTGTAACCTAATTTTAGAAGGTTATTCCAACACTCCATTTTATTGACTTGCCTCAAAATTTGTGTCTTCAGGAAATTTCATTATCTCTTTCTTCTGCTTCCCATTAGCCCCTTCTTTATTCATTTTATGACATAACTAGCCCCTATCTGCAGTTTAAAAGTATTTGGCATTTGTACATTTGTTTTCTTTTCATGCCCCTGACTCTGTTACTACTGTTGCAGGTTTTTCTCATGGTGTTTACCCCTTGTTTATAAAAATGTGTTCAATTTCAAGCTTCATTTTACTAAGCTAAACAGAGCAGGCTGTTTCAGTCTCATTTAGTAAGACAAGGCTTATTCTTTTCCTTCATTCCAGTTTGACTTTTTTGAATGTGAATGATTACAATTACGTATTCTTCTATGGCTGGAATTTCCATAATTCTTTGTAAAGTGCACCAACGTACCTTTATCTCCTCTGGAAATGGAACAACTGATACATCCTTGGAGTTTTTTTATTTTATTTAATTTTTCTGTTGCAACACATTGGTAGACTGTAGCTCTCCTAACAATGCTTTGCTTTGCCCAGACATTTTTATCATTTTTAGCTCTCAGCTGATGATGAGTCAGCTTGGAGCAGTCATTTTTGCTATCTTTTTACTAAGGCATGATTTGCACTTTTGCACATTGCACTCTTAAATTTAAACTATTTCTATCTTTCCAAGCCTCGTGATCATTCAGTTATTCCCATAAAATATTCTGATCTTCCTCAGGTATTGGCAATGCCTCAAAATTCATGTCACCTGACACTCCTTTGCATTAGCCAGCTCTTACTTTCTTTGTGATTTAAATAGCGCCGTCTTCTCCAGTGTATTCTGCTTTAAATGTCTCACTGAAGTTCACACAGATTAGGTAATTCTGTCTGCTTGCTCTGGAGCTTTAATTGCCTGTTTTATACAGATATTAAATTGACCTCATTTAGTCTGCCGCCGTTTCTGCATTTTCATCTTTCCTTTCCATTCTTTATTCTTTTCTTCACAGTTTGATTTAGAGCCCTGTGTAACACAGAGGACAGACTAATGGTCTCATGGCTGTCTGAAACATTACCTATTCTTAAACATAGTTACTAAATTTGTTGTTCTCCAGTTGCACAGCAATATCCCTTCCTATTGTTTCAATGCCTATTTAGGGAACAAAATTCATCAGTGCTCAAAAGCCAGGACTACCTGGGTCTTACCTTCACCTGAACTTGTTCTGTCTGTATCTTTGTATTTTCCTTCTCTTGCTCAAAACATTGTACAGCTGGGTTTGAATTGCAACTAATGTTCACTCCCTTTGGATGGATGAGGTCTCAAATGGTCACCACCAGCTCAGAGAAGTCAATGTGCAGTGAACACAGGGAAAGTTAAACAACCACCTAAAATCTAAGCTTGTCTTAGAAGATGAATTACTCTATGAGACATGGTTTGTGAAAACAGTCTGCTTAGACAAGAGGAGGATGTTTTTGCTTTCACCAAAATTGCCCTCACAGTTTCACTACACTCAGGTAGGCCATGCTGCCCTCTCCAGACAGTGTACACGGTAAGTGTTATACTCAAAAAAAGACATAACAGATGCAGTTATTTGCTGTAAGAAAGTAAAATTCCTGGCTCTCTGTGTTTCCTCTGGATACTACTCATTGGCAGCATGACACTAAAGTACCATAAAATTGTTTCTGTCAGGGTTACCCAGCTTTGTTCTCGCTAGCTGTGTCCTGCTGCACCACTGACATTTATGCTTTTTTTCTTCTGACTGGCTCCATCCTTCCTGCTTTCTCCAGTTTTCTTCCAACCAGTGTTGAATTACCTTTTAACTGAATTTCCTCATTAACTTCTGTTAGTAAGCTTCTCCCAGACTTCTAGACACAGAAGGGTAAAAGGCAAGAGATCAATTCTTGTTCATTCTGGGATGGATATATCATGATGCAAAAGCTTGCAGGTAGTGAGGGGCACTGCATGAGTAGCCAGCCTCCAGAGGTGGCAGGGTGCTTAGTTGAGAGGATTCTGCTCTCTCCTGACTTTCAGGAGAGATGAAAGATACCAGCCCCAAGCCCAATGCATCACATGCTCTGTATCCTTTCTGCCAGGGAAGTTCTGGCAAAGCAGGTAAGAAGTTGTCCTTGCTTTGCAAGAACCATGGCCTGTGTGCCACAGGAGGGGCACAACAGAAGAGGAGGAGTTGGTTGGAGTCCACCACTTTTTTGCTTGTGCCTCTGTCCGTGTGTAGTCCCATTATGCTTGATTATTTCCTGCTGGTGTTCGTTTCAGCCTTCCCCCTGGCTGGCCAGGGTGTGCAGCAGCCTGCAGTCAGTCTCTGTTGTGTTCTGCCAGGAGCTTCCTGCTCAGCTGTAATAAACAGTACTGAGCAGTGCTTCCCTGGCTGCCTTCATCTTTAAATATGACCTTTTTTCAGGTAGTACATTCAACACAAATTGTTTAATAATTGAGCTGAGAAGCAAATTTTAGACCCAATTTTCCGTACTCCATTTAGACTTCTATTCTGGTCTCTGCCTCACCACCTTCCTTGGCTATTATTGTAAGTACATTATTACCACAGGGCAGGAATATATTTGTGCCTTTGAGAAGTGAAGCAATATAAGCCATAAGTACTCATCTCATTCTTGCCATTTTTAAGTAACAATTTATCCTGTAAATAAAACTTTCAATGCTTGCATTTTTTCTTTTTTTCTATATATTTTTAGAGCAAGTCTTGCCTTTCTTATGTCCTTTTAAGTGGTGACTCACTCTGATTTCCTGATTTACATTGTTTTAACTTGCACTGTTTTTCCCAAAAAAATTTACATGAAAGAGCTCCCTACTTGTGCCATTTATTAACAAGTTGTGTGCCTAGAGTATACTTTCAGTTAACTTGAGCATCCTTTCCCCCTACTTTTTGTTTGTTTCTGAATTTCTTGGGCTAAAGCTCTCAAAGAGCATACCAGTTAAATACAATGTTGAATTTGTAGGCCACTTATCCACTAAAGCAGATACTTTGGGGTGCAAACAACATCTGTGTGTTTGAGTAACCCATTAATGACTATGACTGAGATCCACATACAAATGAACTCAGGCTCCAAGTCTGGTCTTTTTCCTTTTTTTATTCTGTTTCATATCTCAGACAGTTTCTACTATGCATTACTGTCTATAAAAGCAAAGCTGGGCCCAGCCCAACAAATTCAGAAGCTGCCTGAAAATCTTTTCACAGTTTTCCATCTTCTGGTTACAAGCACAATGTTAAAATTATCCCTGTTCTAAAAATGTTAGTGGTACTCTTTTATAATTTTTCAAATAGATAATCTGCATTTTCTAGCTGTTGTTTATTAAAAATCTTGTCAGACTCAGATTTCCTGTAATATCATGTTTACCAATGCCTAATTTCCAATAGTTATCCCATTATATCGACCTGCATTATTTCCCTCATTAATTACTGCTCTTCTTAAAAACAGCTATAGCTTTCAATTTGTGTTGATTTCTATAAAAGTCTTCACTTTGATTAATAACCTGCAGCTTATTTAAATTGTTATGGCCTCTTGGGCATTGTTAGACTGAAAAAAAAAAAACCTAATGAGAAGTGCAATGTTGGTAGGAAAAGAACTGTATTACATGAGCAACTTGACATCACTATCATAAGAACTTCACATTTTGATTCCAGAAGAAAATGAGAAAGCAAAAAGCATCCAGTCCATAGAGAGCCATTAAAATAAAAAAAAAAAATCCTGGGGTGTATTTACATACTCTCCTCACATTTTCATTTTTCATTCTGAAAAGATGACAGAATTGTTTAAATTATTTTTACTGTAAAGATTTTCAGTTGTGTAAGACAGCAATAAGAGGTCACTGTGCTCAGGAGTTGGGCTATAAAATAATTGTTTGCAAAAATTACATATTTGAATGTTCCCCTAAAATGGAAGATCATAGAATCATAGAATATCCTGAGTTGGAAGAGACCCACCAGGGTCATTGACTCAAACTCCTGATCCTGTACAGAACTTCCCATGTGGCAATGCTGTGCCTGATGCCCCCAGGACATGGTTGGCCCCCCTGGCTGCCAGGGCACTGCTAACCCAGATTCAACCTGCCATCGATCAGGACCCCCAGGTCTCTTCCCACAGTGCTGCTTTCCAGCCTCTTGTTCCCCAGCCTATACACGCATCCAGGGTTGCCCCTGCTTGTTGCAGGTGCAGATTCTGGCACTTGCCCTCTTTCAGCTTCACATGGTTGGTGATTCCCTATGTCTCTAATTTGTTGATGTCTCTCTGCAGGGCCTCCCTGCCTTCAAGGGAGTCAACAGCTCCTCCCAATTTAGTGACAAACTTACTTAGTATTCCTTCCAGTCCTCTGCCCAGCTCGTTAAGAAAGATGTTGAAGAGCACAGGGCTGAGGATGGAGCCCTGCAGAACACCGCCAGTGACAGGTAGCCAGCTTGATGTCACTCTATTCACTGTAAATCTTTGTGCCCAACCCCTGAGTTACATGATGTGTTTATCCAGCTGAATGCTGGATTTTTGTCCAGAAGGACACTGGTTGAGACAGTATGGAAAGTTTTCCTGAGGTCCAAAATGATTATATACATTCAAGAAGTTTGAGACTTCAATGTCTTTGGGTGAATTTGTACTTAGATAATATGTCTTTCTAAGAAGCTACTACAGCAAGCATAAATTATGTCAAAAGAAAATACTTATGGATGGTTGCTCTTGCCAACTGTGGTGCAATTTGGTTTCCTTCTTAGAACATTTCCTCTGTGCTGCCAGGAATCCCATAGGCAGCCTTTGAAACAGAGCTCATTTGTTGTGTCTTTTATTTTGCCTTAGTTGGAAACTTGTTTTGTGTTTTTTTGATGGTTAGTCAGAAATTTTTTTTGTCTGGTTTTGGTTTCTTAACATAATTGTGGGGGGTTGTGTTTTTGTTTGTTTGGCATTTTTATACTAAGTAAAGAGGTTCTTACAATCAAATCGTCGTGTCAGAAATCTGATGATCACTACTGACTTCATGGGAGCTACTTTATCTTGCAAAACCAGATGGCATAATGCTTCATAATATATCATAAATGTCTTTACTAATAAATTGAAGATAGAAACATGATGCTGGAAGAGGTGGTAAATGATTCTCTAGTCTGTACTTTGGGCTGACCAAGTATCTCTCTAGTCTTTCTGACCTATACGTGGAAAACCTCTTTCTAAAAATCCTTTGGCTAAGGACAATTTACAATCTGTAGATTTCGTGTCCCACGGCTCACGGGATATTCCTTCATGTCTGGAAAGTTTTCTGTTTCTTCTTTGCCTCTTATTAAGTTATTTTCTCTGTTCTCCAGGGTGCTCAAAGCATAAAAATGATCAAGCACTCTCCTAATTAAGGCTTTTTTTAAATTTAATGACAAAAATTTGAGATGTTTAAATATTCTGGTTTGTACAACCCAGCTCTTTCACTAATGTGAGTACTCCATTTAAATGTGGCTAGTGATTGTTATTTGAGTGCTTTCCCCTCTTCAGCTTACATATAGGAAAGGAAAATGGAGCCAGTGAAGGTTTTACTGTAATGTACAACCACATAATTTTTCTCATAGAAATCTGTCTTGTTCAGTGATCTGTTTTTTTTCCCTAGAGTGAGTCAGACTGGTGTAATGAATGAGACTCGCTGGTAATGCACCTACTCCATTCATCTGAGGAGCTAGAGAGTTTAGTGAATGGCTGCTGGGAAGAGAAACACAGCCTTGCACCTAATGCTATTGAAGAACCCTGTGCAGTGGCAACAGAATTGTTTCCTAACCTCTTCCATAAAGTCACATTTTTCACAGGACTTTTGCCTTCCTTCCTGGATGCCTGAGACTGGTGAAGTCAAGGTGCTGACCACCTCCATAGACTACTGGAAGAAGAGAGAGCTGGAAACCTTCCACTCAAAGTCCCTCTCTGCCCTGATAACTGGCATGATTTTAAACACACCAGGTTTTCCATCTTTATTTTTATTTTAATACCCATTTAGAGTTAAAGCAGATTTGTCACTGTAAAATTTTCTGCAGTCAAAAGTACACTAGGGTCCTCTCTGCAGATCCACTGGAAATGTTCTTTAGGCACAGTGTTTTTTCTAGGTGTCAGATTTTATATCCTTAATATTTGCTTGCTTTAAAGTGTATTTTGCATATATGTTTGTACATACAATTTTAATCGGTTCCTGTCTCTTTACAGCCTAAAATTTTATTAGAAGAGATTTTAGACAATAAATAATTCCTGCAGATAACTATCTGACCCTGTATATGGTATCTATTAGTGAGACTCGAGAAATGCCTATTGATTGATTTGAAGGTATTTCAACAAGACAGCTTCTGCACTTTTTTGAGCCCTGTAGTTAAGGAGTAGACCACAGTGTTCTGAGACTTTACATAAGAACTTAGCTCCATTCAACAGGACAGCTAAACATCAGAAGTAGATTTTTTTCACCAGTTCTGAAATAAAATGTCTGCAGATGAAATATGAAATTCTGTTAAAAAAATCCCATGTCATTTAAAATCACATTTCTTTTGGTGTCTGGGAGTAAAGTGAGCATTTTATTTTTTTATCAGAAGGCATAAAACTCGGAAACTCTGAAAAATATTCACTCATGCAAATTTTTTCTAGTGGAGGAATAATTCCAGCCTGCTCTCTTCAAAGCATGTGCAGAATGAAAGACATATTTTAAAGATGTCAGACTTCTTTCCAAATGCTTGAAAGAACCTTGTTGCTCAAGTTTATATTGGGCAGCTTGTGCCTATCTGTATTTTGATAGCTTTTCATTTCTCAGAAGCAATCGGACAAAATTACTACTATGCTACAGTTTCAGATTTCCTTGGTGCCTAATTGTTACAGCTTCAGGTTTGCTCTAATGGAGCCTTCTGCCTTTCTCACATAACCATGTTCCTTGGAAGAGGAAAGCTAATACATTCCCTTGAAGAAAATAAACTCTGCTATCATTCTAGGGAATATGCCCCCACCTGCCATTTCATCTTGGGAAAAAAAAACCCAGGAAAGCAAAACATTACCAAAAATGGCCCAATTTATCTACCTATGTATCTGTCAAAGCATCAGCAAAAGTTCACAAGGAATCACCAGCAACATTTTGGGCACTAGGTAAACCAATTTAAAGAAATCTGTATTCCCAGTCTGTCTGTGCTCTCTAGCCCTGAAGGTCACTCAGGAGAGAGAAGAGACTTTGTGCATGGAGGAACCGATTCCTGGGTCACACAGTCTCAACCCACAATGTCAGTACCTGTCTGAAAATGCACATGTTGATTATATCATATTTAGTGAGAATGACCCGTACTTGGAAGTCACAATATTCATTTTTAAATACTGACATTTTCCTCCCTTTTTAAAAGAAAATGAACCCTTTGTTGTGATTTTATTCTTTGAATATAATACAATTTAAAAAAGATCAAAACCTATACTTATCATCTTTGTGGTTTACTGTAATATTTGCATAATTTTTCATAGGCTGTTGCATACTGCCATGTCACATTTTCATTGTCTATGAAAATTTCCTTATCTTTTCAGTCTGATTCAAAAAGTACTGACAAATAGAACTGAAAGGCTCACAGAAAGGGATAATTGAATGTATAAAAATCAAGTCTGTTCCATGAGCTAGTGTAAGGACGCGTAGCTGCTTTCAGAACTACTGTGCCTATGAAAAGTTATCACACCAAAGCACTGATGGATGATAATTCAAATTCAGAACTGTCCACTACTGAGTTTTCTTTTAAGTTCCCTGAGGCTCAGATAGCACATGAATGGGTGGGCTAGCATGTTTGAAGGTTTGTAAAATACTCAGAAAAATACCAGCCTCCAGATCCCAGCTGGGATTTGAACACAAAAATAGTTGAGCAAGGTCATAAGAGCTTGCGCTTTTTGTAAAATTATCATTTGATACCCAACAGAGAAGAAAACACAGTTGAATTTAAAGCTATAAATTTGTCTGTGGCTCTTTATGCACGCAGCAAGCTCTGCTCACTAAGAGAACGGGAAGACTGTGGGACAGACAGATCATCAAAATATAATTTGTGTTTTCTTTGAAAATTCTTGAAGTCTCTATTTTCTGTATGTATCTCAGCAACCCACCTTGCTAATTTTAAATGCTATTACTTCATTTCCTTGCGAGCTAATAGCAAATTTAGACCCTGAATATTCCTGTCAATTATTCATCCTCCACTGTGTCTGCTGTTCTGTCTTCATTCTATTCCTCTTATATCTTTTACACCTACTCCTTTTCCACCTCCTCATGTCTCAATTTCACCATCAGCAAATATTGCCTGTGGGCAATTGTTCAAGAGTTTAATATTCATACAACTTCTTTAGTTTGTTATTGTTAGAGTCTGAACAGACTGATAGGATTTCTCTAGAAGAGAGAACGGTAAGTCCACATTTACTTTAATTTCTAAAACCACATAGTTTTTACTTATTTTGTAATCTACAGCTTTGATGGGTTCTATATATGAGCAACTGGATTTCTCCAAAAATCAGAAAGCAACAATTTTTTATTTCCAAGAAATTCTTTTTCCTTTTCATCTCCTTGTGACTCTGTGTTTTTCTTCAAATTGTCCATGGGTTTAAAATCTCTGAGCTCAGAAAAGTCCACAGCTTCAAGAAGTTTGAGGAGAGCTGCAGTAGAGGTGATTTCCAAACCCACCAAGATAGATTGCAGCAAATGCAGGGGGAAAAGAAAAAAGGGAATATATTTGTTTAAAATTACTGGACTGATATGGACTATGTTTATTTGGTTCTTATTCTGGTAAGAAGAACATATTAATCACTATCAAAGAGACAAGTAAGGTTTGTAGGAAATAAGCCTATTTCTTTCCTTGAGTAGACACATGAAGACAAATACCTTAAGCAAACGTTGAGTAACTGCAATGTTTCTCCTTCTATATGATTTCCTTTGCACACAGAGGATAAATCTCACAATTAAGAAGTTTGCCTCAGAGTAGTTAACAGATACAATCAAATGTATTTTCTGGTAAAATGCATTCTGTCATAGCTATGTTGACTCTATCAGCCATCCTGAGCTTCAGCCTTTCTGCTGACTTGCTTTATGGGAAGTATTAATTAAGCTACCCAGAAGCTGTGCCCAAAATGATGAAATGAAGCCAGTGTTTTTGAATCAGAAGGAAATAGCACAACATGTTTGCCATCATGTTTTTTTTGTAAATGCAGTGGGTAGGGTTTCCACCTGAGTGGTTGCTCTCCTTTCATTGAATTTAACTGGAACAGACACCTATGGTGTAGTGCCATCCTTTCATCACATTAATCCGTGATTAGGAACCTAGAAAGTAGCAGTGAGAAACATGGTAGCATTGTTAATCCATCAAGTAAGTCTACGGCACATCAACATCTTAAATGATGCACACATCCCCACCTCAATAAATGTATGGCAGGCCTGGGAGAAAAAGAGATGAAATTGCCAGTCAGAAAAAGAGATGAAATGTTATGCACATTTATGAAACCTGTGAGGTGAGATGAGGTTGAGATGAGAAAGAAAACAGTTTACTGCCTCTCTCAGTATGAAAATGAGAGAGAATCACATATAATTAGCAGGTGATGCATCCAAAACCAACAGACGGATATGACCTGTGACACAGCTCGTAGGTAAGCTTGGGACTCTCTGCTGCATGATATGGTTGACATAAAATATGTGCAGCTCCAGAAAGGAAGCAGAGAAATTGATGGGGGTAAAAAAAGCCCTTTGGGCCTCTCCTACATAAATAACCCCCTTGGCTCAACCAAGAACCACTGAAGATCTGGAAACACTTCCGGGAAAATTTTGTTTCATGTTTTCATCCCTTCTTTATACTTACCTCAGGATCAGGGGACAGTCCTGATAACCTTCCATGGCTTTTTACATTTTCAGAATTTCACGGATTTTCCCAGCTCTGGGTTTTGTAGGTTGTTATTTCCTTGGTGATCAGTCTTCTTGCTGATAATTAAACACCTAATTTTCAGTTAGTTCCTTCTTCTGGCTGGAATTAACTAGCTTTATTGAAGTGTTTGACATTCAGTCAGACAAAATTGTTTGACTTAATAATTTTTTTCCATGAAAGCACACTGAAGACACTAAGCCAACATGCCAGTGTGCACCGAACTTGCATTATGAATGAGAAATGGAGAATGTGAAATTATTAAAAAGGTATAAAAATATTTTTCAAAATAATGTTATAACAAGAAGTGTTTTTCATTGTTTTTGGGGTATTTTTTTCTGAAAAGTATTTAGAGAGAATAATTAGGGAAATTTTTAAAATTCAGAAATATTTATAAAGAAAATTAAAAGCAAATATGGAAGTTATATTTGGGGTAAATTTAAATGGGTTTTGGTTGAGAAAACCAATGTTTTATCTTTTTTTCAGCTATAGATCTGCATGATCAGTTTTTGCTACAGTTCTCTGTACGATCTTAATCAGAACAGACAACTTCAGTATTTAATTACCATTTTCTATCATACTAACTGAAACAATTAACATAGAAAAAAGATTTTTATTCCCTAACTGGCATTACCTTTTACAACAGATTACTGTCAACAAGCTCCACTGTGTTTTCTCACTATCTGTGTCATTCCTTTAGCAATATTTATTAATTTGGAGTGATTTAATAATTCAATGTGTATCAACATTTCTTTGTATTTTCACCAAAGTATTTAAAGTATTTAGCTAAAGCAATAACTAACCTGCTCTCCTGAGTATACAGGATCTTTTATGTGTTAGCCAGGAGAAGATAATAGCTGTCTGTATTTCAAATCGCAGACCTACATTTGGCACCACATTATGTTTGCCATAAAATAAGTCTGTTGGCCTCAGTGAAAATAAATAAGGTGATATTAAGAACAAAACTATATCAGAGAACATAAGGTAAGCCTCATGCAACCATTTTATCTCAGACAGTTTTTTTCTCAAAATCAAGAAAAAATTAGTTTTATTGACTTTTTTTGCTGTTGTTTTGTTACTTTGTTCTTTGAGTTTTATTTGATTTAGAGAAGCTTATGCATTTCTGAAAGACTTTTGGGGTGTGGAGTTTTTTAAGTTTGTTCTTCTTTTTGTTAAATTCTAAGAACTACAAAAGAGTAAAATAAAATTTTAATATTTCACCGTCTTGATCCTTTCCAACAAAAATAGAAGTGCTTGCAAAAATAAAAGCAAGTGTAAAGATGAACTTACAGTGTGGGTACCCGGAAAGAAGAATTTACAGCAAAATTTCATTAAAAGGATAACATCTGTGTAGTATAGGCTGGAAATAGTCTGTTACTGCTGCTAGGGACTATGACTTATGAATATTCTCTCCTGAGAGTTCTGGCTATTTCTGGCTCAATTTCTGCTTTCAGTCCCAAATGGGCAGACTTAAAACAAATGTGCCAATTAGATGCTTAGACAAAATTCCAGTTTTCTCCTTATGCAAATTTCTACACTAACTTCATCAGTGAAAAGGAAACACAAACTGAATCGTAACTCTCCTCACACTTGAAGAAGGGGAAGAGAGACATTTGTAAAGGCCCTGTGGCTGAGCACCTGGCTGTGGTCCCTTGCTTCAAAACCTTGCTCTCATGAGAAATGTCTCAGCTTCACAGTCTCTTTATGAATATTATATTCAGTTTTATATTTTTGTACTTACGGCATGAAAACCATAGGATGTTTTAACATGTATAGTATGAAAACCCTAGTATGTCATAACTTTCTTCATGGAATCTAAGTTTTTGGTTCTTCTTTTTATGTGCACTATAAACTGCTTCTTCTTTAATTGTATTTTTGTATTAGTCACATTAATTTTAATTACTGGAACAGGCTCCCCAGGGAAGTGGTCATAGTACTAGCCTGCTGGAGTTCAAGAAGCATTTGGAAAATGCTCTCAGGCATATGGTGTGATTCTTGGGGCTGGCCTGTGCAGGGCCAGGAGTTGGATTTGATGATGCTTGTGAATTCCCTCCAACTCAGAATATTCTATGATGCTATGAACTCAGTCAAATATATGTCAAACATATTTTTTGTAATGGGCAGCTGGCTTATCTAAGTATTTCAATTGCTTGATATTCAAGAAATTATAAACAGTGATTAGTTTGGTCTGATATTTGAAAAAAATCCCTCAACAATAAAGTACAAAGCATTGAAGTTAACATGATGATCCATGTTTATTTTTACCATCCAGTCACAATAATAAAGAAAATATATACCATACTTTGCAAAATTGGAAGGGAGTTTGGGAAACTTCTGTTTGAGAGATCACTTTCTTTTAAGATGAAAGTGAATGAATGAATGAATGAAGGAATGAAAGAAAAATTTGTCTCTTGTTGCATACTTGCACATTTGTGTGTGTGTGTACATATGTGCATATAAATATGTACACATATTTAAGAACTCCACTGCCATCATATGTCAAAGGTGGTCTGAAATGTTAATTGCGAAGAAAGTACTCTAATTAAAATGAATCAAAGAGAAAGAAACTTGGAAGAAAATTCTACTTACCCTTCCCATCGAGGCAGCAAAATTTTTGGGATTGCTAACAAACCTTATTGATGATTCTTGCAGCCAAGGAAAGGTGCCTGGGTCAGGCAAAGGGATGCAGGCAGTCCTGATGAGGCTGAGGGGTGAGGGTCAGCATGTTTGCTGTCTGATCATACAGATTTCACTGTACCTGTCTGTTACTGTGCATCCATAACAGGCTTATGGAACTTTGATGAGGTATTATTTCTGTGGATCAGTATGAATGCTTAGTGCAACTGCTATTGGTTGCCATAGGTAATCTTTAGACATGTGGACTTCATAACTTTTTCATTGATAACAGGATTGTGCTTTTTGTTATATTTCATGATGTGATTTTTTGACTACAGGTTTCTTGCAACACCTACAGGTTGCTTACTCACAGGTTGTAAATTCTTCATGAGCAGTGGCAGAATAGGCCTTCAGGTAAAAGTTCAGCTACGGAAGGAAGAGAAGGAAATAAGATCAATCGTCCATCAGCAGCAGAGGCCGGCATCCCTGTTTCCCCAGTGCCCAACACAGCCCTCAGGCTGGGAGCTGGTCATGGAGGAAGGATGTTTCTGCTCCCATGCACCAGGGCCTTGTGCTCAAAGGTGAGTGCTCTCTGCTCAGTTGCAGAGCTTGGTACCATTGTAGCCTTATGCACCAAAAGCTCTCTCATGTCTTGCAGCACGTGGCAGGCTCCTGTTATCAAGGGACACACATCCTTGCAGACCCGGATTCCCTCACAGTGCTCTGCTCAGCTCCTAAACTTTGCCAAACAAAAAAATCTGCTCTGCTATGAGTATAGGATGGATCCCTACCTGAACTAAATGAAAACATCATGTTATTTGGTTACTTATTATCATTAAAATAACAGCTGCAGACATATATATATTTGCTTCCAAATCTGGAAGATATTTGCAAAATGTTCTTGTTTGTATTTGTTGAAAAGAGAGAAAAAAATCTTTATAAGATTAGATAGAATTCTAGGGGTTTTTTTTCTTTTCTCTTTTTTTTTCCCTTAGGTTATCTTATCTTCGTGAGTCGCGTGGTCATGTGAGTTATCATTACAATGGGTCATGTCAGCAACATCCTTTATTTTAGTTTTTAAAAATCTGGTTGCCATGGCAACTGCCATATCACCTCCTTGAAATAACATACACAATATAGAATTTGATCTTTTGCACTGTAGAATATTCAAACAAAAATGCTCAATGTTAAGCATTTTTTTTCAAATTTTAATGACACTTCAATTATATTTTTAATTATCTATCTGCTTTTCCCATCTAAAATTCTTTTATGAAGAAGATAAATGAGTACACCAAGATGTGCTTCCATTCCCACTGACACCTTCAAAGAGCAGCAGAACTGACAGTACACAATGTTTTCTATACAGATATTATAGAAGTTGCATCAATGATTTATTTAAGTCACTGCACTCCATTAATTTCCCTCATGTAGTTAAGACAACAGAGTCATTAAAGTAAGTCAGACAGAAAGGTTTTCCCACATCTCACGTTTACCTAAATTGCTTTGCTAAAAAATTTTTAGATTTTAAGACCGAAGCAATCATTGTGATCATCTAGTCTGGTGCCTTGCACAGCACAAATCAAGGTATTTCACCCAGCAGTCACTCAGCAAACCAGAAATATCCTGCTGAACTGTTAGGAACATATACCAACTAACCACAATTCAGCAGCAAATGCAAGCTAGCCTCCAGGCTGGGATCAGCTCCTACTGCTCCCAAGGTGAAGGCAAAACATGTATCCCATATGTTGCAAGCTTTGCCTTGTTCTGGATCTTCTCTGGTCTGGCCTTTGGAGTAATTTACTGTGCCGTGATGATGTGTTTGGGCTTCTGAAGGTGTAAGACTTAAAGATCACAATTGCCTTAAACACTGTTAAGATCACATAATCAGATCTTAAACAGAAGGCACATAAACTTTTTGGCCTCTAAGTGTCCTAAGGACAGAAGTTGGCAATGCCTCAACAACAACAACAACAAAATAGATTTTTACTCAAAAATTAAGAACTTTTGTAAATGCACTAAATAACATAAAATGTCAAGCAAAGAATTTTTTTCAATAAGTTATGATTGTTCCATTCCTGTTCCTGGAGTTGTCAACAGTGCAAGTCCTCCCTCCCTCAGCACACACTCGTTTTCTTTGCCCAATTCTGTTTGTTCTTAACTCTCATTGATTTCCTGTCAGTCATTAAGCTGCCAGTTATGTCTCTCAAAATCTCTGCAGACTGTACAAGCCATCTAGAAATTACTACTGCTACTACTAAGGAGATGCTGGTAATTTTAAACTAGTAAGATTTTTCATGATAACAAAGTTATATTCCTCCAAGAGCATATAATCCTTTTCTTTCTTAGCTGGGTCCGAAAGCTGGCAACAATGTTTGCCAAACCTGCATAATGAACACTTCAGTGCGAACTATTGTGGTCAGATTTCAAAGGAGAGATTGACTGCATAGCAAATACTAGGAAAAATATTTCTGTGAAAACCTCTGTCCTGATTTTTCTTTGAAAAATGAAAATCCAAGAATTTTCTGTGATCTCTTTTGAATGTCTTTTTCCTATCTGTGAGAAAATTTTTTCTTTGTTCTTATTTTTACAAAAGAAATTTTAAAAAAAAAATGAGATTTATATTTGCAAATTTGCACTGTTAGTATTATTTGCATGAATGACACAAAAAACTGGTCTTTAATCTTTTTTCTCTGACAGGTAGCATAAGTCTGCTAAATTCAGTGAAACTACACAGTTGGAGTTCCAAGTTAAATGAGAAGAAATCCAGCTGTTTCTAGGAAATTTGAGAACACTGGGGGGAGTGTGTTTCTACGTTTTAAAACAAACATTTTTTATGGATTTTAATACTTTTTATTTATTAGGGAAGAGAATCAAAGGAAAAATATCTGTTCATTTCCTCAAGCCTGAGTTTTCTAAACCTGGCTGAAGCAATTAAGGGTGACCTTAATGCTATTAAGAAATGCACATCTTTCAGGATTGTTTTGCTAGGCTGCATGTATAGTAATGGAAATTTTATACAAAGTTGCACTTTATAAAAAGCCAAACATGGCCCTCAATTAACTTGTGCTTGGAAAAAGTAACTTTTCCACTTGTTTCACGCAATGAAACAAGAGGGAGAAAATGCTTTGTGCTGGGAGTGTGGGAGGAGACAAACTGCTAAAAAAGGGAAATAGTGAAACAACCCAAGTCACACTGTTTCTCCTCTCCAGACTGTTGAAAAGGGTATCTCATGTCTGATATTACAAACTCTGAGCTTCTGAGGAATTAGGACTGGTTTTGTATTAGTAAGTGAAAAATACAGTCTGAGATTGACTAGGTTTTTAAAATTTCTTTCTCAGGAGTAGGCAATGTTAGACCCTTACAATGATAAGCTAAAATTCCTCTACTGTCAAACTCCATAAAAATGAACAGATCTTAAATAGATTGCTATAGTCCCAATAGAAGATCATGCTCATAAACGTTTTACTTCTCCAGTCCTCCAAAAATAGAAATTATAATTTTGGTAAATAAATAATAAAGAACATAATATATATTCTTTTTTCCTCATTTGGAAGAAGTCATTGTTTTACTTTAAAATTTGTTTTCTACTTCTCTGGGGCTAAGAGGCTATGAAATCACAGTGATGTTTGCAAAATCATATACCTTGAACACTTTTTCTGAAGTTGCATTTTTAGAAGTAAATACCTATGCATCTCCTCTATGTAAGGTATAGACAATATGGGAAGTGTCATTGAATTCACTTGGAATACTCATTTCACATCAGCTAAGAGGTACCTTGCAGGTATCTCAAAACAAAATTCAAAATTATGATCATGATATATATTTATCAGCAAGGTATAACTTTGATTGCTACGTCACATATAGACAAAACAACATGCTAATACCAGGGAAAGACAGTTCATATTTCACTAAAATTTACCATCTGTCATACATTTTCCCACAACCAGTGGAAACTGGGAAATGCAATGGTGTTCAATCATGCCATGGATGTCCTAGTGGGCAAAATCCTGGAAACTCCAACATGGAATTTAGCTAATTTGGTAGGCTGCATGATCATTAAATGTGCCAGGATTTCCTTCAATAAGCATGCATTGTATCATTTAATTTACATATTTACATTTAATTTTATTTGCAAAGTGACATGCCTGGTCATCATAAAATCTAGTATCACTGTCCAGTATTGTACCCTTAGAAAAATCTTTTCTTGACTGTCTCTTCTACACTGCCTGGATGAAAGGTTAATATCTCTTAGCTAACCAAATATTGATAGTGCATGGTTATGTGTACAATAGTTGCATAGCTAAAGAAAGCAGCATTATTCAGGAGAGCTGAGTATTTAAAATGATCCAGCACCTGGATTTCAAATTTGCCATCTTTCTGTTACTATTTTAGTTGAGGTAATTTTGAAGTCTATTGTGACATTTTCTGGAGTATAACAAACAAATTAAATAATACCAGAGCTGTCAAATCTCTTGGGCTGTGAATACTGTAATAAAAGGTAACCTTTTCTGGTCAAACAAATAAATACAATTATGTATTCGTAGAAGAGACACATAAGTATAGAGATAAAATAGCACAAAACATCACATAGAGTGAAAACTGTCAAAACATATCTCATAATAACCCTATTATTTAATAATAACTATAGCAACTGCAGTCCTTCTTAATCTACTGTTTAAAGCAGATTTTATTATAACTAGAAAAAAAAGATTCTCATGAGCACTAAAAATTAGTAAAATAAGACACTTGGATGTTTCCTGCACATTTCTTGCATAAGCACCAGAAGGAACTGCTTTCACTCAAAAGCAGGAAGAGATTAAGGAGCCTAAAATGTCTGTTCTTGTTTCTTTGTCACAGCTACCACTTTTTTCCATGTATTATGTACATTTTGTGTTCATGTGTTGCATGCATTTTGCTTTGAAACCTGGCAGCTCCAATTAAATGCAATCACTTTTCTGCTTTTGAGCTTCCCCCATTGTGCAAGATCAGAAGTCCTGGGAAAGGAGGTTGTGCAACGCCTTGTCCCCCAGCAGCAGG
This sequence comes from Orthonyx spaldingii, assembly GCA_013397795.1. Taxonomy (NCBI): domain Eukaryota; kingdom Metazoa; phylum Chordata; class Aves; order Passeriformes; family Orthonychidae; genus Orthonyx; species Orthonyx spaldingii. The sequence goes on from VZTJ01000437.1 coordinate 363,911, forward strand.
TATTGAAGCTGAGTAATATGAGGAAGCTGGATTTGGGTGAATGTGAAAGGCAGAAAAGGGAATTGGAATGACAGAAGGTGACAATTCCTTAGACAGATCTTAGGACATTCAAGATCCTGTCAAGAAATGGAGGGGACTGAATACTTCTGGCAGTGGCAGCACAAAATCCTCTGTGTAAGGGTATTACTGTACTTGGGTAGTTTGTTGAGATTCCCATGAAGGGCGTGGCTGCTTGGTGCTGGTGGTGTAAGTAAACCATGTTCATAAATGGATAATCTAAATTTCTGCCTCCTGGAGAACACGAGTTTGAAGGCAGAGCCCAGGGAGATTATGATGAATCTCCTGTGAAAAGGTGGAATGCTGTGGTTCACTCCTATTGTAGCATCGCCTGGGTTTCCATCCTTGTGCTTCCCCATGGAGCGTGTCTTGTGGGTAGCTGGTGAGTGGCTCAGGAGAGCTTGAAAACTGTGCAGCCTGGGATAGAAATAATGAAACTTGGTGGTAGATTGTTGTGGTTTAACCTGGCAGGTAGCTAATCACCATATGGTACGGAATATCCCTTTGGCTACTTAGGGTCCTGTCCTATCTCTGTTCCCTCCCAACCCTTTGTGCACCCCCAACCTCCTGACTGATGGGTCAGCATGAGAAGCTGGAAAGTCCTTGACTTGTTGTAGGAACAGGTCAGCAACAACTAAAACATGATGAACATTGCTGTCATGCTAAATCTGAAATACATCACTCTTCCAGCTAACAGAAAGAAAATTAACTCTATCCCAGCTGAAGCCAGGACATGGCTATAAGAATAATTGAATAAGCATTTTAGTTCCTGAGGTTCAAAGGCAGTTGTTCTATATAATCTATAAGCTCATGGGATCTAGGTCCCTGGAAATGTTTTCAATTTTGGACATGGCATGAGTTTGATTCAAGCATAGTCTCAAAAAAGGGGTTGCATTGTTGCATTTGGATATGTGGGAAATGTCAGTGTGGGCATAATATAATGTTGTGTAGGGATTTCATAAATAGCTTGGCTTGCTGAAGCAATCTTGCTGCTTTTGCTTGGTATGGCATATAGACTGATTCACATTTTTCCTTAGACAGTGAGGGATGTGAAGAGTAATAATGAAAACAAGTACCTAAAAGAAGCATAAGTGATAGGATCAATCTTAGCTCCTCCAATATGGTAGCCAAATACCCCAAAAACAGATGATCCACTGCTAAACAGATCTGGATATGTCAGGAAATGAAAAATACCAAGGGAATAGAGAAAGCCATTATCAAACCGAATACAAGTCAATAAGATGTGTGTCATAGATAATCAGAGATGTGTTAAGATCCAGTTATTATGATTATTAGGGAGATTCCTCTGCCTGAATTAAAGTACAATCAAGACCATATGCTGAAGTTAGTAGTATAGATTTTGTTTAACTTTAAATGTGAGATGTAGAGAGAGAGAGAGAAAGAAATAAGAAAGAGAGGGAAGGGAGAGAAAGAGAGTGACAGAGAGATGGATTAAATGGAAATATATCACCACTCCATGGACTCCCATGGCGTCCCATTGGTCTTCTTCTGGTCTTCCATTGGTGATCTTAACAGTGTTTAAGACAATTATGATTTTTAAGTCTCTTGCAAGGTAGTGCATTTGAATTTTAGGTTCTCTTACCCCACATATACTACTAAAAGACAAGTGGAGATAGATGACACTGAAATAAAAGCAGATGTCTGAATGCTGTTTCTTATGTAGAGAAGAGCAAAACTTCTCTTGGTTGCAGGGGTAAAAGATTGGTTACAAAAGGAAATATGCTGATTTGTCTAGCCACAGAAAACTATATAGACTTCAATTCGCAGGGACATCAACCTCAGCTGACTAATAAAAAATATTCAGATCAGGGAATAACAGAAAGAGAAATTTGGATGAGGGTCCAGACCAGAGGCTCCTTTAGTGAAGTGAAATACTAACCATGATGATTACTAGTATTAAAAAAACCAAAACTACCAGGACTCTGAAATGAAAAAAATGAAACAAAAGATGATTCAATGCACAGACTGAGGACCAAGACAAAAGGAGGAAAATTGCCTTAAATTGAAGCTTCAGAGCCTAAAAGGCCTTTCTATCTCTCTTTAAACTAATATTATAGAAATATAATGTAATGTAATGTAATGTAGACATTATTACAGCAATTATGCAACCACCACCAATCTGAAAAACAGATTGACAGCACAAGGCATCAGGAAACCTTTTTGTAATATAAAGATGACAAACACTTTCTCCTTATTACTTTGTTATTCTGAAGGACTACAATGATACATATTATTAGATAAAATTACATTTATTACTACTACTCAATCAAAAACCACAGGTACTATCTCCTTCCAGGAAAAGAAGGGAAAAGAGAAATCCAGTATGTTTTTGTTTTCTGCGATGCCATTTATAAGATAGATAAGAAGTTCATTCTTTCCAAAATTTGGAATACCTTCTTGGTCATGGCAAGAAGTTCCTTGTTTGTCTGAGACCTTGTTGCCAAACAGTGCTGGTTGCTAAGACCAAATGTTGCTCTAGGAGTCTGCTACAGGAGGTTTGTTAACATCTTAGGAATCTTTTTCTCTTAGTGAAACTACTGAAACCGTAGGAAGAGTCACTACAGTCAGACAAACTTATCAAGAATGCACAGTGACATAACTAAACATGGTACAGGACCTTACTGGCGTGAGCTGTTTCTGGAGATATCAGGTATAGGCTTTGGTAAAATGCTTGGAAACAGAGGAATATTTTCCCCTTTCCAAGTGGAACTATGACAACTCTTCTGATTCCAGAAGGGTAGAACCTACAATCGGTAATCACTTGTTTCACAGGTGCTAACACTGATTTTGGCATTTAGTGTATAGAATACTTTTGAAGGAAAAAAGATTCTGTGAAATCTAGGCTTCGCCTTCTCTCATCATGGTCAATAGTACTTTATTTAGCAAATTTGAAAGCAAAATTCATTTCATTATTAGCTCAGTGTTAGAAAAAGAAGACTAAATTAGTTTGTTCTTGCCTAATACGAAATCTGTGCATTTAAAAAAATATCAGGTGTTGTCATATTGCTAACATTTCTCATTTGTAGTTTTTCATATGCATCTTGTTCTTTGTCTAGGAAACTTCAAGAATTTTAAGGACATCTATTAATGCAATCCTTATGAGACAGGAAAGTGTTGTATTTTACTTTTACATAGCAAACTGAGACATGAGGGATGAAAGTAACTATTCCAAATCCTAACCGGCAGCCATTGACAGATTTGGAGTAAAGATTTTAATACTCTTTAATAGTCTGCCTTCTCAACAATCATTGAAATAATTACCTTTTTATACAGCTAGCCTTCAATTGAACAGGCACTTGCTGATTACATCTAATAAGTAAATGACAAATAAATCAGTTGTCATTTTTAGTCTGGAAGATCACAAAGTACATGAAATAAATTAGCAACCAATCCAGTGATTTCCGCTGCATAGTTTAGGAAAAGCATCTGGATTTAGTTTCTTTCTGAGTGTTGGTGTCTCTGGTTTATGCTTTTAATGCAAAGTACTCCTTTCCTTATGGGATTCTGTGTCAGGCATTTGAAATTCCCAGGACCATTGCTGATCTACCTAAAGGAATCCCATTCTGGGGTCATGACTACAGGTTCTCTCTGAAGAGCAGCCTTGGTGTGGTTGCTTAGGAACCAGACAAAGGGATTCAAGGGAGAAAGAAGGTGTAATGGTAATGAATGAAAATATAATCTCTGTCAACATCTGACTCATATGGGTAACTGGAAGAGGCTTTGTGACTGTGTACACTTGATAAAATTATATTTTCATTTCTGTAAATTCATTCTTGTCAGATGAGTCTTAACTCCCTTAATTATAATTTAGTTGTAAATTATGCATCTATTCACAAAAATTAAGAAATTCTTTCTGAGAAAAACAAGTTAATGAGAATTGAAGCTTTATTTGTAACTTTGTTTATAGAATTGTACTTGGGCAACATTTGTCATGGGATCTATGATTACTGTCAGGTATGGTAGATTAAGGCTGATGATCTCAGAACCACATAAATAAACTCCTGGCTTAATTGCTGCACCGAGATATCCATGGCTGGAGGGTACTTGTGATTCAGCCCCCAGCTGTCTCCTGTGTGAATGAACACACACCAGCTGTGAGGCAAACGTCAGCATGTGTGACATAGTACAGTACAGTGCACTGAAGGTACCTCAGACCTTTAGATATGCGTACAAACAGGCTTGGCAGCACGATGTGCTGTTCTTTGGGCGTGTAGCAGATGTAACCTGCACAGACTAGGACAAAAGGTGGATGCTGGTGGGCTGCTGAGCTGCCATCTGCCTGCTTCCCCCAGCTGCACAAGCACTGCACCTGCTCATCGTCTAAAACTTGTATTCCTGGCATCATGTTTACTTTGGAGATGTCTTTCCTGAAGTGAACATCTGCAAGGCCAAAAAGTGAAATAAAACACATAGTTATGACTGCCAATGAATGCAGTCACACCTGGGAGTGCACCCGGCATTCCATGTTTCCAGTGCCACTGTCAGGACACTGCTCTCAGCCCTGCAAAAATAACCTGGTTTTGAAGCTAACTTGCCCTGGTTCTTGCTTATGACAAACACATTTCAAACACTCTAAGGTTAGCCCATTTCAACTGCTGCATGTTAAATGACCCTTTATATCCATGGACCTGTGTGAAAGGGTTTAGGATATACTGCTATGTCTACCCCAGCAAAGACAGTAAAGCTGATTGTGAAATCCTTGTGGAGGTGCTGCACAATAAAAGGCTGCCATTCCTGCTCCTGGCCCTGGAAACAACCTGCTTTCCCCAGCAACCTCTGTCCTTGTGAGCCACTATGTTGTTCAGATTTCTTCTTATGTTTCCAAATGTTGAAGGGTTTTGAGAACGGAGGTTTGATTCCTTACAGTAAGTGTTACACTGAACATATCATAGAAGTACAGAATGGCTCAGATTGAAAGGGTTCTCTAGAGGTCATCCAAGCCAATCCCCCTGCTCAAGCAGAGCCACCTATAGCTGGTTGCTCTTTTCATCTGCTAGCTTTACTTACTAACCAATTTCTTTTCCTTATTTTAGTTCCCCCTTATTTTAGTTCCTGCAACTTTCAGAAACTCAAGTTCTTCAATTCTGTCTGCTTTCTCTCCAATGAAGGTTTTATTTTTATTTTTATTTAGACTTTTAGAAACATATCTTTCTCTTTTAGACTTTTCCTTTTTGCTAAGATGTACTACCTTCAGATTTACCTCCAGTTTCCTTATTCTGATTGTAGAACAAGCCATGATTTGAGTCTCTATTACCTACATCTCTCTGGCTTTTTCAAAATGAAGTTTTGCCTTATTCACTCACATGTGTTTATTCACACAATTGTCAACATCTTCCTATAATTTTTATTCATTCAAGCATTTATTTTACACATAGAAAAATGATTTAAAAATGTATATATTCACAACTCTTGCTCTTATTTGCAAGTTCTGGCCCACTCCCATCATCCCTGTTTCCTTTTCTTTCTGGGCTTGAAAACAAAGCTACTGTCTCCACTGTCTCCTGTAGTGTTCATGTCTTCAACTCCCTTCTGAATTCATTTCTGTCTTCAGCTGCTGACAATCAGTTCCTCTCACCTCCTTTTCTGAGGCTTCTGCATTCATTAATATTTAGTATTGTCTTTGATCCCAGGGTCTCCTGTCAGCTTGAGTAAAGCCAAGCAAAAAAAAAAACAAAAAAACAAAAAAAACAAACCACCACCATCAGTGAATCCTCCCTCACTGTGTTCCATTAAGGAGACCCCACCGTATTGCATCTCCTTTTCCCTTTACTGCATTGTTTCATTTAATCCATTTCATTTAATTACTGGGATAATTTCAAACACATAAAGTAAGGAACACCAGAAAGTTACAAAATAAAATTTTGTCTCCATTCCAAAATCCAGATAATAGCAGAAAAGATCTGCACATTACTGTAAACTACCTCTAAGTTAAAATGAATAAACTAAAATGCAATTTTTCATTACATTTCATTTCTTTTTTTTTCTGTGTCATTTTACTATTCATGCAGATAAAGTTATTCATCTATGAAATAATAGCACCCAAACAGATGTTTCATGTCTTGCTGTAAAACATAACAATGTCAGTCAGTAATATGTGAATGTGGAGACTGTTATGATCTGCCCCCACAAGGCAAGAGCAGCTCAGGTTCTTGTTAATAGATCCCTTGGGGCAGATTAGACTGAAACGACACTGATTGTAAATATGCATATGTAGGGTTCATTTCAGAACAATTTGGTTGCAATGCAAAGCAGGTATGTAGCCATTTCAGTTATTATTATATACAGTAATATGGCAATATGAAAGCATAAAAGTATTACTTAAGAAAATGTATAAGGAATAGAAAGAAAAATAAAGGATAAGGGTAGAATGATTCATGGATCACCACCCACGGATCTACATGAGGCTTGATTATTGCAGCTTAGATTTCCATGGGTTGAAGTGATGATTGTCATCTTGATCTGCCTGGGAGTGGGGGAAAAAGCCCACAAAACACAAAGTCTGATTGGTTAAAATATAATCAGGCTCAGGTGGGAACTTCCTGGTGCCTCCTGTTTGTGTGTGTGTGTGTGTCTGTGTGTGTGTGTGTGTGTGTGTGTGTGTCTGTCAGTCCTTTGGTGGAAGGCCTCAGAAATGAGTCTGCGGGCACTTTGGGGGTATTTGATATTTTTGGACACCTTCTAAGACAAGAGAACTTCCTCTGATGTCAGGGCAGTTGAGCCAGTTATGCCCCATCAGACCTTTCCGGGGAAAAGAGGGGGAGTTTTATAACTGATCAAGTTGTGTAAAGAAGGACAATTATCATGACAAAAAGCACCAGCCAACCCTGAAGGATTTGCCACTTTCAGCCTCAAACCCTGTTTTGTAGCCTCCAGGTGGTGACAGTTCACTCCTCAGGCCAGAGGATTGCCATCAAACATTCGCCTTATTCTGGGAGTTCAAGTTCAGCCTCAGCAAATGAGTCTGTCGGCTATGACCTCCCCCAGTTAGAGCTTATTTTCAGCACGTCTGCTGAGAATGGCTTTCTTTGTGGATATGCTCTACTCCCCCCAGGTTTCTTTACTTCTCCTTAGACCTGAGATATTTGGACAATAGTGCCACCTTTTTGTCGTATCTCAAGCTCCCATCAGGTGGCTTATCTCACAGCCCAGTTCCCCTCAGGAAGCATATTCAGGGAGGGGTGGATTCTGGTGGTCACAGATGAGCAGCTGCTTCTTTGCACAGTTTGTTACAGTGGAAAAAAGTCCTTCGGTGATTTTAGCAATGTTTAAGCCATTAACCATAACATTTCAGTCTCTCTCGGAGGCTAATCCGTAAACATGAACTCTGCAATTTGCATTGCTCTAGGATTTGGCATAGGGGTTAAGGGTACATGAACAATGCCATTGACTTCACTGAGGCTGTAAACAGACATGAAACCCTATGTTGGGTTCTTTGACAAGATCCAGGTGTTCAGAAATAACATCACCAAATACCAGGGCACCTTTTTTTTCTCTGATTTTCTTTTCTGTTATGTGATTAGTGTATTTTCTACAAAATATGTTTAAATACACGGATTTTCTTTGTGAACTGTGTCTGAAATCTATATCCTCCCAGGAGATAAAGGTTTATGGCATTAGTTGTCACATTATGTGTTTGCTACAAACAGTTTAAAATTACAGACATATTTATTGTAAATACTGAAGCGATGAATTAGATGTTGCATGTTTCATCTATACTTGTCATGATGCTATAGAGCTTGTTAGCAGCCTAGGATATACAGTGATTTAATGCTAGGCTCACATTCAGTTTTCTATTTCAGGCCTAGGATTTACAATTATCTTGTCAGTGTATTTCAAAACATCAGAATGCTGACTCCTTGCAAAAAAAAAAACCCCAAACCCACTGAAAAAAAGAATCCACTTAATGACTTAATGAGTATCTGTGTAAGAAGCAATGATCTTTTGTAAAGGGAAACCTTTATCTGTTCTACTGTCCTATTCAGATGTCTTCCTTGCAACACAGGCCGCAAGTTCCTCACCTGAACCAATAGCTGAGCCAAAAGATGTGAATTGGTCCATGACTTGTGTGCCTATGATACACAAACTTTATGTAAAATTTTTCTGACTTATTTTGGGGATCTTTTTCATTTTGTAAAGTGTTTTGCTGTTTTTGGCTGCTATGTGTACAGAAAGGATACTTCCATATTATCATTTTTGTTTGCATTTGCAAGTTAGTTATTCACTTCTCATATGTTTTATAAAACAGAAGAGAATATGCAAGTTATGCTTAAAATTAAAAGCATGTATTTCATTGACTGTAGGTGACTGCTCAGTCTCTGCTAGCCAGTCACTGCTAGCCAGTATTATTATTTTAGCAATTACCACCCATGAAACCAAAGTATCCCAACACTGATCAGGCAAAACACCTCCAAACCTGCCAAGTTATCACTGGATGCCAACGGTTCCCGTGGTGCTTGACTTAGAATACTCAGTAAAATTTTTAAATAATTTTCTCTAGCAGGAGAAAACCTTGATAACTACTGGGATTTACTCTAGACATATGAATGTCATGACTATATGTGCAATCAATACATGAATACAGGAACGATAGCTAAAAGGGGTAGAATCATGACCTGGAATTCAGGGAGAACAGGTTTTAAATTTTCACAAGGAAAAAACTCTCATAAAACCTTCATGTGGCTGCTGAAGTGGAATGAGCTTTTGAAGGAAGAGTGAAACAGGAGTGATTAAGAGATTCAGTCGGGAAGTGTCACTTGAATCTCAGAAGGATACTAGTTGCAGAAAGGGTGCTCCAGCATGGTGCCGTTTGAGCCAGATGTGTACATCTGAGATTAACAGCAGTTTGTCAGGCCCCAGCTTCCTCAATTCACCTCTGATCCCAGTTTTCAGCAACACAGATGATCTCAGGAAGAAACACACAGAAAACTAACCATGGCTGTAGTGAAAAAGAAGACCATCAGGTTAATAGCAGGAATAGGAACAGAATACTGAAACTACCAAATAGCTGTGTCCAGCTTAGACTTCTCTAACCCAAATCAGAGAACAGTCCCACCATCTCTGTATGTGACTGCATAAAAAACCAGACGCTTGCCCAGATTGGACATGAAATAACTCAGCAGGGAGAAAAGCAAGGTGTGAGAGATCAGGCATGAGCACTGAAGGAGGACTTGTGGGCTTTATACTGTGTGTCTGTGCTGTAATTCACAAACACATTGATGTGGAAACCTCAAGAAATTCACCCTTCACTTGTATTCTGGTTTTCATCTGCATTCATACGTCTTTTAATTTGCTGCAATATGTACTGGTGCCATATTGTACAGGGAGATGAAAAGATGATTTATTAAGCACAGGATAATTATGAAGTTCTTGGTGTAATCACTTGCTCTAAATTGTTAATATCTGCATTTTTTTACTTGGAGATAATGGCAGGGTTTTTTCTTTACTGGCCTTTTCTTTCAATTAATTTTACATAAGGGATGCTTCAGGCTCTTTGCTTCTCACACATCTTACATCCTTCATGATACATTGTGGGGGAGAGAAAAAGAACATTATATAAGTTCCGGTGCCCTCTTTTTCATACAGCCAAAGTTATACCAGTTCCCTTTTGACACTCAATATTAGCACAACAAGGAGAATAACAGTGGGAGAAAACATCAGAGCATAGACCACAGTTACAGTGGAAAGGTCAGCAGAGGGTGGCTTTTGGTTACAAATGTCAATATCCCTTTCTGAGAACCCCTTTATCTACCCACATGCTTGCACTCTTTGCATAGTAAATGTCCTAGTTTGAGGACAGGTGTCTGCTAAGGAAGGCAGGAGCCTCCCTTGGAATAGGAAATGTAATCCCCTTCCCGCCGAATTAGTATAATTTTGAAATTAAAGGGGCTTTCAGGCAATGTTGTGGGAAACAGGAATAACAGTTCTTTACTAATATATATATATATATA
>VZTJ01000437.1:374221-418018 GCA_013397795.1 Orthonyx spaldingii
GGGGCTGGCTCCGGGAGAGGCAGGCAGGCAGCAGGAGCCAGGAAAACTCCACAGTGGTGACAAGCAACGGCAGCTTCCCTCTCTTCTGAATGCCGAGAGGCAAAGAGCCCGAGCTATTGCTCCCCTTCCCTTTTCCCAGCCCCAGCTGTCCCGAGATCTCTGCCTCCTTCAAGAGGGAATGTCCAGAAAAGGGAATAGCTACTTACAAGTTTTTTTCTCGACTGGTCTTTCTATTGTTTTTCCTAAGCACCCAGTCGTTATGGTGTCTTAGCAACGTATGGGCAAAAATTCCTTAAGATAAGAGAAACAAAAAAGAAGGATTCCAAACCCCAACAGTAAATATGAAAATCTATACATAAAAATGAGAGAGGTTGGACTTTCTTCCTGCAAAGTTGCCAGCATAAACATCAATTCAGTTTTGTCCTTCAAGTTTATGGCCTGCATTTTCTCAATATAGTTTAGATTACCATTTAAAGCATCAGAAGAAACCCAACTCACTAAATAAAGTTATAGCTCAAATACGTTTTATCATTTATCACGGAAATCAGGTTTAAATGATCAGATGTCAGTATATATCAATAGGTTTAAATGTTCCTAAGAGATTTAAGCACTTTTAAAATATTAAATACACTTTTAATTTTAATGATTATTTTTCATTTTCCTTATCAGTAATGATGACACACCAAGTATAAAGTCTCATTAAATTAGTTTTTTATTCTTGGAGGAACTGGGCTAGACCCTGCCTAAAGTTTTTATGAAACATAAGTGTGGTATTTTTATGACCTATTATAAGGATAGGTGACATGCACAGGAATGAATAAGCTCCCTTAGTGATCATTGTAAGTGCCAGACTGTCATCTCTTGGGTCTTATCTGCAAACACACAAATTGTATGTGAGGGAGAGAAAGCAAGAGGCAAAGAGGGGACATTTTCAACCCATACTGTCACAGAGTATTACAGAGCTGATGCCTGTAGGAGTTACTTCCCCACTTTTTGCTGGAGCAAGCACCAGGCAGGTATCAACCACCCCTTCCCTTTGTCCCTCTTCCCGAGGAAAGGACGGGAGCTGTGATCCCACCTAGGCTCATTCTGAGTAAACCCAAAAAAGTTTTTTAGATTTTGCATGTTGAGGTGATCACAACCCTCTGCCCTCTGCAAGTTCCTCACACAGTCCTACCACGGCAGGGGCGTCCCCTGAGGAATCAGGCCTACTTTTGGGTTGCAGAGGGGGAAGAGATGCTTGGTTGCAGGGAAAGAAGAGGAGCATGGTGATTTTGTCTTGTGTCATGGTTTTTTTATCCTGGTTACATATAAGATGTTTGCAGGTAATATCTCTGTTTAGGCTGTGATGAGCAGTAACCATATCTGTTAAAGGGAGGTCTTGGGCTCAAAAGAATTTTTCTGTGTTATGGGAACATAATTTTCAATTCTGTTTTTAGCCCTGGCTCACTTTTTAGAATCTTATACTGATATGTAACAATTTACTAAATTAAGGGAAGTGAGTAATGGACGAATGTTCTAGGAAGTCTATGGAGGACCTTCAAAGGCAGATGATGGAGTGTACTTGAAATAAGCATACAGAAATTAATAGGATAAATAGTATAGTTATTGTGAAAAATGCAAATATGGTGCTTTGATTCAAACATCAGGACAACATGGATTAGCTTTAATTTTAACCACTTTTGGGATAATCTTTGAAAGGACCATAGCTACAATAAAAAAAACCAAAACCATGCCACTCTTTTTTCTACTGCATTTAGGGAAAGTATGCTTGATTCTTCCCCCTCTGCTAACAATCCTGTTCCTATCAAATATGAGATATGAATACTGGCCTTGGGTCAAATATGACTAAGTCATATTTACAATATTATATAACTGGAGATGTACTTAATATTCTGAATACCCTCATCTGTTCAAGTAAAAATTGTAGTAAGTCTGGATTAACAGAAGGAATGTTCCTGAAGTGTCCTCAAGAGTGGTAGCAAACGCCAACAAGCTTTACTTTCTGCTGCTTAAGGTCATGTATCAAAAATGTAGAAAGACAAAAGTTACTTTCTTGAGGGTTAAATCCTCTTGATTTTTGGATTACAGTAGTTTAGTACAGAGCAATGAATTTAAAAATTTAATTGGGAAGGGATAAGTTTCTAACATTGCCCTAACTGAAATATTTTAATTTGAAAAATAAATTTCTTGTTCTTTCACAAATTAATCTTGAAATAACAATGTCTAGTTTTAGATGTTTACTTTAATCATGGAACATTTTGCAAAGAAAGAAAATTATGTTAGAGTCAGTTTATGAATAAATGTGTAATACTTCTTTGACCATTTTACAACAGTGGTATAATTGAGACTAAATTGTGATTTTGTTTCAAACAGCTCAAAACGAGCTCACAACCGGATATTCTGAAAACTGTGTAGAGTGACAAAGAAAAGTCCTTTACGTCACTGCTTCTGTGATTCACATAAATAGAGAGGCTCTTTCGTGAGTGCAAAGCTCGGGTGGACTGACTCAGTTCAACTCTGTAGGAAATCATGAGATCAGTTTGATTAACAACAGTAAAAAATTCTCAGACTAGTTAAACTAGAAAATTATATTTCTTTCCCTCAGAAAGCAGAAGGGAAATTTTGTCTCAAGCAAATATGTAACTCAAATTTATAACTCCAGAACAATTTCACACACTGTAAAAACTCTAGGTAGCTAATGAAGACAGGAAACAAATTAAATACAGCTGATTTAAGGACCATCTTTAGACAGAATGACAAAACAGGGAGGAAAAAAAAAACCTGCACAAAGTTGGGTGATTGTATATTAATTTTATGTAAAGCATTTGTACTCAATGGATGGATAATAATTCAGGGTTTTGTTTTCATGAAATATGTTCACCTGGAGATAGTAGACTGTCAAAACTTTACAAAGAATCTGAAGGCATTTCACTATTGCTGCTTGATTCCAAGCAATCAAGATTGGAAATTAGCAAAAGGGAGTACTTGGATGTTTAAGGAGACACACGGCAATTTTTTTCTTTAATCCTGCCATTGGTTTTGAATCTCATGTTCAAGTGAAACTAAAGTTCAAGGTTTCAACTTCTACAATTCTCTGTTACCTTTCAGAGATAGTACTAGATCTCTGAAGGAGGGAACTCAAAGTCAGCACTAGAATTATCACTGGCATAAAGCTATGTTTTATTTATATCACAGCAATCAAAAATTTATACAGTTTGAAAGATGATAATGAGACAAAAGAGAATGGATGAAATGTGAAAGCATCCATCAACAGTTTCAATTTCAGTTTCCTTTACTTATGTATTTGGTATCTTTTGACTACTACTTATATAGTAATTAATAACATACAATTACTTCTGGATCTGGCAAGAGATTTGAAATGTGGAATCTCATATGTTGAGAACTTGATCCTTTATTGCACAGCTGAGTATTCAGCCTAATACGGTTGCAAGATTCTGATTCAAAGTGGTAGCATCTTCTAGGTACTCCACATACCTGCACGGGATGTACAAGGTATGGGGCATGTGGACAATTTCCATGTTCTGCTTTTTCTTTTCTGTGTTATGCTTTCATTCCTCAAAGCTGACCTTGGAAAGACAAGGAATTATGTCTGAGAGTGTTTTAAGAAGAATATTCTTCTCTATTTTTTGTTCTAGGTTATAATTTTGGCCCTGTTTCATGTGGGATGATGTAATGTAGCACAATTTTCTGTACTTCCCTATTTCTGAAGTGAAGCTGTCAAATTTCCCCATTATATTAGTTTTAGAAGTGAAATGGGAGCTCATTACTTCTCCTTGTTACTGAGGAAAGTAGGTTTTTTCTTTGGCTTTCACTGTTTTTGGGAGTTATGTTGGGTTTTGGGGTTTTTTATGATAAAAGACAAGTTCCTGAAGATGTTTTCTATTCATGTGCAATATTAAATGTCTCTAGAATTATTAAAGCTGTGACTGCCATTGACCCCTTGCTTTAAATTGGTTGTATTTGCTACTCTAGGGTTCTCATTAGGTGGATGTTGTATTACACTTTATTTTCTTAATTTGCCATTTGTGACAGGCTGCATATCTGAGTCTAATTTGGAGGATTCAGGAGCTCTCTTTACCAAGGATTTTTCCAGATCTGCACAGTATCATACTAGCGCAGTCCATCTGTGTAGGACATTGATCCCATAACAGATCTGAATAATATCTAAAATAAAACTGAAAGGGTTTCTCTCATGAATGATAAATTCACAGGTATTCTTTTTCTTCACTAGTTCTTCCTGCCTACTGATAGCAGAATAATAGGATATGAGATATCTGAGTGAACAGAACACAAAACCAAAACACTTTTCTTAGTTGCAAGGAAGTATGAGGCGATATCTCTAGAGTAACACCAGTGATGTGTCTTTAGATTTTTACTCTCTGTGACCAAAATCAGAGTTTAGTCCATGCATGTAGTGGGTATATGCTGGCTGGACACCAGGCACCCAGAAAAGCCTCTCTATCACTTTTATCCACAACTCGATGGTGAGGAGAAAATATAGTGAAGGGTTCATGGGTTGAGATAAGGTCTGGGAGATATGACTCACCAAATACCATCACAGACAGAATAGAACTGGGCACATTAGTTGAATTTATTACTGACAAAATCAGAGCAGGATAATGAGAAGCAAAACCAGGCCTTAAAAACACCTTCACCCACTTCTTCCTCCTTCCCAGCTCTACCTAGCCCCTGCCAGCAGCAAAGGGAGACAGAGAATGGGAGTTATGTTCAGTTCCCTGTTCGGGAAGAGAAGTCCTTCCCCTGCTCTAACGTGAGATGCCTCCCACAGGAAACAGTCCCCCACAAACTTCTCCAGTGTGAGTGCATTCCACAGGCAGCAGTCATCCACAAACTGCTGGAACACAGGTTGCTCTTATGTGGGGTGCAGTTCTTCAGGGACAGCCTGCTCCAGTGTGGGTCCCCCATGGGGTCACAAGTCCTACCAGGAAACCTGCTCCAGTGTGGGCTCCTCTCTCCACAGGTCCACAGGTCCCTGATAGGAGGCTTTCCAGCACAGGTTTCCCATGGGTTCAGAGTTTTCTCTCAGGTATCCACCTGTTCTGGACTGGGTCTCCTTCACAGGCTGTGGGTGGATCTCTGCATCCCCATGTTCCTCCATGGGCTGCAGGGGCACAGTTGCCTCACCATGGTCTGCACCATGGGCTGCAGGGGAACTTTAGCTCTCTTGCCTGGAGCATCTCCTTCCCTTCCATCTCCACCGACCTTGGTGCCAGGAGAGTTTTTCTTTTCCCATGTTCTCACCCTGCTCTGGTCACAATTTCATCTGCAAAATAACCTTTTTATTTCCTTCTTAACTATGTTATCAGAGAGGTGTTCCCACCATTTCTGATTGACCCAGCCTTGACCAATAGCACATTCCTCTTGGAGCTGCCTGGCATTGGCTCTGCTGGACATGGAGGCAACTTGGAATAGCTTCTTACAGAAGCCACCCCTGTAGCCCCGCTGCTACCAAAACCTGGCCATGCAACCCCAATACAATGCAAAAGGACTCTTCTAAGCAAAGTTTTCGGCTGTCAACAAACAGATTTTTGTGTATTTGAAGTAGTCCCAAGCTACAGCCAGATTCTTTAGGACAGCTGGAGACCCATTCAGATGATTTCATAAGGATGAGGAGCCCACATGTATTACGGTGGAAACCAAATTATTTTACCCCTGGTTTTCTAAAGAGATAGTTGCCCTCATACCAGTGATACATCTGCTATATTGTATAGAAGACAGTAAGGCAAGGACTTCTCAGTTTTATATATAGGACATTAAGAGCTATTATGGTAAAATTGGTACTGTCCAGGGTTGTGCTGTTGACATTCTGATGAGTCAGCTTAAAGAAATTTAACATGCCACCCACATGTGAAGGTGATGAGAATAACCTACTATCTTTGTGTGTAGGTAAAGGTAGCCAATTTGGGCTGGCAGTAATTCAGTTTGTGAAAAAGCTGAGATGGAAGTTTAAAGGAGAGGAAGGTGAGACTACGATGCAAACAGAAACTGTGTTGACCTGGATGTTATAATCTCAGCAATGGACATCAATATCCTATGATCATAGGTTAGTTGTTATCTGTTTATCTTCAATAAAGCCCTCTTTTGATTGTAACATAACACTGCTGTGGCTTTTGTGTGGTTTTATGTGAGTACACTGACCTGGAAAGAGAGAACTGCAGACCTGGATGCCTTCTTGCATTCATGAGCATAGTATTGTGACTCTTAGTGCCCAACGATCTCCTCTGCAGCAACGAACATTCAATTTGGTCTACTTGCAAAAAAAATTAGCTCAGCCAGTTAGAGGATGACTCTAACATTGCCACGGTCATGGGCTAGATCCCTGTATGGGCCATCCACTTAAGGGTTGGACTCCATGATCCTTGTGGGTCCCTTCGAACTCAGAACATTCTGTGATTCTGTGAAAACTGTTGTAAGTCTGATGACTGTAGGTATAGAGACATCCAAGGTAGCTTTGTATGTCCTGTAGCAGAGAAGCTATGTGGGAGGGGCATTATATCTGAGGCAATAAACACTAAGAGAAAGAGATTATGATGCGCAGCACTATTCTGCTCAGAGGCAGGTGTTCTACTTCAAGATTTGACATATTATGTCCCCATAGCACTGTAACGTAATGTAATTCTACAATTATATTAGCTTCCTGATAGAGGAAAATGAAGCATAAAGATTGTATAATTTTCCCCAGGCAAGCCAGTGCCAAAGGTAGAAACAGCATAATAATAGACAATGGTATTGTAAGAATTCTAGGAATATTGCAATTTGAATTGTCCACTGTACTGAAGGATGACAAAATTATTAGATGCTGACACTATGCCTAGCAAGATACTGCAATGTTAGCTCTATGGCTGTTGTCCTGCAGCTCCTAGGGCTGTCCAAGCAGCAGTGCAGGAGGATGGCTGAAGCAGTATCTTAAACCCTGTCCTTGCAATCTGTGGTGTTTCCTTCTCCCTGCAGGTGCTGAAGCAGGGTCCAGGTGCTTGTACAAGTGAGTGCTGGTGGATCCCACTTTGCAGGTGTATGGGATGAGGAGATAGCTAAGCAGAGGATATTGGTACTGGAGGAGCTTTCAGCACCATTTTGCTCTCTGACTGTTTCCACCCAAAAGTAAGTCCCTCGGGGGTCAGTACAGGCACCCAACAAGATCAAATTGTCATGGTAACTAGAAAGAGAAAAGACTGAATAAAGTACAACCTCACTTACTGCCAACCCTCTCCAGCCCACTGACCCCTTGTGAAGGGAATTACAAAGGCTAAGCTGGGACCTCTCTACATTTAGGATCTGGTCTAGTAAACTTTCAGGCAGAATTGTTTCTTATTTGAATCAGAGCTTTCAGCCTTGCTGGCACTGTAATTTGGTAGTGTCACACATGCAACAATTAGAGAAGGCGGTGAGATGTATGGGACCAAGGAACCTGCTAGGAATCTTCTTTCCTTGATGTCTAAGATCTGATTTAACACTGTCCTAGTCATCAGGAAGGGACAGAAGAAAATACTCAGAGGAGTGATGGGAAGGGGAAGTAAGAAAAAGAGGGGAGTGTAGGTTTTTAAGAATCTTTTGGGGGATTTCATATCTCAGTTTCAATTCAAATCAACTCTTCTTATATATCCTGGAGACTGTGTGGCCCATTACACAATTGCCCATCTTCCCCAGCACATCTCTATTTGTCTTCTGCTTCCCACCTTCCTCAGTGTTGACAATAAAAATGTTGTATTTTTACTACAAAGCATCATGTAATGAAGAGATACGTATAGTTGTGGTTGTCAGAGGACCACATTCAGTTTAATCAAGGAAAAAGTCTTTCTAAGAGGAAAAAATTCTGAGCAAATTTCTTGTCCTTCATTTTTCACTGTCACCCTTTATGAAAACCAGAACAATTATTGTTTAAGACATCAGTAAAGGCCGTTTTCTCCTTGGACAGTAATTAAAAGAAGTAAAACAGGAGACCTGTCTTTTTGATGTCATCTCATGTTATTCTTTTGTGATTATATGAACCTGAGTGCCAGTGCCCGGTTTAAAAGACAAAACACAATTGTCCATAGAGCATTGTGGTTTAGATGATCCTGTGAGGAGCATTGCTTCAGATGTGTATTTTTAACTGGCATCCTGTCATCTTCCCCTGACCTTTCTCATGGGGATAGCACCCACTGCACATGGCTGAGCAGTTGACTGTCATTATTCCCACACTCTAAAACTTGGTACCAAACTCAGCTGGTGACTTAACAAGATCAGTTTTGAAAGAAAGGGTTCTTTGTCATATGTAATAATGAGTGTTTCTACTGCCAGTACAAAGTCAGAGGTTTAAAACACTTTACCAGAAAGGAAAGAATAATCATTCCCCTGATTTGAGGTATGTAATGCTGGTTGCTACTTAGTTCTCTGGATTTCAAGTATCTTTTAAAAACTTCATGGTGTCTTTAGGAAGAACAGGGATTAATTACCATGGTCACTTTTCTTTATACCTGCTTAAAATATATTTTAAATGTTTCTAATTAAATTAAGGCCATTAATATTTTTTTCCTGTTGAATAATCTTCAAAGCTATATCTGATATGTAAATCAAAGGCTCAGTCCTTGGAATAAAGAAGTAATTGATGGAGGAAATAATGAAGAAATTTGTTTTTCAGAACTTAATCCTGTATATGTAGGTTTTGCAATGACAAATTCCTTGAAGTTCAAGGAAATTGCTTCTGCTTGCTGTGCCCTGTCACTTTCAGACACACACAAACACTTTTGTTCCAAAAATTTAGGATAGAAAAACACAACACAGCCATATATTTCCTCTAGAAGACCTGACTTTCCTGTGCAAAGGGGTTATGAAAACCACAAGAGAATACTCTGAGGCCATCCTTCACTTTGCCTGAAGAGTTTCATTTATAGACATATTTGCCAAACCCTCACCACAAAAAACAAAGACAATGTTGCCAAAATTAACTTAAAAAGAAGTTGAAGAAAGTGGTAAACAAAAAACGATGGAAAAGAATAATTTTTGCTGACATCTGAAGCAGAAATAAGAAGACTGAAGTGATGAAAAAGAATTTAAACATGGAATAATCTCATGAAAATGCAACATCCATGATATAAAAAAATAAATGTTTCTAGAACGTGACTTTTCTGTTTGATCTGCATTCCCCACCATTCCTATAGCTGAGATATTCAGTAATGCAAAGCAACTGAAAGAACAGAATTAAAGCTGTACACATTATGCCTCTTTTAGTGATTAGCATTATCAATTATTGTCTTCAGCAGTCAGATTCCTAATATATTATTAGTCATGAATGAAATTACAGCACACAGTTATTTTGATGGGTACATATGTTTTTTTAACCTCTAAAATACATACAGTTTTATTTAACTTTGTGTTCAACAGTGACACAATAGCAAGGAATGCAGTCAGTTTCTCACTAATTACCAAATATTGGTATTACTCTATTAATCTAACCATTTAATTTGTGTTTAGCACCAGCTGTTGTTGTTTTCTCAGAGCTTGTCTTTAAGCTAGCTGCTCAAGCCATGAGCGGGAATGTTGCAGGAAACATTTGAGAGACAAGCTTGTTGAGGAGCTGGTGATTTCAGAACACAGTGTAAGTGAATTTGCATAGACAAATGAAATGACGCATATCAACTTCTAGTGCTAACAAATACTATTTGTGAATAGTGACATGATGCATATTTCTACCCCTTAACCATTAATGAAGCTACACAAGTAAATTAAGTTATGCCATTCCATCTTCATAAATTGCTGATTCAATAAATCACACTTGAGAAACAGCTGAGTAATTATGGGATGATGCTTGAAGCAAGAGAGGCCTCATTTGCATATTAACAGGCATTTGTTGCAATAATTTCTGTCCTGGACTGGTGAATGTTACATGTGATTAATTCTGTGAGCACCGCAGCTTGACTTCACAAGGGCTGCAGTACGTGTGTGCTCCGCAACAGCAGCAATAAGGCACATGGGTCTAATTAGCATGAGAAACTTGCCCAAGTACAGACCCCTTGGAGAATATTTATCTGCAGGGTCTTATCACACAAAACGTCTTGTGAAACAGTCTCAAAAGACTGGAAGAAAGGAAAAAACAACGCATGAAATCTTTTAAGCACCAAGTAAGGCAGAGCTCCTATTTCTCAAATGTCTAAACAGGTACAGAAAGAAGATAAAAAAGTTTTCCACACAGGTTTAAGGGTGGTTTTATTCAATTTGCAGACTTCTTGCAATGAATGAGCTTTTTACATGAAGAATTGAATGAACTTTTTACCTGAGCATTTTGCTTGGTCCTGTTTGTTCACACTGAAGGGAACAGAAAACTCGATGAAATTTATATCACTCTGCTTGGTGAATCTGCAGGCGTAAAACATCTAATTCACCTTAGTGAAAGTCAGTTTGCTCTCTAATGATTTTCTGTTCTTCCTGTGTGCTTAGAATTTCTTAGGTGGAAAACTCAATTGTTACTTAACCAATTTAAGTCTACACCATTTTGTGCTAATAAATAATCATTTAATGGACAGCAAGATACAAGAAAGATGTAGAAATGTGTATGAATAGAATCTGGAAGCTGACTTGACTTGTGGGTCAGAATGATGAAATGTTATTCAACCTCTCCATAAAGATGATGCAGATGAACTAAAATACATTGTTCTCTGAGCTGATTGCAAAGCCATGTACTGTTTCAGTTCCAGCATATTGAGTCTCCTGTTTTAGTCAAAAACAACCTCATGAAGTTTACTGAGCAACATGACATAGCTGCTAGCAGATGAGTGTTAGCCTATCACTTATTCTTTATGATCTTTAAGACAGATAAAAAATACATGGCATATACACCTTTCATATAGGAGCTTTATGTCTTTATTAATTTTTTCCTCACCCAATTAAGGAACTGCAGTAAAAGATAATATTAATTTTCCTGTAAATACATTAGCAACAAAAGGAGGGCTGAAGACAATCTCCATCCTTTATTGGATATGGGGGGAAACACAGTGACAAAAGGTGATGAAAAGGCCAAGGTACCTAATGACTTTGCCCTAGTCTTTAATAGTAAGACCAGTTGTTGTCCACATACCCAGCCTGAAAGCTGGAAGACCTGAATGGGGACCAAAATTAAGCCCCCTAATCAGAAGGAAAATGGTCAGTGACCTGCTACACCACTTAGACACACACAAGTCCATGGGGCCAGATAGGATCCACACAATCGTACTGAGGGAGTTGGTGGAAGTGTTCAGAGAGTCACTTTATTTCACTTATGAGCAGTCCTGACTAACTGGGGAGGTCCCATTTGACTCAAGCTTTGAAAATGCAATGCCCATCTACAAGAAGGACTGGAAGGAGGATCCAGGGAACTACAGGCCTGTCAGTGCTGGGAAAAGATATGGAGCAGATCATCTTGAGTACCGTCACACAGCACATGCAGAACAACCAGGGGATCAGGCCCAGCCAGCGTGAGTTTGTCAAAGGCAAGTCCTGCTTGGCCATGTTGATCTCCTTCTATGGCAAAATGATCCACCTGGTGGATGAGGGATGTGGATATTGTCTACCTGGACTTCAGTGAAGTCTTTGACACTGTTTCCCACAGCATCTCCTGGAGAAACTGACTGCCCTTGCCTTGTACAGGTGCACTCTTCACTGGGTAAAAAACTGGCCCAGAGAGGGGTGGTGAAAGGAGTTACATCCAGCTGGTGGCGAAGTCAACAAATGGTGTCACCAGGCCTCAGTATTGAGACCAGTCCTGTTTAATACCTTTATCAATGACTTGCACAATGTGATCAACTGCAATTTCAATCATTTTGCAGATGAAACCAAGTTGGGCAGGAGTACCAATCTGCTGGAAGTTAGGAAGGCTCTGCAGAGGGATCTGGACAGGCTGGATTGATGAACTGAGGCCAATTCGATGAGGTTCAACAAAGCAAAGTTCTGGGTCCTGCAGAACAACCCCATGCAGTGCAACAGCATTGGGAAGAGTGGCTGGAAAGCTGCCTGGTGGAAAAGGACCTGGGGGCGATGGTCAACAGCAGCTGGACATGAGCCAGTGAGTGCATAGACAGCCAAGAAGGCCAATGGCTTCCTGGCCTGTATCAGCAATAGTGTGACCAGCAGAACCAGGACAGGGATTGTCCCCCTGTACTCGGCACTGGTGAGGACGTACCTTTAGTGCTGCGCCCAGTTCTGGGAAAGACATTGAGGTGCTGGAGCAGGCCCAGAGAAGGCAATGGATGTGGTGAAGTCTGGAGCACAGGACTTATGAGGAGAAGCTGAGGGGGCTGAAGGTGTTTAGCCTGGAGAAAAGGAGGCTGAAGGGGGACCTTATAGCTCTCTAAAACCACCTGAAAGAAGGTTGTGGTACGGTAGGGTACGTCCTCCCAAGTAGCAAGTGGTAAGACCAGAAGAAATGGCCTCAAGTTGCACAAGGGGAGGTTTAGATCAGCATTAGGAAAAATTTCTTCACAATAAGGCTTGCCCAGGTTGAGTCAGCAGCCTTGGAGGTATTTAAAAGGCATCTAGATGTGGAGCTTAGGGACATGGATTAGTGGTGGACTGGGCAGTGCTGGGTTAATGGTTGGACTCAATGGACTTATAGGTCTTTTCTAACCCAAATGATTCTATTTTAATTCTGTTCTGTTCTTATGTCTCCACATGTCTTTGGAGGTCTGCCTTTCTAAGGAGATCCACCTTTCTATGTCTCTGCTGTGATCAGGATGGTTGAGGGCCCCAGGTTCTCCCAGGAAGATTTCCCTTCCACTTCTTTCACATGAGGGAGTCATCAGGTTTTTGTCAGTAAAGAGATTAATCACTACAATAAGATGTCTAAAGAGGTATGACTTAATCCACATTAGAACTGTAAATTGTTTTTTGGTCTTAAAATCCTTTTTGAGCAAAATAGAAAAAAGGAGCCTCATTTTCATTGACTCAGTTGTTCCCCTGTCCGTTCATCACCAGAGCACATACTTAGGCACCTCCAGACTGGAAGAGCAGCGTGACTCAGAATACCTGTGGGAGCTTCTCTGCTTTCACCTCTCCTCAAGAGTTTGGAGCTTCTGAAGTACACTGTATATCCTGATTAGGGGCTGCCTTCAGCTAGTCTGCCTTCACCTCTCCTCAAGAGTTTGGAGCTTCTGAAGTACACTGTATATCCTGATTAGGGGCTGCCTTCAGCTAGTCTGCCTTCACCTCTCCTCAAGAGTTTGGAGCTTCTGAAGTACACTGTATATCCTGATTAGGGGCTGCCTTCAGCTAGTCAATAGGAATGTTAGGCAGAAGGGTATGTCAGGCCTCTCTCCTTTGTCTGAAGCATCACTGTCACAGGGACAAGGCCTCTGCCCCACTGAGATCTAAACCTTCACACTGGAGTACTGAAGTTGGTTGTGAAGAACTATCCCCGTCTAAAGAGGATGTGGAAGCTCCTTCCTAAATAGGTGTCTCATTTTGTTTCGGTGTTACTTAATTCTTCCCTGTTCTAATGGAAAGACATTATTCTGTAATAAAAAATTAGGTGCAAAAATCAGAGTTCCTCCTAATGAGGGTGAGGTGTTATGTCCTATCAAATCCTAAGCTATAATGCAATTTCCAGTGCTATCAATGCAAGCTTTCTTCATTGTCTCCATCCAAAAAAATACAAGCCTATTCATTTGCTAGAGGAATGTGCCTTTTGCATAGAACTTTGCTGTCTTTCAAGTGGTAATAATGCAATACGTTCTGTAAAAGAGAACAGAGCAAATTAACTTGGGACCTAATTACCTCAGGAAAGCACAGTTCCCTTACAGAGCAAACAATCTTACTAGGATACTTAACTCAAGCATATAACAAATTGCTTTAGCCTGCTTTTTGTGGGCTTTTTTTCATTTGGGAATTAGGGGTTTGGTTTTTTAGGGGTGGGGGGAGAGGGAAGGTTTAGTATTTTGGTTTTGATAGCAAAGATCTAAATGGTTAGCAGCATCTGTGTTTTATATAACACTATCACAGTAATAGTCATCAGAGGCAGCTGAGTTGGGAATATCTTGATAAATATAAATAAGACGGAAACAGAAGAAGAAAAATAACTAAAGAACATTGCAATTTGAAGAAACACCTCACATTTCTCCAGGTGTCTCACTCTGCTCATGAAGATGTTCCTCAGAAGGTACCAGATATCTGCAGTAGCAGGATGAATGAGAAGTGCCTTTTGCACTGAGAATAACATCAAATAATGTTCATCTTCTAATGGCTAAAGTGAGTCCTGTGGTTCTCAGTATTTATGTTTCACATTAAATCATTTGTTGTCTTATGGTCTCAGAGTCACAAATCACAGAGTCCTTGAGCACTGGGGCTCATATTTAGTTTTTTTAATTGCCTGAAAGATGTAAAAAAGCACATTTGATAAGACAGCTTCGTTTCACTCAAACCATTCATCTTAGAGCACATTGTTGAGATGACTAGACAAATGACAGCATTATTTATTTATTTGTTTATTTATTCTCTCATGTAGCACTAAGAGAGAAGTACAAATGCAAAAGTAGATGCTAAACAACATCAGAAAGATTTCTTATGGTCCCCAAACACAGACTGCTGAGCAAAATATAGACAACCAGAAATATTGTGTAAATATCAAGAACCAAGTATTAATCTAATTGTCATGGACTATAGTTGCTACTGGATTACTTTTCCTAACAAAGTTGATTCCACAGATGATACCAAGAGGAAAGACACTCCATATATTCCCTTATGTCTTTGAGAGATCTAGCATACATACAGACATACAAAGATAAACGTTTACAAAGATAGATGAAATCCCTTCCCTTCAGGAAATAGGCAGAAGTTCAGAGAGTTCAGGCTGTCTAACTAACATTTGTTTGTGACTTACAGAGTGTCTACTTTATTCCTTTTTTAGTATAAGCAATGAAGCTTCAAGGAGAGAATTTACTTCTACCAAAAAAAATGCCTCCAAAAATGAACAGAGTTCTTTTTGTTCCACTCATTACCAAGACTTTAAAAATACAGTTTAGTGTTTGATTTCCCTTAAACTCCATTAAAACTGTTTTCTTTGCTTACTTACGTTTTTTTGCCATTGTCAAAAGTAACTAGGTAAAAGCAATTCTATCACAGATGTAAACAAAGCAGCAGATTAGGTGTTCAAATCAATTGAAACAATTTTGTGGAGCTTCAGTTATAATAAATACATGAACCATGCAACCCAACTTCTTGAAACACTAGTGACAAAAGGGTAATACAGAAAAATTAAATTAAATTGAGTTTGGTGCATACAATATTTTACTTTATCAAATTACATTTAATGGTTTTTACTCAACAGTTAGTTATATATTAAAATGCAATAAATTACTATGTCACTGCAGATACTATTTCCTATTGTTGAGGATGTTGAACTGGATTTTATGGTATCATGAATTTCCTGAGTTGCATGATACAGTTTATTACAGAGTCCATGCTGCTTCATGAATTGCATAATATACTTTAAAGCCAACTTTCTTTATTTTGAAGGATTTATCTTGTCAGATCCATATTTGAGTGTTTGTCAGGTCAGGATTAACTGAAAACCTATACAGAATATAGCTGCCCCAAATCACAGGCAGGGCAAACATTTACTACTGCTTCATCCCCTTCCACGTTATAAAATTGAATAAGGCCATGTTGTTGCCATCTGCATCAATTCCCTTTTACTTTCTGCCAAAAGTGTTTCTGTAAGCAAGATATACATGTATATATATGAAACCGTCCCAAGCAACAAAGGGGAGGAGTTTTATGTAGCAGGATGGACATAAACTGGATCAGTTACACTTGTAGTTTACCAGCTTTTGGAGGGCTTTTTGTGACATTGTAATGAGCAAATGTGTGATTCCTGTGTGTCAGAGGAGAACATATCTCTTCCCCTTGCCTTTTCTGCTTGATGAGCTGCCCACAGTGGTTTGGCCAGCAGCCACCCCGTGCTCTGGCAGGGTGCACAGCAGCACGGACCAGCCAGCCACCACCCTGCCTGCAGGGCTGGGATGGGCAGCTGGAGCCTTGGTACAACTGTGCGAAAATTAAGGATATCCTTGGAAAATCAGTAGCAAAGTTCTTCTCAAACTGGTTGCTGCAATGTGGCCATTCACGGTTTGGTGGCTTTAGTGTTAGGGAGCAGGGGCAAGATGACTGCTGCTCTGGGATTATTTATTTTGGTGATGCAAACTTAATTGTTCTAGACTAGCAGAACATTACCTTGCTGGGGATCACTTGCCATCACCTGTTTCCTGCTAACTCCAAAATCTTTCATTTAGCAATATTGTCAAGTTCACAAGCAGGTGCTGGGACAGGGGACATTAGTTACACTCACATATATTAATTTCTGTTGTTGAACCTAAACTGCATTTCCCCACACATCTGGGCTGAAGCTGCCAGTTTTTCTTTCTTTATTCTTGTTTTATTCCTCTTTTATGAATGTCAAGTCAATGGAAAATTGCGCCATCTTGCAATTGTCTTCCTTTCTCCCAATTTTTGCAAAAATGCATTCAGCACCGTTAGTCGCAGGACTTTGGGCTCTCCTGGGTAATTTGCCAATGGATTCACCACAGTTTCCTGACTACCTCTTCATCACCACCAGCCTAACAGATGGGGACTCATCACATCAGATAGGTCTATCTGCCAGATACTTCCCAGAGGGAATTCCTCCTCTTTGCAGCAGTGTTACATCTCTACTTTTGTCTTTGAAAAAATTTCAAGTCCTTCAGAAGATTGATTTGATTTTGTTCAATTTAAAGGCATCAGAAGTAGTTTGATGAAGACATTTAAGAAGGAATAGTACCCTTGAGTTTTCAGATTAGTTCCTATTTCAGGCTCCCAGCCTCTGGGAGACAGATCCTGGATAGAGAGACATTAGTATGATTAAGGTCTATACCCACATACATTTACCCGAATTTATCTCCTTACATTTTATCTCTGGTAATGCATAAATTAATGGCCATGTATGTACCTCTTAATTTTTAATAAGATGTTAAAGTAGATAAATTATCATGTAAAGCTCTCATTAAACAACAAATGAACATTTTAAAAAGTGCAGCCAGTAATTTATGTTGGTGTGAACTGGTCCAGTGTCTTTATTGCTCTGATAGCTCCAGCTATTAACGTTGTCACCCTGTCTTATTCAGTCTTATCTGGCATCTACTGGTGGCAGAGGCCTAAAACCAGATATCTTGCTTCATTTTGCATACAATAAAAATTTGCAGTAATTGAGGCAAAGCAAGATTGTATACTTAAAAATGTAGATAAGAAGATCTTTTGTTAGGTACACACACACACACACACACACGCACGCACACACACACGCACTTACATATAAAATTCTAAAGAAAAATCACGAAGACAAGCACCTCAGAAAGATAGGTGTGGAGTGGAAAAGGTGAAGACTTCCCTTTTTTATACCAGACTTCAGAGGATTAACTCCTAATTGCAGTACCTCACTCATTAACTAATCCTTTCCTATGACATTGTGAGAATGAAAATTGCCTAATTTACAGGTATACTCCAGATGCTTCATTTGCTGCTGTTTTTTTTAAAGATTTGTGGCACAAACA
Source organism: Orthonyx spaldingii (assembly GCA_013397795.1). Taxonomy (NCBI): domain Eukaryota; kingdom Metazoa; phylum Chordata; class Aves; order Passeriformes; family Orthonychidae; genus Orthonyx; species Orthonyx spaldingii. Next base: position 391,795 of record VZTJ01000437.1, read on the forward strand.
AAGTGCTATGAAAAGTATTTAGTAGTAGTCAGTGGCTTACATACACTTTGGTGAAGAAAATATAGAGACAGATGGAACTCAAAACCAAGGAAACAAGATATTGGATTTAGCAGGTCTCTTTTCTGAGGTGAAGTTGTGTCTGTGAGAAAAAGAGAGCTGGAGACCTTTAAGCAGCAGTCTGGAAGTGCCACTAGTCGTCAGTTGTGGTGAAAATGCGCCGTTAGGGATGACCACAATACCGCAAATTAAATCTTGGTAGTGAAGAACATTGCTTCCTACCTTACAAGGCAGAAATTAAAGGTTTTCATGAAATCTCTTTCCAAGCCAAAGGAAACATAATGATACTGTAAGTCCCAAGGGCTCTCTACCTTTCTCTGAATGGAGACGAACAAAAGAAAAATATGTGATATTTCTTTAGATTGAAAGGATAAGTGGGAAAATGAAGTTTGAGTGGCTTGAAAATAATGGAAAGAAAGTCTTGATTTAAGAAGAGTTAGAGGCCTTAGGGAGTAATTTAAAAAGAATTACATTTCCAGGGCCATCCAACTTAATTAATCTTTCAAACATAAAGGATTTTAAAGAGCTTCAGGTGCAACTATAACAAAGTTTATGCAGAACTAATGAGCTCCTGTAGAAACTGTCTCTATATGGAGCAAGGTATACACAACAGAGCATCATACAGCTTTACTCCTCTGGGAAATTAAACACTGTAATTGTACAATGTGAATAGTTTATCAGTATCTCAAAACACTGTTTTACTGAGATCAGGTTGAATAAGTACAATACTAAGCTTCCTAAGTTTCTTATGTTATCCTTGGATTCATTTGCTACCAATTTCAGGTGGTTTTTGCAACTTTATTTTCCCCTTATTTATAACAGTGAGAGATCTGGCTGCTGAAAACTGATTGTGACTCTCAGATACTGTGAATTTATACAGTGTTTTTTATAATGGAACTCTGTTCATGTTTCAGGCATTATCAATACACAAATGTAAAATATTCATGATAATATGGTGCCATTTCTTTCGCTCACATAAATTAATATATTTCTGTGAAGAGTTTGTTCATTCTGCTTGGCTCCACTCATAAATTTTAATATGACATATGATGATAAGATGTAGAGATTTATGTGAAATAACTCAGTGCTCTCAGTCTATTTACTGTGCAAATTTGAGTGGCATAAACACAGTTATAGGTAACCTAAAATGTGACAGACTTTGAAGGGAGGACGAGAAGTAATGGGGTCATTATGCTCATCCCTGAAGTTGATTATGTTCTGGTGTATACTTCTTAGGGACAAGAAGAATATGCAGATTTTTCACTGCTCTTCCTTGGAGGACAGTGGTCTGCCAGATAAAAGCTGGAAGAGACAGTGCAGAGTGGGCGAGAAAGACCACTCAGCAACAGCATAGTGAGCTAAAACACCTTTGCTAGCTTACTGCAAGAGCTTTCATTCTTTGAAAAAGTTGCAGTAAACTCTAGGGTTATGAGAAAGGACCTAGTTCTCTACTGCTTTGGTGAACATGAATGCCAAGTAAGAAACTGCAATTTGGTTGACAAGCCCGAGTATCTTTCCAGACAGTGCAGAATGAGGGCTCTAGAGTTGTAACAAGCCTAGATTAATTTTTCCTGTCCTGTCAGACTCTTTACTCCTTGAATTGTGCTGTCTCATCTGGCATTCATCATAGTTACAAAGCTTTTTTTTCTGAGGAATAAATAAAAAGCTTCTGTCTCACCTCTTAGAGGACCAGAAGTCTTCTTTTAAACTATTTATGTCCTCTTCTTACTCTGCAGTCTGCTGAGCAACATATAAATTTTAAACAACATTTCACATATACCTCACAACCTTTCAAAATTATCTTGTAAAAGCCTGACATTTTTTAGCTGTTGACTTTACAAACACTTTTGTTTGACCATCATTCTTTATGTAGGTGGCAAATCTACTAGTTAAAGGGTCTTATTCCAGGAACTTTCTTGCTACTATTTACGTCTTCACTTCCCTAAGGATTTTCAAAGAAAAAGGATTGAGTATTACATTAACATAAGCATGTCCTGTCTTTATTCAGTCTACAAGATATTCTGTCTTTCTGCATGAAAACTTATCTTTCCAGAAAAGAACAGCTTTCTTGGTAGTCATGAGAGATGTTACTGGTATGATATTCAGCACTGGGAAAATTTGCAGTTGCCATATACATGACAAAAATTCATGATGACTGTTTGTCATTTTGAAAATTTTAATAAACAACAATAATTGTGGTAATAAACATTTAAAGTAACTTTTGAAAGTGTGAAGCTACATATGGGAGGAAATAATAAAATATAAAGGAAAAGCCAACACCAATAGAGAATGTCAATTTTGTTTGACTAGAACTTCTACATAGGAATTTTTGTAATGCTTTTAGAGGAATTTATGGTTGGGAAATCTGCCAAATTTTGGATTTTGATCCAGAAAATGTTGGAACTCATTGGTATGGTCTGTTTCTTTTGGAGAGTATCCATCTTCTGTTTTCCCTTCAACAAGCTGTTTACTTTTTTGCCATCTCAGAGCTCCATTCATCTACTACATCCTAGGCAGTGAGTAGGCAAAGTTGCCTGTTTAGAGCTACTTTTTGGGAGGGCAACAGGCTGTTGTTACAGCGTTCATTCATTGCAGGGTGGGACTGATCAATCCATATTTCTGAGCTGCCTCAAGTGGCAAAAAACAGGACAATTTCCTTCTGCCCACAACAGTCCACATTCCACCTCTTTAGCTCCTTCCTGTCTGAAAACTGAAGTGGGATGCAGATGCTTGCTGCCAGACAATGCCATGCATTAATACTCTTGTGCAAAAGTGAACAGTGGCCTGATTACACATGGAGTCTTATCATGCCAGTGCTGTACTGTCAGGTTTGTTTTCCTAAATTGTGCTGTGTTTCTTCCAGCATCATCTGCCTGGAAGGAGCTGAGGGCATCATTACTGAGAGTTTGGCAACCCTGACAAAGAGGCTGTTAAGTCTGCATTAGGGGATGAAATAAGAGCTCTTTAGTGTGATCCTAACAAACAGACAAGGCTTGTGGTAAAGGTACAAATAAGGCTGAAAATTGTCTTGATTTTGGGTGGGGCTTTTTATCATAGAAAAAAAGCGGAGAAAAAGAGCAGGCATTGTGACAGCAATTGACTGTTCTGTTTGAAAAGCCACATGTAATGACAATATAGTTCTGGATAACGGATGCTATTCCATATTCCTCTATGGTGACTGTGGGTATTTTCATAGGAGCATTTCAGTGTTGGTTTTCTTTCTCTCATTGTTCCTGAATGGTACTTGGATGTAAATTTTTATTGCCTCTAAAAACAATATTGAAGTATTCTTTTAGTAGTGCTTTCAGAAACAAATTTATGCTTAGAAAGTCTTATTATGTACTTTACAATGTTAAAAATGTAAGCTTTTTTTCTCGAACCTAGAAGATGTGACCAGTCTTCCTGGCTTTTGAACCAATTCTTATCAAAAAATGATAGTGTAATTTAATCTTTTGTTTATTATTAATTTCCACTAATTCATCTTTCAAGCTTCTGATTTTTCAGTGTATTTTTTTTATTTTTATATGTTGAATATTCTTAATGACTAAATATTGATGTACACCATTTCATCTTTGTACATGTGTTATAACAATAGTATTGAGATATCCTGCTTCTTTGTTTGAACTGGAAAAATTTGCACACTGAAATCTTTCTGGGTAGAATATGGCAAATTTGAGGAACCTGAATCCATTAATGTTTCATTTACAATTCAAAGATTCTCCAGGACAGCATGGAAGTCCAAAACTTCAGGGAAATCTGCACCTACTTCTTAACGCCAGTATTTCCTAATTTGCAAAAATTTTTGCAAAATCTTGTTTCAGTGAGACTAAGGAATTGTCAGTATGCTGGACTAAATGAAGGCTATGGTAGTTGTGTGCACTGGTTTTTGTAACAGCTTTTGCAAGCCTGAGGCAGCTGAACTAGACAGGCAGTTCTACAGGTAAAAGGAATTCTTCAGTGTTAGCCACTAACTACGCCTGAAATGCCTGTATGCTACCTAACCTAAGCCTGGAATTTGGAAGAATGTCGAGATTGTCAAGTACAAGTTTGCTACAAAATAATATGATGGTTTTCATTAATACATCCACCTCATGGTAACATCTGGCAATACCTGCATGTGCTTAGACAGAGGAACATTTCAGCTGTATATATACTACAGCTCATTCCTGGAGTCCTGCAATGCCACAATCTCAACTCAGTTTTAAAGTAAAAAAAATGCTTCTGACTTATGTTGTTAAAAGCTGTTCTGTGAGCAAGCTAGTGGACAATCTGAGGATGAGGAAGGACTTTTCCAGTTACTGAAATGAGATTACTATCCTGATTATGCTTTCCATCACTCTGCTCCCATGTGCCTCCCAAGGCATAGGCATGGAGAAGCCAAAATGCTCCTGCCCATCTGGGACTGCAAGAACAGGAGAAGGCAGTATGGGTAGGTGAGCTGGTGATGTCTCTGCACACCACAGCCCCGGCTCTGAGGGGCGGTGCTGTGCCCTGAGAGCCCAGCCCAGTGCTCTGGAGTGTGTTGCCTGCACACCCTGTGTGGGACAGGACAGGGAAAGGGCTCATTGCAGCCCCAACTCAGCAACCTGGCTTGCACCTCCTCTCTTGTCTCTCTTTTGCTGAAAGTTTAAGAAGGTCATGTTGTTTTGAGACTATCATTTTGGCAGAAATCAGATCTCAAGGCAGTCGCATGCTTTCCCAGCTGAATTGTAAGATTTGGAATGAGTAGGTAGGGCTCAGTTTGTGGATTTGAGTGGAGTTTTTTGATTTTTTTGTTTTGGGGTGGGGCTTCTTTTTTTTTTTTAATGGGTACTGACTGGAAAAATTGTAAATGCCTTTATGAATTAATGAGTTAGGTTTGGCCTTTTATACTGCTATTGTAAAAAGAACGTCCCAAGCGAGTAAGCAAATCATTAATGAATTTTAATAAGTTGTTGTGTGATGAATCAGTAAAATAGCTCCAATGATTAATTTATTCTTAGCTTTGTCATTAACATCAGCCAACACAGTAAATACCACCTGAGCTATACTAGTCTATAGTGCAAAAGGAAATAGCCAGCTATGCAACATATATATACATAAAATATTTTTATACAAGGTAGATGTGGATGCCGTGGATAAGTAAATGTCTTCATTGCCACACCAGTGATACATTGGCATAATACACTGGGGGTTTTTTATTACAATAAGAAAAAGTAGAGATACTCTGAAGAAATGATGTACTAGAAGGGATGACATTTGAAGAAAATAGCACTAGTCCGTGAACCAAAAAGTGCTTACTCAATTAAAGAATGAAATCAAGAGGACTCTTACTCCATATGATTACAGGTTAGAAGATGCTTTGTTATACAAAGGATTGCAAGTCTAGACCATTGGTAATGGTAATTACATAAGATGGTAATTCCTATGTACAAATCCTTAATGACATTGAATCCTGAATAAGGTTACTGATTTCTAACCTGAATTTAATTTCAATTGAACACATTTTATTTAGCAGATTGACACTAGAGACAGAGATAAAGGGTCAAAAACTGTTTTTTTGAAGGATTGCAAAAGAAAGTCTTACATAGCAGCAGGGCTTGCTCACATGATAACACAGAAAGCTGTCACAGATCTTGCTATGATATTTTCATTTAAGGAAAAAAAATATTGGCCAGATCAACAAAGACCTATTCTCTGGTTAAATTTTGCTTTGTACCATCTCTTACTATTAGCCTAAAATTCATAGCAAATTCACAATCATATCATTTTGTGCTAACACTGACTTCCCCTCTCTCTTTAACATGTACCTCCTGAAATATTTATAGACTGCAATACTATCTCCTCTTTGCCTTGATTTTGTTAGGTGAAGAGTTAAGCACTTCCATTCTCTTGTGTAAGATAGGCTTTTTATTCCTCTTTCTATCCTCACAGCCTCTCCATGCACCTGTTGCAGATGGAGAAAATGTTTCTGGGAGGTGAATAAGGTCTCTGATAAATGAGGTTTTACAAAAAATTTACACTAAAGCATTATTTTTCTCTATTACTCTGGAAAATACTTTACTTTACACTCTAACATTGCAAATTTTTTTTTCAGAGCCCCAGAGCAGGTCTCAGAGTTATTCTATCATCCATAAATCCATTCAGGTCTTTTTTTTCTTCCCCTTTTACTCGCAGTGGGTGACTTCCCAACTTGTAGCAAAGCTGTCCAGTTAGCAAATGCAAATACCTGTACTCAACTAGACATTGGAAGCAGGGTTAAATGAAATTGGAGTTCTGTGGTTCATGATGGTGAACACTTTTCTCAGCTTCTTTCTAACTTTGTTGACATCCTGTCCCTTTTGGAATGTTCTTCCTCAATACACTTTAGTAGCTGTCAAAATCAGCTCCACCACCTGCCCAGGTAGGGAACTGGAAAGTGAACTCTCAAGGACAACATGCAGAAACTCTCCAAGGTCATCCAATTACCCCATTGGACTTCCCAGATGGCTTTCTCTGGGGTCTCTTGAGGATATTTTGGTCATAGCTTGTACATTCCTGGTAGCTCTAGGAAGCAGGTAAATTTGAAGGCACACTATTCCTACCATCATCCTTCAGAAGTGATCAAGATGTGGCTAGGAGAGGTCTTTTTGTGTTTGTCACTGGGGGCAAGGTTTGGAGGAGATGTTGACACTGTGAGCAGCTACTTTCCTTTCAAACACCAAGAGAAGAGCTCTCTATATGTTGCTGATGTGCAGTAATTGCCTGCACATCACTTTATTCACAGGTACTCTGGGAACACCTGAAATTCTTGATTTTCCATACTTCACACCTCAAACACCATAATCAGAAAATCTACCTCCTGCTTAAACCTTCGCGAAATTCAAAAGCCTTTCTCTGAAGCTCAAATTGAACAGAAACCTAACGAGTCTTGATACAGTTTTTTATCAAACACAGATCAACAGGACCAAAATAAAAGATACTGTGATTTTCTTCAAAACAAAGCTGATTATTAAATCTACAAATTGTCCTCAGATACTCAAGCACTAGGAAATCATCCATGTTTCTTATCAATTTAAATAGAATTAGGCAACATTACAGGTATTTTCAGTTTCAGATTATGAACATTTTGCAAATAAACAATCTCCATTATTATTTATAACACATTTACATTTTGCCATCTCCTGACATCACTTGCCATGTTTTATATTTTTACACTCTGGCACCTATGCCATACATTAGGGTGAGAAGAGTATTCACTGTGGATCATTCTTTCAACTCCGAATAATCCTGTTGATATGCATGACCCGGACTTAACTCATTTGATACAGGTCTTTGAAAGAGCTCACACATAACCATGTGTGTATATATTAAAGAGGAAAAGAAAACAGGGGAAGGGAGATTAAGGATAAAGAGGAGAGCGAGCGCAGGTCTAAAGATCAAGCCATATCTGATAATGTTTAGAAAGCATTACAGAAATATAAACATGCACTGGACTAACCACACAAGGGGAATGAATACTGTAAGGTCTTGCAGTAGCTTGCAAGATATAGCAGCAGTAGCTTTGAAGTAAGTGCAATATTGTTATCTAGATGCACAACAGTATTTAGATTTTCAACATATTTTTCTGTTGCTGGTGTTCTTGTCACTTAACATTAATTTCACCTTATTCTGCAACTTTTGGAAGTGTTGGGTATCATTAGAAGCCTGAAATAATAAAAGAGCCAGTAATAATATAGATCTTAAAATAACGGTATATTGAGAAAGAGATAAGAGAAAATAACCTTTTTTACTTCCCTGAGGAGACTAGACATAGATGAGATGTGTCACAAGTTTCAGTTTAGCTCCTCTGCCTATATCCACAGACTGCTGCTTGTGGAAGTCTCATGTGCATGTTGCATTTATACAGAGCGAGTCAATGGCTGCTTGTTGGCACGGATGAAGAAAGAACATGAACAAAGTTTGCAATCACTATGGAAACTGGCTCTCTGGTTGCTGTGTTGGCACATCTGTCAGGGACAGCAGCTGTTCTAGAGGATTCCTTCCAATAAAGCTTTTCCTGATACTTGTATCTGGGACTGGGCCCAGGACTGCAGGGTTTCAACAAGAACCCAACAGTCTGCACAAGCATAATTTTATTCTTCACTTTGCCCTTGTAAAGCAATTCTGTTTTCTTTTCAATGTTTAGAGAACTTGCAGAGTGAAACACCTGGAGAGGTGACATGTAAACCCCTTCTACTGTGTGGTTCACAGCCTACGTATTGTGGCAAATGAAGGGAGTTCAGCTAGGAGATGATGGAGAGCTTGGTTCTCCTTCAGTCTGGTGGGTGGCCTCTTAAAAACCTATTATTGCTAAATGTAAAGTTTGAGCACAAATTATTTTTATAGCAGGTTTTGTTCCTTATGTGTGGCTGCTATATATAGAATCACATCAAAGTACTTTCTGCATCAGCCTCAGCAGAATCATTCTGTATAAAAGAGGAGGACAGGGTGTCTGGGCATGGAAAAACCCTAAGGAAACCAGCAACCAGCAAAGGCAGGGATGGATGCTCTTAGGGCTGACACGTGAAGGCAGACTGGAATTTTCATGAACTAGAGGCTCTTGTTAAGATAGTATTTATCTTTAAATAGGCAAACCAATTTGAAATTTGTATTGTTTAATTTGAAATATGTTAACTTCAATAAATTAGTGTTTAGGACACTGCGTAGACATGTTGAAAGGAAAGTACATTCTCAGGTGTAATTTTTCAGTGCCAATGACCTCCATGAGGTTTCTGAAATATATGGTGAAGTTGCATGAAATCCTGTGTACTCAGTAGACAGCAGCTCAATCTTTTTTGTTCTGGTTTTGTTTCAAAAACTGACCATGATTTTTGATTTCCGTTATAATGGGGCATGGAATTTTTTGCATCAGAAATTCCTCATTGTTTGTAACGGTCCTTAAAAGAAAAACTTTTAGAAGTTTCTTGGTCATTAAGGTATTCCTGTAGCAAATGCAGCAATTGCTCATGAAAGAATGTAAGAGTACAAAGCAATTTGAATTTAAGCTGGTGCAAACCAGCCCAATTCAGCTGTCTTGATTGATACTGTTAAAATTTAATGTAATTACTGGGTGAAAACTAGAGGAAAGAAGAGTCACACAACCAGCTGATTCATCACAGACCTTCACAAAATTCCTAGCAATTTTCCTTTCAAGAACTGGTGCAACACTCTATCACTTTCATTATTTATCATGCATTCTCTTTCTTTGAGGAAATATATGCCTAGGCATCTAAAACAAAATGACACATCCAGAAAATCAGATGACTGAATTTTCTGATCCTGATTGTTGAATTTTCTGTTCCTGATGTATTTTCTAATTGTACTCTCAGTTAATATTTTAATACCTGATCGGAAAGAAACTTTTAAGCCATTGCTTTTATGATTTATATTGCACCAGAATCCCCAGTCTGCTATAAAAAACCAATTGCTTGCTACCTTTGTTTATATATATTTGGCTTTAGAGAGTAGATACGATTAATTTTCCAGCTAAGAGTTTATGTAATCAATGATGTATTTATATCCATATGCCTTTTCATATTTAATCTTTGAAAGCTACTAGGATAGCACATTTTGCAGTGGTTAGAAAGAATTCTGACAGGGAGATCATTGAATTGTTCTTTGACAGCCAAATCTTTTAAAATACTTCATCACATTTATTAATGTTCTGAATTCAAATGGAAAGCCTATTTCTTTGGCTTTAATAATCACTGGAAAGAAAAAACAGATGGAAGAAATACACTTTCTTGTCTGCCAGAATACTACTTTAGTAGTGGAAGAAGAAAAAAGGAAGAAGGCATGTTGTCTGTGGCTAAATGTTTTAATTGCAAATAGGTTTGCAGAATAAAATAACTCCTGTCTGGTGGTATTTTGCCATTGCTATGGCAGACTATTCAGATGACACCTTTCATGAAGAAAACTGCACCTGCTAAATACAGATAGTCTAAAAAGAGTTTTGTCCCTGTTCACTATTGTAGGGGTTGCTCTAGAGTGCGTTGAATCATTAGGTCAGCAAGACCTTCCTGTTTAAATCCTGTTTCTCTGTAGTTCTGGACTAGCACTTTGATTCCATATGCAAACGGATGCATGGAGGCACTCCACAAACTTGGTGCTGGGCTGGAGCACAGGCACACAAAGGTATTTCTGATGAGTTTATTTAGCAGTGGAATGAGATCAAGATCTGAAGTGCTGCAGGGCATGGTCATGCTTCACTCTCAGGAACAAGTACTGCCAAAGAAGGTTCAAAGAGCCATGTTTACAACCATGGAACTAGCTCCCTGTTGATTTCAATACCTGGCATTACACAGACATGCAAACTCAATATAATTTGTTCCATCTGTCCCTTCTCATTACTATCTGTAGCAGCAGCATAAGTATTGCCTTCTCCCAGCATGCTACAGTCCTGCTGTGTGACTGCAGTGAGGACCAAGCAGGGACAGGGGAAGAGCAAATAAAAACCATGACCTTGAACTTTCTTATTTACCATAATACACTGGAGTAGTGATGGAGTGTGTAAGTATTCCCTGGTGTGAATTACTTCAGGTGAATGCAATTGAAAGACAGAGAGTAGTTTGGTTTCCCAAACCTACACAAACAAGTGAATGTTACAGGTATGGCATCAGCTTGGGAGATCCTGGACTCGTTGTGTCTTCTGGACATTTCATGCTCTTGTGTATGCTGGCAGGTATAGCTGGCTTTTTATTATTCTACAAAGATATTATTATATTGTTGTGCAAGCCACCAAGATGTTTGGAATGTAATTCCAGCTCAGCAGGCTTTTTACAGAAAGTTAAATTAGCCACGGCAGTTAGGTCTCTGTAAACATCCACTGCTGGAGAACCAAAGCACCATAAAGTTGTGTTGTATTCTTTCTGATAACAGCATTTTCTGGAAGTGTTGCTCACAGAAATGAAAATGTCCCAAAACACAGAAGTACATTTATTCAGAGAGACTGGAGAATTTCAGAGATGCTGCAGGAATCAGGCTGCCCAGAAAGAATTGACTTATCACGTTTTGTAGACCTTTGGGAAAAGAGGAAATTAGCTATCAACCAATTAAATTACCACGTTATACCCTCCCTTTTCCTTCATTCAGTTTACCTCCAGGAGTACTCAGAGCTGTGAAAATATTAATTTTCTGTTGAGTTTGATTACAGACTGAAACCTGTCATATGCACAAAAAGATGTTTTCTTTTAGACTTCTTGAACCACTGTGTAACCATGACAAGTCTTACCAGCACATTATCATCTGTCGCCTCTCATATATTCATACATCTCAACTTGCTGCATTTCAGATTTGGCATTTCACTTTGATCCCATGGATGGACACTTCCCAAAAATCACTTTGTTCTGGGCCCTTTTTATGAGGTCTTTCATTACACATGTTTTTTATCAGACTTTACCTACTGCTTTTATTAAAATGTAAACAACAAGGTTTCCCCTCTGTATTAAACACACTCGTGCTTCCTGGTTTCCTGTTGGTAAGAGTGTTCCTGTCAGGTATGTCTTCACTCTCAATTTCTTCTTCTTTTTTTCCCTTCAAGTTTCTTATCTCTCTATACTGGGTATATTTGTGTACTGACTTCTAGTGGATAATGAACTGTGATTTTCTCCCTGATGAAGGCTGAATAAACCTTCCCCTCAATGGCATCTGCCAGTTAGAAAATGCTTAATGGATTTCTTTTTCTCAGTAGCACTTAGACTGTAAGCCACCAGCAAAGACATTAACTTGCAGATACAGAAAGAAGTGAAAACATTATGAAGATACTGTGCCAAATTTGGTGTCAACCATTCAACAGGGTTGTTAAAAAGTTGCAGAAGATGTAGATAAAAGCTGTAAGAATAAACAAAGGCCTGAAAACTACGCTTTATAGAGAATGGTGTGAAGTGTTCAATTTGCATACACAAGGAAGAAAGTTGGAGATATACATTGAATTTAGGCCCACCAAGTGCAACTAACTCAAATTATTTGATCTATGAATCAGAAGATATTCAAGTTGTCCAATTTCCTTAAATGAAGCCCACAGACTTTTTCTAGCTAAGCCAGATAATTCAGTCTTCAAAAGGTGTGTGTTATAGATAGTGAATAGATGAGTCCAATTTCTGAGCAATGGGTCTGCACTGGGAAGGAAGCTAAGTGGTACAGTTCACACATCTGAAGGAGGGAATGCCATCCAGAGGGACTTAGACAGACTTGGGGACGGGGCCAGGAGAACCCCGTGAGGCTCAACATGTCCAAATGCAAGGTGTTGTACCTGGGTTGGGGCAATCCCAGACATGAGTCCTGACTGGGAGAAGAACTCATTGAGAGTAGCTTTGCAGAGAAGGACTTTAGGGGTTCTTGAGGATAAAATCCTGGACATGAGTCAACAGTGAATGTTTGCAGCTTAGAAAACCAATCGTATCCTGGGATGCATTAAAAGCAGCGTGGCCGGCAGGTCGAGGGAGGTGATTCTGCCCCTCTGCTCTGCTCTGGTGAGGCCCCACCTGGAGTGCTATATCCAGCTCTGGGGTGCTCAGCACAAGAATGACATGGACCTGTTGGAGTGAGTCCAGACGAGGACCACAAAGATGATCAGAGGGCTGGATCACCTCTCCTATAAAGACAGGCTGAGAGAGCTGGAGTTTTTCAGCCTGATACAGATAAGGTTTTGGGGGAAATCCCATTTCAGTACCCTAAGGGGGCTTATAAAACAGAGGGAGAGGATTTTTGATATGGGCAGACAGTGACAGGAAAAGGGGAAATGGTTTTAAACTGAAAGAGGACAGGTTAAATTAGATGTTAGGAAGAAATTATTTACTCAGGAGTAATGATACACTGGAACAGGTTGCCCAGAGAAGTTGTGGATGCCCCATCCCAGTGAGTGTTCAAGGCCAGGTTGGATGGGGCTCTGAGAAACCTGATCTGGTGAGTGGCATTCCCGTCCATGGCAGAGGAGTTGAAATATATGATCTTCAAGGTTCCAACCCAAACTATCCTATGATTTTATGATTCCATGATTCTATGAAATTATCAGATAAATTAAACCAAGATGATTCCAATGGATGAACTGTATCTTCTAGTGCCCCAGAAGGCCAAGAAATGTAATAAATTAACCTTGTACTCTGTCCCCATGACAAGGAGAGGAAGTGCTATTTAAATGGTCAGACTTGAATATGTGAGCAGACACACCAATGACACAAATTTTCTTCAGCGTAGTGGACTAAATGCTCTATTTTTATATTGCCAGCCACTGATGCTTCAGATAAAGATGAGAAAACAAATAAACAAAACTAGAAGGAAGTTTTTTTCTGACCCTCTGTAGGTAGTTAATTGAAACCCATAAGCTCTGATTAACATAATTAGGTTAAAACTTAAGCATTATGAGAAGAATATTGAGATAATAGAAAGGATTTTGAAGTCAGATCATAAAAAAGAAATTGAATGAAGAGACAGAAATGGGATGAGATTTCTCAGTTCATAAAGAAGACGATGAAATTTGGATTTATTGACAGTTAGAAAGAAAAACTATGCAGACAGGCTGTCATGAAGCCAAAAATGTCTCTATGAGGTTGCACAAGAAGCGAAAGTTTTAAAAATATAGCCTATAAAACCCAAATCTATTTATTGATATGCTTTTCCACTTTTTCATAAAGTTGAATTTTTTTGGTATCTACTGCTGGACACTGATCTTTGCAATAGCAATAATGACAATATTGCAAAATGTCTTTTCTCCAACATTTGCATCCTGTATCACAACCAGATTCATGAAGCATCTCAACTTGTTGTTTAAGGCACAGAATAAAACCAACTACTTCAACATCACAATCCCAACAAAGTTGATTTTCAAGTTCTCTGATCATACTTTTGACTCTTCATTTTAATCCTCTCTTCCTATGTCTTCACCCTTCTAGTTGTGGTTACCATAGTTGGATTTAGCAACCAGCTATGAATTAAAGGAAGACTGTATTTGCTCATGCTGGCATATGGAATATTTTATCAGCTACTGTCAGTCTGCCACATAAGGGTGAAATATGGGTCATGCAGTTACTAAAGCAGGAAAAGTTGAACCAGTTGTTTGCTAAGAGATGGTATTTGAGCATTTCAACAATTTAGTTGAAGCTGTAATTAGTTCTTAATCAGCAAAAATAGTGTCATCAAGGTTGAATGAGTGTCTCCAGTTGTGCACTCTAGGTCCCATTGCGCTGTGGAGGATGAGACAGTGGAGCATTCTGACTTTATAATCTGTGAGACAAAACCTTCAAGACCTTGTACGATTCAGTGCAGAGAGCAGTTCTGTGATGATGGCATAGAAGCACAGCAAATCTCTCTTTGATAGGCAAAAAAGGCTGAGGTCCTCTACCAGACGAAGGGCAGCCTCCCTCCTCTTCTGCTTTCTTGTAGACACATTTGTAGCATCTGGGCATGCCAAATTCTCTAAAAAGGGATCATACTTGGGCCTGTGTAAGTGAAACAAAAATTTATTTTGGGTTCTTTCTTTTATGAAGGTGTCCTGACTGATTTATAATCACTGTGAGCACTGCAAACGAAGAACAAAATAAGGGTTTATCAAGAAAAGAAGAGGAAAGAAGAAGACAGGCTACCTAGTGTTTCACAGAACATTTGTTGACGTGATAAATACAAATGAAAACTATTCACTTTACAGCAAGTCATGCTCCAAGTGCAATCTATGTACTTTGCTTGCCTGTCACTGCAGCTGGAGATGTCAGCCAAGCTAACTGGTAGATAGGTTCATTTTGAAATATTTTACTTCAATAATAATCTAGTTTGTGCAAGGGAGACAAAGAGCTGACATGTTAAGAAATGGTGTGATGAGATATTAATTTCCAGTGCACAACGGGGACTTAAATTCCTTGAGAAAATACATCCTTCAGAAACCCAGAAATTTGGACTTCTTTTTTGCCTCCTTCAAGACATACAGTGGGTATATTTCTTTAACAACTGTCTTCCAAAACAAGTTTGGTTTTTTTTCACTTGTGCTCTCAGTTCTACATACTCCTTCCTCCCTCAAGAACAGAGTAAATGAGATTCCCTGTCTCACATGTGTTTTATTTTGCAAGGAGAGAGGGTCTTCTGGCCTAAAGACTTGGGCAGGAGACCACAACCAATATTCTTCACTCAGGAAGCTCCACTTATTTCTCAGTTGTTTGGCTGAATCAATAGGCAGTAGTTGTTGGGATTTTTGTTGTTCCAAGACCTCAACTTGCCCTCACTTAGAAGGTTTACTTTAGACTATTATAGTAGGATTCCTAAAGTTTCTTTCCTCTGCTTCATCCTGCAGAGGAAAGGGATACAGACTAAGAAATAAAAAACTTGTCAACAATATTCTGCTTTTGAAATGAATATGTATACACAAGTTGCTTTACCCTCTACTTTCAATGTAACAGGGCATAAAGGTTTCGTCTACTTCCTTTTCACTGTTAAAATGCAGCCATGGAGGCCTGGTGTAACAAAGAGTCAGGCTTTCCAAATATGCTAATTCAGTAAATTTGGAAAACGTGTGATTTTTAGAAAAGCAGAGATGTGTGTGGATCATTGTTACGAAGTTGAATATTACATATTTTGACTTATTTAAATTTAATGAACCCCAGAAAGCACTTTTAGTGTTTACTTTTTCCTCATTTGACTCTAATTAACCTTTCCCATGATTCAGATGTCTGACAAATGTGTAGAGCTGCAGGGCTAAGTGCTTTTCTCCATGATTGACTTTAATTAAGCTTTCTCTAGGCTTGAAACCCTTGTAAACTCAGAGAACTTTATTTTAATTGCCTTCTGCCAGATTTACTCATGCTAGACAAATATTATAAATCAAATACAACACTATTAGAAGCATGATGAGCTGACTTACAAAGCAGTAGTCTGCCATGGTGAAATGCATTACACTCACTAAAAGTGCTGTGATTGGAGAAAAATACAACTGATTTCATAAAAGTAGCTTGTGAAACATAAGCAACTTTTTCTGCAGTGCAGGTATGTGAAGACACCAAGTTTCAAAGTATTGTTATTCTTCTCCAGTTTCACTGGTATTACATCATATTCATTCATACTAGAAATTATTAAGTGGATCCTCTGAGAACTGATTTCATGCTTTGGACTGATCAATAGGTCTCTGTTGCAGCTGGTGGAATGAGTCAGTTCAATCTTAATTAGGGGATTTTGTCACCTAAATCACAGCATTTCTGCTCCCTGGCTCTGTCCTAAAAGGGTCGTCAGGAGAACCAGACAAACAGGCACCAATGCTTGTACAAGTAAATGCTGATTTTATTATTCAAAATATTGCACACAAAAGCACAGTTCAATGGCTGTTCGCAGAAATGAAAGATTGTCCATAACTTTTAAGTTAAATGTAAGTTTTATCCAAACCAAGGTTTGTAATTTTTTTTTAGTGCCTCCTGTCAAATGATAGCATGTTAAGTTGGCTCCTGCACTGCAAACGTCCTTCTTTTCAAATGAATGGCAAACCCTATTTTCATTGCTATAAATTGAACTGTGAAAGAGGCTTTGTGAGTTGCACAAAGTTAGTACACTGCACATTTTGGCTGCTTCTCCATCATATAGTATATTCTGAAGGATCAACTGAGCTTTATTTACTTAGCTACACTTCTCCTATGCAAACTCCTTATGCTTGATGGGAAAGATGTGGCTCTCCTGCCAGAATGTCATCCTGAGAAAACCTTCGGCATTTGGTGTGGCTGAAATGCTTAGCCTTAATAGAAAAAGTTCTGGGGAGCTTTTGCAGGAACAAAGACTACCTAATCTGTCTTTGGGCTTAATTGCAGTATAGCAGTGATCTTGAAATAAGGGTCAACCATTTCCTTCAGTAACCAACAACAAGAAAACAGGTATCAACAGAGGTTAACCATGATGTCTCAATTGTGATGGCTCTGTGTTTCCTTCCAATTTTTGATCCTTTTCTAACACAATGTAAAATCTTCTAAATTATAACAAAATTATTATGAATATGGCTTAAACCAAGTTAATTCCCAAAACCTAATCCTTACACCTGAGCCCACAAACAGTGCAAAGAAATGTCTGAATATTTAATCATATTATATCAATATGATTAATATATACATAAATATATGTGTGCAACTATACATTTGTATATGCAACTATTTAAAACAGCTACTTTATCTGAATACAGATCCTGCACAAAGCATTAGACTGACTGCTCCATTAGCTGTATTTATCCAGCTAATATGTGTTGCTAAAGCTGTTGCAGCAAAAGGGTCTCCATGGGGACTAGCTTTGGCTTAGAAAGAATAATTAAGTTTCTCTACCCTGTTGATACTCAGCTTCCAAGAGTGCTAATAAAAACACTGTACCAAGGTGTCAACTTTCAAACCCCAGCCCAGGACAACAGAACGCCTTAAGCCAACCAAAAAGCGAGTGCCAGAGCCTGCATAAAGCTGTTAAGTCAGGGGAACAACTGTTAGCTTTCCTAGATTCTGCAAGGATGGTGGCTTAGCTCCTGGGTTTGACATATTGCTGATCCTGTTGGGGGACTTAGGAGAATTTTCAAGGTAAGTGAGGATTCATGTAGAAAGACGCACAATGAGGAATTGATGCACAAAATCATTTGTTTTAAAAGTACTCAGAGCCCTCTAAACAGTAGAGTATTGTTTTCTTAAAAATGGAGATATAAACTATTTGATGTACTGAGGCTTTTTTTATTCTTCTGAGTCTTTGTAGAGTCAGAAACACAATTATTCATGGGAAAAAAATCTACAGCCATTTCCTAGTTTTAATTAATTCTATTTTACATCCTGACACTTTAACTTGCTCTTGATCAGCTTCTAAGTGATCTGTTTGACATGTCTATATTTAATTCAGAGTAATTTTCAAATCAGTTTGCGATTTATCAACAATGTGAAGAGTAACTCTAGCCACAAAGAGCTATTTTTCTTCTCAGAGTGAAAGCAAGCTATTACAAAGGGCCTGGGAGATTTAAGAAAAATGGTACTGTCATCTGCAATTTCTGAGTGCAAGAACTCCTTCAGATTTCTAGCAAGAATTTTAAGTAATTTCTGCATTCAATAAACATGACAATGATCTCACTTGAATGAAAAATGTTGTCTAAATTCTATTGCCTTATTTAGACTAAGCTGAGGGCCCTGCAATCTATTACAATCTATCCCATGTTCTTGTTTTGTGGAGATGTTTTCAAAGCCATGCTTTTACTGGGTGAGAGTGCTGACAAGCTGTATTGGTCTTAAATGATACTTGCAATTAGAAACCAAACAGTAACATGTCTGCCTCAAAATTTCCTTGACATATATTTTAAAAACTCTGCATAACAATTATAATATCTGAAAAAAGAGCTTATTCTTTCAGCTTCTTCACTGTATGTAAAATCCCAGGTACAGACAGTCATATCTCTTCCCTATTGAGTCTTTATTACTTCTGTGTAACTCTTCTTCCAGCTTCCAACAGTGGGAATAAGGACCTTACACAGAAAGCTCCTTTCCTAAAACTGATTAAACTACAACCTATGCACTTTTATGTTTTTTCTCCTGGTCCTGTGAAATTAAACTGGAGCTGCAGCTGATCCAAACATTTTAATGAATTGCAAGTTTACAAAAAAAAAAAGGGCAGAACTAGGATAATTTCGCAATTTAGTGAAGCTGACCAAAACTGGCAGGAAGTTTTCATTCAAAAGAAGAAATTAAATACTTTCTATGAGTGTTTAATTTCAAAATATACACCATGCAATGTTGTGAATTTTCACAGAATTTTTTTTTCAATTTAGAATTCACTAATTTCTTTATGATTATTAATAAAATTTTTTGAAAAGCACAAAACATCACTGGCATAAAAACAAAACACAGAAGATTTCTCCAAATTATATCCTTCATGTTTTGGTTGGGATGCTGAGTAGAAAAATCAATTAGTCACACAGAAACTCCCTCATGGGCAGAGTCTGGTTATTTTCAGGGTCATGAGCATTGCTTCCTACTTAAACCATGTAACTCAAAAGTCTTCACAGAAAGGATGAGACTATGTATATTGGTATTTCCAAAGACTGAACAGAGCTGAGTAGCTAGGGACTATGAGCAGTGTGTTCATTACCCATCTGGTAGGCAGTAAGAATATAGGCAGGCAGCAACTCCCTGTTGTACTCACAGTTTTTCTTAATGATGCTTAGAGGTGATGAGGACTGGTGCTATTCCCGCTGCTTCTGTGATCACCATGCTTACTCCTCCAGTGCAGGTTATCCATTCCCTTTTTCAATGCCTCCAGCACAATCCCTGTTTCATCTTTGTGGCAAAGTCATCGGTATCCTGGTACACCTCCTATCAATATGAAATACTGGGCATAAAGGCACAACAGAGTTACTGTGAAAACGAGCAGTGAAAATGGATCCCTTCATGTCCCAAGACCCTGTGTTCGTCTTTCATCTGTGGTACACGGGGCAAGATTGCTTCATTCTTTCCAGGGGAAAAAAAAAAAAAAAAACAACCAAAAAACAAACCAACCCTAATCAATCAAACAAACAAAAACCCCAAACAAATAAACAAAAACAGAAACGAGGGAGACGAAAAAACACTAAAATAATAGAACATATGAGAAACTCTACCAAAGGAGGACATGATGGGTACATTGTTTTCACTTAAGTGTCAGTTTCTTGAAACTTCTTCCTGAAAGCAGTGGTTATTTGAAAACAGTGCAAAAATATGAACTTGTTTAAAGCATTTCCTTGTTCCTGGATTAGTGGGTTAAAATAATACTGGTTTTTGCTCTGATTTTCCTCATATGAAACTTACCTTCATAAAGTAACTTGCCATATTGCTGCAGCTGGCTGGATAATGTCTGTTCCTGCGTTTGTCATTACCAAGCAGAGACCTGCCAAATTATTCAAAAGTGTATTACAGTCCCAGCACCTCTTATTATTCCTTACACTCCTTGCTCCCATTCCTTTCATGTTGTTCTGATACACAGGGATATAATGAAGAAGTTACATAACTAATTAAAGCAGATGTATTTTTAATAAAGACTTTGGAATTGATTTTTTTGAGAACTAACAAATTCAATTCTCAAGTGTATCTCAACACTCTTTTAAAAAGTGTTTGATTTATTTGTTTTAGCTTTGGGGAGTGCTGTTCCCATATGGATTTTTCCAAAGACTTAAGGTCTTACCTTGGGTTACTTGCACTGAGTGTGGATAAGCCATGACTATTTAAGCATGCTGTTAGATCAGAAGCAAAGGTGTAACTAATGTAGCCATCAAAGGATCTCTAAAACTGATAGACTGCCTCTGCAGGATTTTGTAATCTATTTTATTCATAACATTATTAAGATGTAAGTATAGCTTAATTTTTATCACAAAGTGTATAAATGAAAGCAGTTGCAATTCTAACATGGGGCTTTGATGGAGGGCTCATTGAAATCATCGAAAAGACTCATGCTGGTTCCATTGATCATGGATGAATATCAAGCACTACATGACATCCTACTGTGATTACTTGTTTTAATGAAAAAGTTTATGATTAATATCTAAAGATTAATAATGTGCACAGAAAAGAGGCGTTAAAAAAACAGGAAAAAATATTTGTGATATAAATCAAGGTTTCTCTAGTGTGGGAAGTGGAAGAAGGGAAGACTTGTAAATTTTATTCTTTTTAAACAGAGATCCCAAGTAAATAACCTTCAATTTCGGATGACTTGATTTTTCAGGTTGGATGGCTGATGGCTTCTTTTACCTCTCTGTATCTTTTTACCACACATTGATTTCTTTTCTCTATCTTGTTCTTGTATGAGGTCAGAAGGGAATAATACAGGAGAAAGAAGAGGAAAGTTGCATCTAGTTACATTTTGGCATCAGGATTCAAAACCAAACATAAAGCTCAATACACTTTTTCTCTCATGGAAATATTTGTAACAAAGATTTCCAAA
The DNA here is from genome assembly GCA_013397795.1 of Orthonyx spaldingii. Lineage (NCBI taxonomy): Eukaryota > Metazoa > Chordata > Aves > Passeriformes > Orthonychidae > Orthonyx > Orthonyx spaldingii. Next base: position 412,741 of record VZTJ01000437.1, read on the forward strand.
ATCATTATCTACATAAAAATCCTCATATTATTAATAACACTGGAAGCAGTGGTATTTGAAGAAAAATTTTCCTCCCTAGTAACTTATTAGAAGATAAATCTTTACAAATATTGAAATCCAAATTCAAAGAACAGCAAATATGCTTAGTTTTGAGTTGCCACACTTTGAGTTCTCTTTCTTTTTTATATATTCAAAACATTCATCTGCGATGGAAAGCTTGGTCTCAAATAGCTACTTTTCCATAAAATACACATTTTATGGATACTTGCATACTTTCATATTTGGCAAACTGACCCCAGGATGAACTCATTCTCCCCTCTTTTAAACCCTTACATATCACTCTGTATTCCTATCATTGTTATGGTCTGTTTGATTGGAGCATTGAATTTCTTGCTCGCAGATTATCAATCACAGGGAAAGAAGCTGGAACGAGATTAGACTTGAATGGTTCTATCTCAGTCTTGGGCTAGTCAGTAGTGAGTGGTGATATATGGGGGACACAAACACTCTATGTGAATGACTTGTTGACAGTACTAAGCAAGTATTTCCACTTTTTGATCATGGAATTTTCTTTTCTTCAGCCTGTGGTTGTCTAAATTTGGAAATATCAAGTGACTAAGTGATGAAGAGTGGGGATGCTGTAAGCAATCTCTACATACACATGTATGTATGTGTGTATAGCTCCCATGCACAGACACAGAATAAAAAAGCTGAAGTCTCAGGTAATTTTTACTAGTGAAATAGCTGCAGGGTGACTGAGATGAATCAAATTACTTGAAAGAACAAAAGTTCGGGAAATAGGCACAGCAATAATCCCTGTGATTTATGAGCATTTTGAAGGATTTACCACATTCTTGCATCAGTTCACATGATAAATTTGCTTTGGTCACTGCTTTCTGACTCACCACGAGAACTAATTTGCAAACCTGAGATATCTGAATCTTAAATTATTCTGTTTATTATTCATGATGAATAGGAAATCATTGTATTAACATTCTCGCATTTTTATTTAAGATTTAAGACTGACTGAAAATGAAAGTTGTTAAGGTAAGTGTTCAAGTTGTACAAAACTGGGCATATATTATTTTCATCTATTTGCAATTCCTGACATTGTCATTCAGCCTTCCCTTGTTTTAACTGTTCTTTTTTCCCCATCTCTTCAGATATGCAAAAGCTTAATTTCCCAAAAAAAGAAAAACTTTAAATTCTTGTAAAATCTGATGTTCTCTGCCCAGCTACAGCTGCAATTTCTTAATTACTGATGTTACTAAATGTTTTTCTTTTTTTTTTTTTCTCCTATTCCCATCTACCTTTGCTTTCTCCTGTTCTTTGCACAGGGAAAGGTGTGTTGATTTGCATCAAGACAGCAAAAATGTGCAGGGAAATGATACAAAAAATCCACTCAAATTTCACTGAAATCTTTTGGAAATTCTGTAGCAGGAACATGTATGTCACCTTCTGCCATAAGTATAAATTGCTTCAGCTCATTTCCTAGTTGAAGTGTGAGTTGTATTTATAAGGAGCGGGTTTAAAATTCTTGTTGTTTTTTTAAAGGTCAGCCAGCACATACAAGCAGCATACCAATGACAGGAGTTAATCATTCAGCTATCAGAAGATAAAAGCATTAACTCACACGAAATACAGGGACACATTGACAATCATTTTCCTTGGGAAGGCAATATTAAATTTTCATGTGGGTTCAGCTACGATAATCAAGAAGTTGAAACAAATGTGAACTTGCAATCATATAAGATATTTCCTGATAAGTTCATGTGTATCCTGTGATAATTTCACACACTTGTGGTAAATGAAAGGCACTCTGCACATCCACCTTTAAGGGACAACAGCTTTAGTTTACCACTATGTGCTGGAGAACTGTGACAGCAACTTCACAACCCAGTTTTGCTCCTGATAATTTGTTATTCTATCTATGTTCTACGAATCTCTTGATAACTCCTCCCCTCTGGTAAGACAGGATTGAGTAGACACTGCCATTTTGTCAACGTTTGGACAAAAGCGAGTGCAGCCTCTTAAAATGCACAGCTCTCACACTGAAAGGAATTACCTATGCATTACCTATTTTCATGTTCTTTCTATTTCAGGACCTGGTCTAAAAGACTGAGAGTACACATCTTTATGTATTAATAATACACTGCCTATTTGACTTGGTCAAAGATTTCTTTGGTCAATATTTTAAAAATCAGCTATGCAACCCTCTTTTCAGAAGGTGCTAAGTACTGACTAAAAAAATAGACCAAGAAAGGTATTTGAAGCCATAGATGTCCAGATTGAAAAACAGGAATCCTGAAAAATAAAGGCTAATTTTCTGGAGCTACCTCAAAATCTATGTGGCAAATCAGAGATTTGATGTTTGCGGTACAGGGCATCACAGGATTGTTGTTTGCCTGCCTGCTGCCAGCTGTTCCAATAGGGAAACTCATTCCTTGGATGGGACAGGCAGCAATACTGACTTTGCTCCCTACACAATTAGCATCTTTAAAATCTAGCTGAGATTTCATAGAAGTCCTGTCACCTTCCTGAAATTTACATTCCCAGCCATCCTTGGCAATACTAAAGCCCATTCTCTTTTCAGGTGCAATAATAATAATAATAAAGTAATAATAATAATTTTCTTTTCAATTTAAATCATGACATAAAACTTGCCAGAACAGTCACAAACCCTTGCAGAAATGATGACCTTAAGGAACTTTATTTGGCATGGAAGTTGAGACTATGTTGAGAAAATAATAGGATGGTAAGAAAGTGAGAAAGGAATCTAAAACACTGCATGACAACCCAGACCTGTGCAAAATGCACCAGTGACTAATTACAAGTGTAAGCTTATAAAGTGCAAGCATAAACTGAAAGATTTCCCTTTGATGATTTGTTTTCATGTATCTCTGGAAGGACCTTGCTTCATGTTTCCCCCTGTAGTGATCATTTAGTCCTCAAAGGACTGGATCAAAATCCGCTTCCCATTCTGGCCTTGTGCCACAGTTTATCCACAGGCACTGGCAAGTGCAATCGGTCCTGCATTGAATGAAGCTCCTCATGTTTCCCCCCAAAAAGCGATCTGCTGGTTCACCTTGAGCTCTGCCCAGGGGATGAATGTGATAACTTCAATGTGCCGTGCTCTTCCACACCAGCAAGGATTATCTGCAATGGAAAGAATGGAGTGGGAAAGACTGTGTTTCATGAAAACAAGGACCTGCTGTGAAGGTAAGTATTTAAAACATGTAGAATGACACCATCAAATTACCAAGACTTGCTATTGCATCTATTATAAAATCATAATAATACAGAGGGGACTTCTGTCTGCTAAAGAAATTACTTGCTATATTGCTTATAATTAAAGAAAAATAAAAGCCATATGACAGACTCAGCAATTCAAGCATCTAATCAGCTTTGATAAACAGCTTCTGTAGAGCTTGTGCAAATACAGATTAACTTTAAAAATGCTATTATCCCCAGCAGACAGATGTTCAACTACTGAAGTCGAGAGACAATCATGGATAGTAGATTGCATGCTGAGTGGTACTGAAGGGTTGTCAGTGAAGATACACATGTTGAGGACTTCAAATAGCTCTCCCTGGCTCTCTCAGTGCCAGAAGCCTCTTTTGACAAATCTGCATTGCGTTTGAAGGAACAGCAAGAAAGTACCTTACCCAGTCAATCTCTCCTGGGACATGTTACGCTCATGGGAAGACAGAGGTGGTCATGGCTTGAAGCTGACCTGATCTTACCTGAATGGTTTCTGTTGCTTTAGTCACTCAGTACAATAAAAGGCTCACTAAAAATTTTGATGTTGACCGTTAGGTTATACCTTTTCTTTCTCAAGCCATACCAATGCACAGAGAACAACCCTAGAGTCACAGAATTTCTTTTTTCCAGGGTAAATGTTCAGTCCAGGGACTGACTTAGGGAACAAAATCCACTTATCTGTTGTAGTGAAAAAGTTGATATCCTTCCTACATGCTTAAAATTATGATACAGACCTTGTGGTACTTTCCTTAGTAATAGTATATAGGGTAGATCATTACAACAGCTCTAGAAAAAACCAAAGTTTTCAATTACTTCTCCTGTTTCTGCAGTTTTTTAATTTTGTGATCTGGAAATAGTTACATCAACTCTCATGTTAGTTTACGTTCTTGTCTGTGTGCTCTGCAGTAGGCAGTGAGGCTGACAAACAGTTCTGAAAAACTAGATGGGGAGATTAATTTGCTAATGATTATTTAACATATTTATGTATGGAGGAAAAAGAGGCGAAAAAGTCATGGTATGGCTGAAACCCTGTCTTAAACCCTAAATTTTATGTAAAATTAACCTGTTAACATCAGGCAATTGCTGTATTAAAAAAAAAAAAGTTAAACATTACTATTTGTTCCAGTTCTTCAGTATCTTGAATTATTAGTGGAAACTGAAGAAGAATGAAAAATGAGCCCCAGACGGTGATGAATATTTCTAGGAGAAGTGCTAAGCAATTGGAATAAATCATTATGAAAAGTGGGGAACGTGTGAAACAGGCAACAAATAACTGGAGGGCACTTTTTTGTTGCCGGTCTGTATGAAAGTCTGCTTGTAACCATGGCAACTGGAAGGCCGCATTTACAGCATTGCTACCAACAAATATTGAAGAGTAACTTACAGCACTTTTCTCATTCAAGCAATATTGGCTGCTTTCCCTGCTGTACCCCACAGACACATCCTCTGACCCCAGGCTCCTTCCTTCACAGGGACAATCTGCAACAGAGCCAGTTAAGCCCTGCAAGTCTGCATTCCTTACTTTTGCCAAGTGGACTGGTGTAGCAGTGTGCAGGCCACTGAGGATCCCCCGGTGGCCTGGCCACTCACAGCTCTGCTTTCCACCTATCCCTCCTAAGTTCACCCTTTTCCAAAGCTGTGTTTTCCTGACCACCTGTTTGTTTTCCAGTACCACCACCTGTTTGTTTTCCAGTACCTGTTTTGTCCATAGTTAGAGATAACTTGCTACCCTGTGACTGTGACCATCCATGACCCCGTCCTGCTGACCAGCCTGCTGCTTCTCCCTGCCTGCATCCCAGCTAAGCAGACCCTGGAGTCTTCAGGGGAAGGAGGAGTCCCGAAGCTGGCAGACAGAACTCCTAGCGAGATGGGGACTTTTGGGGTGGCAAGCCTTTTTCCTCAGGGATATTGTATTTGTTATGTTAGGTTCTGCTTGTTTATCCCCCTTTGACCTCACCGTTCATTTTTCAAATTAATTAAACAAAGAAAGGCGGAATTGTAGCAGTGTGCAGGCCAC
>VZTJ01000437.1:422969-496271 GCA_013397795.1 Orthonyx spaldingii
GAAAAGGCAGGCTGAGCAGCAGTCTCGCACGCCATGGGTGGCCCAGCCGGTGGCAGAGCCACCGGCTGGGTGACCGCCACAGTTGTTGATGCTGAAAATTATTTGATGCTGTTCTGGTGGGCTCCTGAACCTACAGAGGTGGCACATGAAGCAAGGCTTGCATCCTTCTCAGCCCAGGCATTGCAGGTATCACCCCCACCTGAAGGCTCCATGTGAATAATGCACTCCTCTTCACTCTGGCCATCAGCTGGTGAAACAGGGATCAGAAGGGAGCCCAGTGTTTCTAAGTGGAGTTTTTTCATTCAGTACATCAGTGAATTGTGAGCCTGTGTTTACAAACATGCTCAGAGTAGCAAGCTGTCATCATTTCAGCCTTTGTAAATATCAGATTCTGACATTCTAACTCTGATAAGAGATACCTTTATCCACCAGTGGTTCGAATTCAGAATGGTTTTTTTCAGGTACAGCATAAATTCTATACATTGTTACTCTACACAAGTAAGCATATCAGACTAACCCAGGTTTTGCTAGCAATCTGTTGATAATGAAATGGAAAAACACTTAGTTCAGATCTAAATTAAATTGTCTGGGTTTGGGTGAAACCAGTTGGCCACATAACTGTATAATGCTCAAGTCTCATGAGAGGCTAGAAACATATTTTGTTAAATGCTTCTACATATGTTAGAGATTTGTGCTTATTAATTAACACCTTGAGAAGGCTATTTCAAGAACATGTGTAGGAGTGGTCTACTTAATTAGGAACTATCAGAAACCTTAGATAAACATAGTTTGGATGTACATTAATTTTTTGATGTCTATTATTTCATCTAGACACAGCATTTATTGAAATACTTGACCTAGTTCTCAGCTTCAGAAGCTGAGGCTACAGGGACTCTTCATATCTCAGCCAATTTAGCATGTTGGATGTTATACAGTTATCAAGAGCATCAAGATTAAGAATAGAAAAATAAATAAAAATATTAAGGGAATATGATCTAGTAGACTGGCTAGTAACATCATATTTCCACTACAAATACGCAAATTAATTAAGAAGAGGAAAGTAGATCATTAATGCTAACCACAGAATTTTTTTTTTTTTACTGCTTTATTTCCTTTTTTTTTTTCAATTTAATTCATTTGCTATCGTTATTGCCTTTGCTGGCAGTGAAGAATAGATGAGAACCTGATAAATTTTAGAGTGTAATAACAACCTGGCATAAATAAACCTTCTATATTTCCTGCCTTCCTCCTGAAAAGCGGATAGTTTGTACAAGGGATTCCAACAGATAAAAAGGTGTCATAAATGAGATTGTATGTTTCTCATGTTAGACCAGCCAAGATCTGTATCATAGTGATCTAGTTTTTAGGTTACTGTCTCAGGTGATGGCCTCAGATATTTGTCACCCTGTTTTTTCATGAAACCTTTCAGTGCTCTGAAAGAATTTGTCCTTTTTATTCACCAATCTTTTCACTGTTCTCCTTGATTGCTTCCTAAAGTACAAAATACATAGGACAAACTCCCTTTAGCCACTCATACAGTCTCATATTCTGTTTCTATGCAATCATTTTAATAAAAGCAGTAAAATACAGACTAGTCACTATTATAATTTCTTGTAGTCTGTTATAAATGGAAAAGGAATTTAAGAGTAGAGTGGATTAGACACCTGAGCAGGAAGCTCTAGCCCAGTACAAGCAACCACAGGCTTTTTACTCTACCAACACCACTGTTAGAATAAATTCCCTGCTCACGTATCCTGCTTCTGTATTAGACCCCTGCCTCTAATGTTCCTTATTTCTGCTCCCAGTTGTGTTGGTTCTGTGCAGGTCCAGTGTACTTCATTGTCAGGGAAGGGTACTTTTGAAGTAGGATGGATCATGTGAGGTGCATGTTATATGTGTATTTTAAAAACATTCTCCTTGCTACTGAGTATCAGGAAGTTATCCTTGAGACATGGAGGCAGCATCAGATCGAGCAGATGGGGAGAGAGGAGAGTGGGGTGGAAGCGAAAGAATATATACAGGAAAGGATGTGGAGGCTGATTTCTGGCTTCCCGACTCTAACATCCCCAAGAAAAAAGGATTTACTCTGTCTGTGTCCTACTGCATGCAGCATTTTAAAATTCTATATTTTTCTAAAATTAAAACATTTGTGAACACCAAATCTGAAAAAAAACCCAAACCTGCTGCACTGTCCATCTTCTTGGATTCTTGACACTGGTGGTCACGGTTTCTCAAAGGAAGCTTATTCTCCTGTAGTATTTATATAGAACAATCTTTACCAAAGCCACAACCTTAAATCTTTAATTTATACAACAAATCAGAAGATAATAGATTTTTTTATTTCTCTTAGTATTTTCTAATTAGTTCTGTTATTAATTTGACTGAGTGCCATATCCAGGGATATTTAAGGAATCCTGCTTCCATCCTTTGGTCAATTTCAGTTAGAGCGACTGCAAACTGATCAGAAGACATTTCTTTTCAGTCTAGCTCTGCACAACATAATGTCATGAACACATTTTTTTCTAAGTACCAGTTTCAGATTTTTAAGGAAAGTTTTATTCCCTGTAAGAAATCAAGCTCCTTTGAAAATTTTTAAGAATTAATCAAATGAATTATTGGATGGACTCGAATCAAGAGCAAACTGGTTATGATTCAAAGCCCAATCATTTCTGTTCATACCAATTAGTTGTTTCTAAATGAGGATATAATTCAGTGATTTTATAGAAGCCTATGAAAGATCAGTTAACTACACAGATATCTGTGAGGGTAATGTGCTAACCTAGGCTGTCTGCATGTTATTAGAATGAAAAATTAGAGAAGTTATAATAACTTAAAGAATGATAGAATCATAGAATCATTTGTGAAAAAACCTTCAAGATCACCGAGTCCAACTGCAAACCAAACAGTGCCATGTCCACTGCAAGAAGGATTCCAAAAAATCTTGGAAACATGAAATACATAACTGATAAACTAATATGAAAATCTTGAATAAAATAAAATAAAATAATAAAATAAAATAAAATAAAATAAAATAAAATAAAATAAAATAAAATAAAATAAAATAAAATAAAATAAAATAAAATAAAATAAAATAATTATGAGAATATGCATAACAGGCTATTTGAATGTTAGTTACATAGGACGGGGAAAATACTTATGTGCTCATCTCTATTCCTAGCTAATAAACATTGTAAACTCTCGTGTGTATTCCTATAATCATAAATTTTGTAGTAAAAATCCCCAACTAATGTACTGGAACTCTTGTTTCTTAATCTTAAATGCTTCAGTAGTAAAAAGATAATACATAGAATATAGAAATCAGTCTAAGGGAACAGCAAAGAGATACAAGGGGCCAAATTCCCAGGGTGAATATGTGCTGGAGAAATATTTACTTTAAAATAGGTCACCTTTGTATCAGTTCTTTGATAAATGTTGTTATTATTAAGTGTTGTGATAGTGCCTAAGAATATTAACTCAGGACTGAAGTACAAGTGCAGTTTTTAAAAAAAAAACCCTGTCCCTTCTTTAAGGTGTTTACTATCCATTCTGTCAGATGTCGTGAAGGGTAAAGAGGCAAATAGAATGGGAATAAAAGAAGACAATGAGGTGATGATATCAAGGGAGTTTAGCAGAAAGGGGTGTGTCAATACTCATTAACTTCTTTCATACAAACACATTCAATTTATACCTCTGCAAGTCTGCCAGATAGTACTCAGGAAGAACAAAATCCATTTTCTGTTGCTACATCTTCATTCTATAAACCTATGCAGCAGAACAACTCTTTTAATTTTTTTTTGAATCTCATATCAACCTAGAAATAACTAGTGGTAGGAAAAAAATGCTGATTTTTGCAGAGGTTCTTGTCCCAGAACTGGAAAGAATGGAACCACATACTGCTTCCATCTGTTGGTCCACATAACATGAATACAGAGGATTATAGTATAGCTTCCAAACTAGCAAGGCACTGTATAAGATATTGTATTATTTTGTGTTAATATATGCAGTAATATATGTAGCAATGCATATGTCAATAGAATATTATAATATAAATAGATCACAAGAAAACATTCCTGATGAATATAATTCTTTGCATGTATCCACAGGGTGATACAAGCAGGTTGAAAAGAGCTCTGACACAATGACTCACTAAAGAATATGAAGAAAATGTACAAAGTTGTGCAGCCTTGCTGTAGCATATTTTACAGACAGTTGTTTTGAGTATTGGTGACTGCTAAGTTATCCCATTGAAACAATGTCTATAACCATATCCCAGATCTATATAAAATTAGAACTAGGCTATCTGACCTATATCCCACCAGATGTAGAAAAAGAGGCACCTCACATTATACTCTAAATATCCTCAATGAAAGTTGTAAACTTGAAGGTTTTTTCCAAGCCCGCTCCCCCCCCTCCCCTTTTTTTCCCCCCTGATGAAGTAGAAATCATTTTGATGGGAGAAATTTTTTTCCTGCTGACTTACCACTTCTTCTGAGTACTGGTGAACTGATTACTGACTGAAAGGTCTGATCTGCTGTATGTTTGCATGATTGGAATTAGTCAAAGGACACCTAGGATAAGAAATGGGAATGCTTTCTGGTTTTCAGTGCCTCTGAATAAAAAAAAAATGTAAAAGTTTAATTGTTATTGTCCCCGTTTAATAACTGTTAGGATGAGACACAGGTAAGAGATATTTCAGCCTGAAATGTCTGTGCCTAATAAAAATAGAAGACAACAATCTTGTTTACTGCCACTTCTTTTTGAACTGAACTTTGAATTATTTGCACATCCCTGAAGAATTCAACGTATCCGACTGCGTCTTACCATATATGCTTCCCTTGATCTAATCAGAACTGATGAATTTTTCTCTCTCCTGCTAACTGTGACAAGTTTTATCCAGACACTTTAATGCTTATTATTTGGTCCATGATTAACTGAAAATTAATAAATAAAAAGAATCACCATCCACCTTCTTAAGAGATCTTTCTTACAACCAGCAGAAAATGTTTATTCTTCTTTAAATGAACAAACACTCTCTTGGAGTAGTCTATCTCAATAGCTCACTAACTGGGCATGACTAAGAAACTCACTTTAGAAAGAGATTAGATTAGATCCTTAATCAAAGGAGTGTGAAGGCAATGATTGAACCAATAAAGGAACATGCACACAACAGGGTTTAGATCTGAAGAGGCGAGGAACTGTCCTTTGATCACACATCCTTCTCCCCCCTTTCACCTGGACATGTGTGAGACTGAGGGGGCAAATAGTCTCCATTTGCTCTGGCCATTAGTGCTGAGGGTGAGATTTGAAGGAACCCATGGGCTCCACAAGTTCTTCAGAGGTAGGTGACGGGTAAACCCTTGCATGGCTCTTTAGAGAAACAGACCAAAATCATGTCAAGGATTTGAACCTCCACTGTGCATTTTCATTTGTCTCCTCATTCCTCCTCATAGTAAGGAGTGTTAGATTCATTACCAGGATGATTCATACGCTGACTGTCAGGGGGTTCATTGCAAGGCAAAAGTTCACTTAGATGCCTGAATGGGAAAATTAAATATTTCAGGTAGATTTCTCTTCATAACATCAACACTAACAAAAGTCTTGACCCACCACTTGGGATGAATTTCTATAATCTTTTCTTTGTTGTCCTGCATGCTGCCATCCTTCATTCCGTACTACAGACATGCCTTCAGAATACAGGCTATTTTAATAACATTCAATTCTGAAATGACTGAGCATGGAAAACTGTAACTGGAAGAAAATAAAAGTACTTCAGAATATAATGGAAGTCTTCTCTGAAACTGTAGACCAAAGGATGTTTTGATTTATGACAAACATGATGGGGTCTACTGAAACTCTGGGGTGCACAGATGGAATGACAATTGCATTGTATCCAGACTGCTCTGAATATCTCCAGTACCTCAGCTAGTAGATGATCCTATCAACTTCACATACACAAAGTATTAAAAGTAGTACTTGGAGTACAAAACTAGAAGTCTCCTTGGATTTTTACGGTAGTTACCAAAGGATGTTTGACATAATCTTCATAACTTCTGCCCCAGTGAGAGAAGAATACTTCATTAGGATTTATCTTGAGTACCAAGGACCTGTCTAGAGTACTCTTGAATCCCAACAATAAAATCTTGTTAAAGTTTTATGAACAGTTAGCACACCTTTGGTCTCCATCAAAATAACATTTTTCACATGGTTCCAACTGACTAAAAGTGTGGGATTTAAAATGGAAGCTGATTTGTAATGTTTTGTGTACCAATTATTTCAGTGATGTCTTCTTTTGTAATAATGTCCCTGTTTCATACTTCACTATATATATTGAGTCATATAGGGTGTTAGACACCTATACAACTATGTAAGTTCCACAAAGTTAAATATATTTCCATATTCAAAAAATGTTGCATGCACTTACATGCTTCGAGCATTTTTCAAAGCTTTAGTTGACATATCAAGTTAACAGGTAATAGGAGAGCATGACAGGTATGAAGAATTAGATAACAGAAAGAAAAGGAATCACAGTTATTAAAAAGAAGAATTCTCTAATAATCCACTTGCAAAAAGAATCTATTCTGTAGGAAGAGCATCTGGATATTGGCAGAAATTAAACATATGGTAATGCATTTGTAAGATAGTGAAATACATATTCTTTTAAATATGTTGAAAAATATGGCAGATAATGTACACTTTTTATAAATGTCTATAAATATTTGTCAGTGAAATAAATTGAAACATATACTTGTCAAGTATATGTTTTGTCTTTGAAAAAAGAATTCATAATGTGAAATGCGTAGCAGTCTTACTAGATGACTCAGAGGAACAGGATTTCTGAGCAGAATGTTAAGTGTGTGACTTCCGTTGATTTCTACAAGAGAAGAATTTTCATTTTAAAAGTACAGAAGCAATACTGCATTGTTTCTGTAGCTTATATTGAAAAGCATCATCTGTTAGTCACCCTTACGCTGGCACTCTTTATTACATCCGGAGTCTCAGTAACTATCCAGACAGGCAAAAAGGCTCTTCTCAAATTTCTTGCTTATGTATCCAAAACTTTGGTACTCCCAGTGAGTTCTGACTGACATGTCCCCTTTTCTGCTGGAAAACAGATAGTTTATCTTCATCCCTAACCAAAAATAGAGAAGAGAGTGGTAAACGACAGGAGTATGGAGAGGTGATTATTTACCAATTTGCCACTGCAGTGGGGAAGTGTTTTTCTGTGTGATACTGACTGTCAGTGTGATTTGTAGATTAAGCTAAAGTTAATGAGTCTATCCTTGATCTCCATAGAGACTGCTTAGAAATAAATGGCTCCTTCTTTTCACTCAAAACAACCTAAGTAAATATGTTCCTCTGTTTGCAGTTTCTTAAGGCTGAATGTAAGAAAAAGATCACCAAATTATCTTGTCACACATCAAAACAATAAAAACATTCTGAGATAATTGTCCCTTGGTTTCTCTTTCTGTCTGGATAGGAGAGAGTCAAATCAGAAACACATCAGGCTTTATCAAAATTTTCTAACTCTTATTCTCAATTTGAATTTCTGGATTTCATATGTCTGCATCTAAGGTGTACATATCAGTTTAGTAAGTAATAGGAAAAAGACGTCTGTTAGCTCTAGCTCTACCTCTTCTAAGACACATAGATATCCAACAGTGCTACTCTTTATTCACTGGTTTATGTCATTTTGGGTAAGACTGGGGAAAGACTGATAACAGCAAAGATCCAGAAGCAAATCATTTAAAAAGTGGTACATTAAAGAGAGACAGAGGAAAAGCCACTAGGAAATATCTATTTCTAATCTTTAAGTTATATAAATAAGATAAAAAGTTGAAATTAATCCAAGAACTAAAACATTTTAATGAAAAATAGTACCAGAGAATATTCAGTTAGACTTATCATTCACTAGAGTAGTTGAAGCAGACAGCCTTAGCAAGTCATTTAGAAGCTTTTTGTTAATTACCTCCTTCACTCTGCTTTAATCTGGGGGAAGAGAAATGTGCATCCAAATCATGACTGACTTGTATTCTGTTGCTAGACATAAAAGAGACTTGTATGCATCCAAGTGCTTTTAGGTGATAGACTCCACATAACAATGGAAGACACTAGGAAATATCCCTAACAAGAAGAAGAAGAAGAAATGAAACTTCTTAGTCGTCAAACTTCCCTTTCTCTAATTCTCCTTTTATTTTTATTCAGATTTACAGAAACTTTTTAATGTTTGCATTGCTTTTGGATGAGACAATTTCATTTACAATAGCTTATGTACAGTGTTATCTTTTGGACTGGTGACCAAAACAGTATTGATGCTTTAGCTGGTGCCGAGCAATCCTTACACTGCATCAAGGCTTCCTCTGTTTCTCACTACAGCCCACCAGCCAGCAGGCTGGGAATACACAAGAAGTTGGGAGAGGACACTGATGAGACAAGAGACGCCAACAGATCAGAGGAGTACCCCATGCCATATGATGCTATACTCAGCAATAAAAGTTGTGAGAAAGAGGAGGAAGAGGGAGAAGTCAGATTGATGGTGTTTGTCTTCCCAAGGCACTGCTAATACATGATGGAATCTGGCTTTCATGAAAATGAACATCTCGCTGCCTATGGGGAGTAGTGAAGGAATTTCTTGTTTTACTTTGCTTGTGCATGGCTTTGCTCTACCTATCAAGCTCTCCTTATCTCAACCCACAAGTTTTCTCACTTTTACTCTTCAGATTCTCTCCCCCATGCTGGTGCAGAGAAATGAGTAAATGGTTTTGTGTGACTTAGCTGCCTTCCAGGGTTAACACGCAACAGTGTTCTTAATCAGACGATCTTGGATGGTGGTTTAACAATGTAGAAAATTCCTGAATTTTTTTTTTTATTTAAGGAAAATAGCTCCCTTGAAACTTAGCTTGTATTCTGGAATTATACTTCTATCCAGAATTTTAAATATTATGAAAATTGCATAGAGTAATATTCTTTATGTTTAGCAGTTAATTTTGAACTTCATTATCTTGACAGATTTAATTTTCAAATATAATTAATTAATCACTGCCAAAGACAAGTGATTTTTAGTTTAAAGCCATTAGAAATCTGAAAAATGTGTCCAAAGCCAACACAGCATAGTAATTGATTTTACTTTTATGTCACTTAAAATACACACTGAAAGGAAAACTTCACTGGGGGAAAAAAATTGCTTCCTAGCTATAACCACATCAACCTTAAGAAGTTTCTGAGTTAATTTTATAACCTGTTAGAAGTAATCATGGAAACACTGATGCACCCCTAGTGAATCAAACACACAAAACCTCAGTTAGTGATGCTGTGATTCTCTGGGGTGGCCTTTGCTTCCTCACATGTCACTGTTAGCTGGTAGTGACATCTGTTATGTGGGGAGCAGAGTGTCCCAGAACACAGAGGAGCCCCATCACCCCATGGCACTGGTTCTACCTGGGAAAGCAATTGCATATGAGATGCTAAAAAGCAAGAAAAATGCATAGATATGGCTGGGAGCATCTACTGATAGGTGACATAAAATACTCTATTTTCTCTTCTACATCAGGTGGTTTTAGGTGACAGGGTCTACATTGCAGCAGGAGCCAGAAGGAAATATCCCTGACAAGTAGGGGAAAGTAAAAAAGCAGGAGAAAGCATGGCCAGTGAAATGGATTGTAAAGGTGCCATTTCCAGCCATGTTCTAAATGGATAACAGCAAGATCAGCTTACACTTGTCAGGGCAAGTAAAGTACATTTCCATAATCGAAAAGTGAGCTGGCAGAGTGAACATGAATTCCGGTTTTGTGGATGGTTAGAAAAGAGTGCATTTGAGGCTGGAATTGCATTGCAATCTCTAGTAGGGCAGTGTAATTTAGTTTGTTGGAAAGGTACATTATACCTCATCCAGCTCACTGAAGTGCAAGTGGCAAACTCCCCTGTCAGCACAGTGATCAGTGTGTGTGGACTAACCAAGTGTTTGCTGTACATGACACGTTGCAATTGCACTCAGCAACCATGAGAGGAAAATTTGGGTCTCCATATTGGGCTGAGGGAATAAAAACAAAACCAGAATGATATTCTGCAGTTGGTATTTTCTGAATCTCTTTCCTTTTCTTTCGCAAAGCCGAGAGAGGGGATTCTACTGCATCTGTATTTCAAGCCATCTGCTTAACAAATTAAAGGGTAAGTGGAAGAGCTGCTGTGTATATTGAAGAAAAACTTTTTCCTTTTTTCCTTTCAAGTACTGCAACACACATTGCAATAAATAAACAATAGAGCTTTTTTGTGTTCAAATGGTCATAGGTTGTGATTAGGAAGACATGGACAGTATGGTATTCTTTTGGTGAGTCTCTGTAACACTGAGCTGAAAGCCTTCACAAGCCCAGGGACTTCCCCAGGACTTCCCCACATCCTTGGAAGCAACTCATCAGGAAGGGAAAAATAAATTTAGATGCTTGATCGGTCATGATTCTTCAGTCACAGACAGAAAGGTGTCTGTAGAAATATTAATGTACATATTCATGGACTTTTTTAAAATAAGACCATCCCTCAGAACAAACCAGCATTGCTCCAACTGTGAGACACGAGTAAAAAATTTATATTTGTAATTACTGCCATCAGATTACAAGCACAATACAGGTCCTGGAAAGTATGCAGGCTGCATTTTGAAAGGAGGTAAAGCTGAGTTTACGGGAAAATGGGGCTTGGCCATGAGGATTGACAATGTTATGTCTTCCATGCTGTGAACAGGACAAGAGTGATATAGATATATGCAGCAGTGGAAGGTTTGTTCACAGAGATGTGGTCACACAGTTCTTGCTCTACTTTCCACTTTGACATGTCACTGCCAGGTAAAGAGAGCTTGGGGAAGAGGTGCTGAAGGCTTTTTTCTAGAGTTTTTCTCCTGTGTTAACCTGAACCCAAATCCCCCTCAATGAAAACAGAGTAGATAGCAATACTACAGGGCCATTCTGGAGCACAGAACCCTTTGGTCACCTACCCTTAAAGGCAGGTTGGACTCCTTTGCTACAGCACAGTCAGCTGTTGTGCCTTCTGATATGCTGTGCTTTATCGCGAATTTGCACTGTGCTTGAGGATACATAGTGTGAAAGTATTCCATTTTCCCCTTGGCAGTGGATGATAATGCCTTCCTGGACTTTCTACACACTATTGAGCTCTGTAGTACATCTTTGCGACTGTCAAAAAATGCAGCTTGGATGTTCGTGGCTATGTCACATGCCTCCATACACTAATCCTTCTGTTTTTGATAGAATCTTGCACACAGGTAGGTAAAATAAACAGGATCCCGGCTCAGCATCTTATCCAAGAGTGGAGGATACAAACCCAAGTTTCTGTAACTCACATATTTTTGATACTTGACTGCTTGTATGTGTGTTTTCACTCCTCTGTTGTCTCCTATGTGCTCTTAATTTTTCATTTGTAGGTAAAATGTCTGATTTAGTGTGTTACATACAAACTGAGGAGATAGAGCTGTCTAGAAAGGCCAGTGTTGTGCTAGGATGTGCAGGAAATATCAGAAGACCTTGAGACAGTTTATGCACAATAGTTGTTGCATTTTATTGGTTTGCACTTAATGAGGTACTATTGAAGAATTTGGAAGCATGGCCTTGAGGATCATTTAACATCATGAGTCATCCAAATTTGACCTAATTATAGACACATATGAAGAAATTTTAAAAGTTCCACATTGAACTGCAGAAAATAGTTTGCAATTTAACACAAGATGAAATGTCCGCAGGTGCTTTATGAAGAAAATGACTCAGAGACTCAACAGAAGAAAAGTTAAGCCACATTCCAAAAACTGGATACTCATAAATGATGTTGGCTTTAATTATTTTCTGAAAAAATTCAAACAATTAATGCAATTATTTTCTTTATATGAAAAATTATTCAGGATGACATGCCATTCATGTTCATGGGCAAGGATTTGTTAGTAGATCAGGCAGGGTAATATAATTTTTCAATATAATTCAATTTTCTACATGATTTTGGTAACAAAAAGCTTAAAAAAAATCTCAATTAAATTTTTAATGATTATACCCTTGGGAGAAGAAATTTCATTGTTAGTGTGTAGCAAAGACCTTCAATGCCTCTTCCCCAGATACTAGTCACTGGGTGAGAAGCCAAAAAGAAAACTGCCTGTTATGTTTGGGTAGTTTCTACTTTCCCATAACTCTCATTGTGGGTCTACTGCAACAGCCTGAGGAAGCTCCAGTGACCTCAGCCAGAACCTCAGGGAAAGGAGGGTGGCAGAGTAGGAGAAATGGAGTCCAAAGGATGACTGAAATAGAAGCATAAACAGTATCTATTATGATGTGTAAACAGAAGTGCCACATATTGGATATTTGAATCCTTGCATAAGGGTCATGTCTCAGCTGTATCCTTGCCTATTTTTCAGTTCTGTCATTCAATCACAATATCAGATAGATACTTCAAAAGAGAATGATTTAAAATGTTCTGAGTTTCTAAAGGGAAAGACTCAAAAATCTTACACAGTTCAGAACAAGATTAAGGCAGAACACACTGTAGTCTTTAAATCTATAAATGGATGGGGAAACAAGGGAAACAACCCATTCTTCGTTATCCATGGGGAACAGAGTGAGAAGCAATGGGCTTATTTAAGATAAGATATATTTCTAATTCAAAGGACAGTTAAGCCCTGGAACAAATTTAGGCAAGTGTTCCATATAGGAAAAGTTTTCACTACCAGTGATTTGTTAGATAATAGATAATCCCTCTGTATGAATTTTATAATATCTGAAGAAATGCAATTTGTTCTTCACTATCTTAGAAAGATGTTTCTTGCCTCTGATAATATATCCTTACGAAAAGTGTTTAAAGGTATATTTTAAAGTCATGCATAAACAGTCAGAATTATACATATATGTTACTTTGTTTTGCCAAATCTTTTTTCTGCCATGAAATGTTAAACTAGACAAATGAAAAAATGACTCAGATGAGAAAGGAGAAGCTTCTGGATTAATAATTTTCAGTATTAAAAGCAAGCAGTTTATGTTTAAATGGAAGTTAAATACGGTTGTGACAGAGTCAGGGAGTAAGAACTATCAAGACTCCCCCAGTATTTCAGAAATACTTAGGTTTCTTAGATCCATGTAGAAACCTTCTGGGGTATGCTGTCAAGTCAGGAGGGGATGACTTTAACTTTCTGAAGAAATACTCTTTTAAAGTGAAAATAAATGTCATGGAGAAATCGTAACAGTTAGTTCATGTCTTAACAAAGCCTATGACCATTGACTCAGCCGTTGTCAGAAAGAAGCACAAAGGAGGAAACGCTGTTACCAGGAAGAAGCACAAAGGAGGAAATGCTGCTAAACATTTTCCAGAAACATCAGCAACATCTTGCAAAGAATTGAAGCAAACCAGATCAAGAAATAAGTATTTCCATATTACGAATGTTTCCTGTGAATATTATGTATATTTAACCTCAGGAGTGCACAGAGATTGTCTGTAAAATCTTGTACTACTTGATAATGTTAAAGCAGCAGAAAACTATTAAGAAAGCTCAGGCAAAAGGGTGAGTCATGTGTTTGCCTCAACTAAAAATTTTGAATCTTTGAAAGTGCCCATAAATATTTAATATCACAGTAATAGGATTCTATTTTTCCACACATTTAAATGAGTCAAGTTTTGGAAGGTTAGCTTTGAACTTGGGAACCTCCGACTTTTCAAATAAGCATGCTGCAGCATGCATTGGATTCAGTTCACCGTTAAAGGATGGCCTATACATGTGTAAGGACTTCTTTCTAAGGCTGCTTTTTCTACTGCTTTAGACTCTCTTGTCTGTTAGAAGGTGGACTGCTTGTAGTTAATGTTGCTCACCAGTCAGATTTACAACTTTGGTAACAACTGGTTACTGAAGAACTTGCAATTTCCTCTTTTATTACTCACCTAATTTCTGTGGAAGTTCACTTTCAGTTTTCATTAGTAGATCTGATTCAAAGCCTAAGCAAAGAACACATAGAAAAACTGTACATGTCTTTTCCTTGTCTTAATTTCACCACTGATCTTAGTTTTGTCAAGGCAGAGCAAGGCAAATGTCTTTAGGGAAAAGCAATTAAGAAGCAACTCCAAATGTACTTGTGCTTTGTTTGTTTGTGGGGGTTTTTGAGGTTTTTTTAAGTCTTCTGCAAAAGCACTTTAGTGTAATCTTTTCTCACAGGTGAAAGAAGAAAACCAAAAGCCTGGAATCAAGCTGGCTTAACAGAAGGAAAAAAACCAGTGTCTTCTCATCTAGTATTTATTGTTGGGTTCTTTGTGACCTCATGCCCCTGGAATGGCATTGCATCAGAGGTACCATTCTTCTAAATATTACAAGTGAGTGTACTTAACCCTTTTTACTATTGTATTTTTCATTGTAGTTCTATGATGGATGTTTTTTCTTTGAGTGCAAGAGCAAATAATTTTAAACTATACTTACACTTGGGAAAGAGCATAAGAGCGTAACTCAGACTCCAGATTATGCTGTGCAGCATTTAAGAAAATCCACCTGAACTGAACATTTTCTGGAACTAAATATTGTTAGTTGAAGGAAAGCTTTAGATCCTGTAAACTGAGAATGTGTGAGTGCAAGGGCACACTTTACAGGCTTATTCTTGAGTGTTTCATGCATTTTTTGCTTTCCCTGAGGGTGATCTTTTAGTCATAAACCAAACAAAACAGATCCTACAAGCTGAGCACACAATCCTTGTGATGGAAGCAGTGGCAGATCAGTGTTCAGGTACCAGAGTCTTGAGTTCAGTGAGCATTCAGTAGGAGATATGCTCCTAATAAAGATCACTGGATAAAGCAGCAGTTGACAAGACATTGAACTCATATCTCAGGGATTTATGGTTCCACCTTTTTAGCAACAAAAATATTCTTCGGTAGAACAAAGCTGGGGAATCAGTGCTGAGGCAAATCTGTTTGTTGCACTAAGTAAATCAGTCATGTATAGCATACTCAAGAGGTAATAATGTTATGTATGATTTAATTAACTAACATCCATAAAATAAAATAAAAACAAAATATGTGGACTAAAACACACATTTTACAGTAGGAGTTAAATAAAGAATTAGTTTTGCATTCATTTCTTGTTCAGATAAATCTTGTGGCTAAACAAAATATTATATCAGAAGTGATTGTGGAGCAGGGGCCTTCTGAAAAGAAGGATAATTAAACCATTTTCTAGTCCAATGCTGAAACCCCAGTGGTTTTCCCAGAGCAGTACCACTCCCAAATGCTCATATCTGTAGCAGAAGAACAGGAGAAAACCTGTAGGTTTATGCTAGGCCTTAAATATTAGAGGTGACAGTGCTGTGCTTGCGGAGAAGGGGAGGGCTAAATTAAAAATGATACTGTAGAGTACCTTTAGTTTCCTCAGACCTCTAAATTCCAGCCTGAAATCAAAGAGGCTGAAGCTGAATGAGTTTGTATTAGGCATGTAGAGGCTGCCCACATTACCATCCACAGCTGGGTCTGTCAGAGACTGAAAATAATTCATGCCTCAAACATTGATACTACAAAAGGCAACAACCAGAGATGCCTCCCTGAAGACTGGGACTTTGGACTGAAAGTCAAGCTGCTGATTAGATAAAGGGAAAGCCCTTTTGTTCAATCACCTGAAACAAACAAGGCTGGGGGAAAAGGTATGCATCCCCAAAAAGCCAAAGCCACCAGCTGCGCTGAGAGAATCATGCCCGGCTGAGTTTGGGATGTGGGGGAACACAGCTCACAGAAGTCAGGCTTACAGACTTCCCCCCTCCAACTGAGTGCAGTGGGGGAGAGGAGATTTTTGGGTGTGTGGCATAACCTCTGGCCAGAGGTACTGAACATCCATCCTCAACTATACAAACTGGCCCAGCTGTGTGAAACCCAACCCCACAGGCCAAAATCCACGGGACTTTCACGTGAGAGGCAGCTGAGACCATCAAAGACCCCCCAAGGTGCCCCCCCGGATGCCTTGCACTACAGGACCACATGTGATGCAACAGATCCAAAGTCTGTTGCAAGAGACAATGGCAAACTCCAGGGACATGCCTAGACATCACCCCCTGGCTTGAGGGTATATTAACCCAGGGCACTCTGTGCTTTCGGGGGACCTTCACCATCAAGAAGACCGGCAGGAGAGAATCATCAGGATGCCAGTGGGACCCACGGAGCGGTGATACTCTTTTATTCTGCCTCTGTCACTTCTCTGTCCCCTCAGCCTTTTCCCTTTTCCTCCCTTTCTCTTCTTTTTTCCTCTCTCTCTCTCTCTCTTATTTACTATCAAATAAAACCCATACTATTGACTGGCATATGGTCTCGTTTGCACCTTAATTCGGGCAGAGGTATTTCTAAGAACCTAATAATCGGATCATGACAGGGTCCTGCATGGAGTCAGAAGTTCAGTTCTGGAAATTAATCTCCTTCCCATGGATGGTTTTTTGTTCAGATTGCAGAGCAGTCTTGTAGTGTCCACATGGCATGCCTTTTGGATGAGAGCAAACCGAATGTGCACTGGGAGTACATTTAATATGATCAAATGGAGTTGTTTTGAAGTACTTCCCATAAAGGCTGTAGTTGAACAATCATCTTGTACAGGGAACCACCAGCGTTGGGGATTTTTGTTGAAGGCTCCAGATTAATAGCTTGGGTTTAGATCTGGTTCACAAGGAAAGTTGTCATTAGATTTGATTTAAAGCCAGGACAAAAATTAATGCTTTACATAATGGCAGGCATCATTTAATGGTACTCTGTATATGTAAATATACTCTATGTACACATTCTGAGTTACTATTTTACTATGATTCTGATTTTTCAAAATAGGTACCTATGCATGGAAACAAAACAAACCTGCATTTCAGCTAAAAACATCAGACATTTGAGTAATAAATTATTTTGTATAACAGAGACTTGATACTGTAAAGAAACATTAGCAAGTCATCTTGAGGAGTCTAATAGCGATGAGATTTAAGGAAAGGAAATATTAGGTATTTTTTGTCTCAAAAAATATCTGCTTCATGGTTTGACTTGCAAAATTGATACTTGAAACCAAGTTTATGTTCTTTTTTATAATGATCCTGTAGATAATGATGAAGAAATGATCTCTGAAACTTTTACTGCTTGGTACTTAATTTGCTGTGATGAAATCTGCATATGTTATTGGAATATAAAAAGATATGAAGGAAGCAAATTATTCTAACTATATACATTATCCGATTAAATTATTGTTACTTTGAGATTGGAGTAAATAGTATTTAAAGTCTAAAACTATCAAACTAAACTATAACAAATTTTATTTTGAATATTTTCCACTTTTATGTAATTAACCTTGTGGTTTCTCTCCTTCAGAAAAAAAATCATCATTATCTTCAGCACTCAGATACAAAGAGGGAACTAAATTCTGACAACCACAAATGGGCTCTCATCTTTAGTAGTTTTGAATGTATCAAAGAGTTTTTCTCACAGACAGCATAGCCCTAATGGCAAAGTAGTTTATCATTATAAGGCAAACCACAGTAACAAACATAAAATGTACTTACAATACACAAATTAAAAGACTAAAAAGCTCAGTCTAGACTACTCCACCCCTCTGCAAGAGATCAATCTCCAGAACGTCACAGAGATATTTCTCTTTGCCTATGTGTCAACCTTTTTTTGCCTAATGGCACTGAGGCAAGCTGTGTTTTACCACTTGCATATCCCCTACTTAACCTAAACTTTTAAACAATGGCATGACAAAACTTTAGGTTTAGATTTTCATTCACTGCTCAGAAGAATATTATTTGACTTAGCAGATACAAAATTGGTTTGCATGTCCAGCAGAGATTTTCCTGGCATACAGAATACCCCTGAGTTACTTGTCTATTTCTTTTGTCTGCAGAAGGGGACAGCAACAACCATGGCCATGTTACACCTTATTTATAGCAGCAGTCTTGCATGTGAGTGGAGAACCTTTGAAACACTGCACCATCAGAAGTCTTCCTGTTTCTCAAAATACAGCTTTAGGTATGGGAGGCACTGTCTCTCGATCTACAAGCTGGGTAAAAGAATAAAGCTAAGCTAAAGCAGAACAGGGAATAAAACCTTGGAAAACAGTGTTTTCACCAAAGGACTTACATAGTCTGAATGCCTGGTGTATGTGAAGCAAACTGTAAAACTCTAATTCTGCAATAAATAATTTTGATACTTTGCATAAGCATGAAGAGGGTACACTGGCATTTCTACATGATCAAGGTGAAGACAACAGAATTTTTTATTCATGAGATAATTCCATGTGCTTTAAGATTTGAACTTGGTCCTTTGTCTAGCTGGATTTTCTGTTTTTCTGGAAGTTTATCTTCTCCTGGTTACTCAGTTCAGTAGCATTTGAAGATTATTTCAAGAAAGTCTATGAAACTGCACTGGAATGAATGCAATCTTAGCTGGTCTCTGGAACTCACTTGCTATACAATGGGACACTCTTCTGGTACTTGTCAGTAATGTAACTTTTCAAAGAGCAAGGAGACCACCCTTGACCCTTAGCTTGAACATTGATTCATGAATATAAAACTCCGATGAAGAAGGACGGCATTGAGCTTTCCCACCAGTACATCACTGAATGATGGTGCAAACTTTCCACTTTATAACAATGCCCTTGAAAAAATACTGCTGTGTGTTTGGCAAAAGTGTACATTTTAGCTTTTCACTGTTTTGTTAAATACCTTCCTTTTTTTTTTTAGATACAAAAGAAGAATATAGAGATGAGATTTAATGATGTACAGTAAAAACCTTTCCTCTTCTGTGCCTTAAATGAGACTATGCAAAGGTCACAGATTATATAAGGTTTTTTTAAAATAACAACGCCTAATGCAGACACTGTGGGTGGAATTTATCTCACTAACTGACAAAAAGTTAAATATCTTGACTTTCCCTGTAGTCAATGGTGAAAGTCCAGCACCTTTAGAAGTGTGACTCATGTTGTCCTTAGTGTCTAGAAAAGGAAGATAAATTGTCCTCTGAAAATTCTCAGCTCTCTCCATTGACTTCAGAGGAAGCCTAGGAGATGGACTAGTTGATGCAACTTCTAGGTGCCGAAAGTGAAGTGAGATAGCTCTGAGCTGCGTGATATCCAAAGCATTTTAAAATCAGCAGTGGCAGATCCTTCATGTCCTTGAACAAGTATGAAATCCTTTAATGTTATATTGTCTAAATGAGGATCTGGGAGTCTGAAAGTCCTCTAGAGACAGATGCACAATGCAGAGCCACTTCTGTTACTACAGTGTGCAGCAGCATTCAGGACTAACATGGGCACAGCTCAGCCTTCTCTTTCACAGGTTTAGATCAAGCCCTTTTCATTTTTGGAGTGTTGAGGCATTTTTCTTAGTTTATTACCGCTTGCCAAACAAACCTACTTCCTCTGGAGAAGCTGAGACATGCACTGTAGGGTGCACACTTTAATCTAGTGGTTAGAATATTCACTTTGAAAATATTGCCCTTCTTTTAAGACTTGTCTTAAATGTATTTGCTTTTCTCCTGGATGATTTACAAAGTGCTTTCTGAGCCCTGCTGCAGTCATACAGTTCTTTCCACTGACTTGGAGCACACCAAACAGTGTTAGGAAGAGAAGACATTTCTGCCTCGATCTTATTGGTAGAGAAAGGGTTGCAGTTCCTGATGATTAACAAACTGTAGGGACCACAACCAGAAGAACTCAATTAGAAAGACAATGCATCCCTTCTCAAAAAATCCCATAGATCTCTTCAGTAGCCATAGGATTCAGTTCAGGAGCCAGGTGCCCCAAATGAAAATTGTCTAGTCACAGTTTTTAACATGAAGCACATAGCTGCTCAGAACAGATTCGTACACCAAGCTGTGAAGCATCTGACAGATTTTTTTCTCAAGATTTGCATAAACTTTTTTCACCTTGGAGCTTGCAGCATGTTTGAAAATATTTTCATAATAATTAGCAACTTTATATGTGTCCCAAATTATGTCCTAATTCTAATTAGAAGTGCCATTAGAGAATCTAAATCTCCTAAATTATCTTTTTGAGTTGATTAACTTTCCCCTTCATATACCTGATTTAAAGTAGGAATCTAATTATCATCTCTTTTCTGATTCAAAGCTCTGAAATATTATATGTTCTTAAATTACTCACCAGGGAATGTGCACAGTGATGGTGCTGAATGACATATTTCACGACTGTTATACTTGCCATATAAATTATTATTAAATTATATTCCCTGGAGTGTATGCTGTGACATCTGGGGTTGCTTCAGGCATTTGGAGTTCCATGTCTGTTACCAGATCACTATGGTTTCAGGCAGCTAGAGTAATACCATCTGTAAATTAATAAATGTCACCCTTCTGTGCTACTTCCTTTCAATCCACACTCATATCACGGCTTTCATAGTTTGCTCTGCTTCCTGCAAATGTATCATATAAATACATAAAATTTCACTGCTTTTTTCTGTTTTGTTGGGGTTTTTTTAATGTACAAATGCCATAGAAGAAAACTAAAGTTCCGTTCAGAATAATAAGCAGTTATAAAGGGCTATTTCATTATGTCTTTTTTTATAATATGGTGGTTTTCTCATTTATGCTAAATTCCAAAGGAAGCTGTAAGCTGCTGATTTACCTAATATTTCAGAGGTAGTGTTGCCTTCCTGGAAATAAAAGAAATAACTACTTTTTTGATAGGAATGAGGGTTTCACAAGTGCTTTCCTTAGCAAAAGAAGAATTTTTAAGAGGGGAAAAAAAATGGCAGGAAAATAATCAGTTTCTTTGTGTAAATCTGACTAAAGGGAAATCCTGCTTCATGTTTTGCAGGAGAAATGTGCCGCTCCTTTAGCCAATGCATATTGGCATGCATTTTAATGAAACTTTACAGCATGTAGCTTTATATTTAAAGTGCAGTTTTAGCACAGTCAGGATAAAATTTAGTCTTTACTTGGAACATAAGAGAAAAGGCTTAATGCTGTCATAGACACACAAGGCAAGACCCACCCTTTGCAAAACCTTGTAGCCACACTTGTGCACTCATTCTCTGTGTGCATCCTCTCTGTGCCGCAGCTCGGTGCAGGCAAGTCATCATTTCTGCTTGTGCTGGAAGCTGCCACATGCCCACACTATATGCTGAGGCAAAGTTTTGATCTGCATGAGCTTCAAGGACCCCAAAGGGGAGAAAATTCTGGCTGAAACTATTCCACAGTGCAGACTGTAGGGTGGTCATTTCCCCATATGCAGTTATAGGGCTGTCTCTCTATGTGCACTTCCTGGAGGTGTATCATGTAGTCAGAGCACCCTCCAGAGAAGACACAACCAACAGCTGCTGCATAAGCAATGCGAAATGTGCAGTGTCCCGTGCCTGAGGTTCCCCTGCAACCCTCTGGGCTTGAGGTGTAAGTTTAGGGGAAGCTGTAATTATCTCCTCTTCCTCTCCTCTTCAAAAGAGCACTATATTTAGATATAGATGTGTCCCCTTCCAATTTCTTGTGCACCTCCAACCTCCTCACTGGTGGGGTGGTATGAGAAGCAGAAAAAGCTTGGATGCTATGCAAGCTTTGTTCAGGATTAACAAAAACATCTCTGTATTATCTATCCTGTGTTCAGCACAATTCCAAAATTCCCCCAGCCCAGACTTGCCACTGCAAAGAAAATTAACTCTACTTCAGCCAAAACCAGCAGAGGGAGGTGGAGGGTGAACATGAAAAAAAGTACGGAGGGACACCATTTATAACCTGAGAAGATGTTTTTGCATATTCAAAGCATCATACATCTTCAACTACAGTAATCTGC
This sequence comes from Orthonyx spaldingii, assembly GCA_013397795.1. NCBI lineage: Eukaryota > Metazoa > Chordata > Aves > Passeriformes > Orthonychidae > Orthonyx > Orthonyx spaldingii. The sequence continues at coordinate 444,733 of VZTJ01000437.1, forward strand.
AAGGATTTTCCAGCAAACTGCTCTGATTTTAATTTTTTAGCCCTAAAAGTGTTCTGATTAGGTCAGATGAGAATAGAAAATAAGGTCATCATAGCCTTGTTTCCTGAGCACCATCTGAATTTTCAAGCAATTATTCATGCAACATCTTTGCTATTATTTCAGTCTCACTGCCCCCTTCCCTTTTTGTTTTTATACTGAATGCAAAGATACAATAACAAACTGTGAATTAGACAGCTTCTCAGCCAGCAAATACCTGAAGCCAAAAGGGTTATACAAAGAAAAATAGAATTATATGCTTGCTATTTTTAATTCCTTCCCTACCAACATCTAGCCTAGACTAGTCTAAGGCTGGCCTAAGAAAACCACTCTTACGTTTAGACATCCTTTCCTCTTGCCTCCCTACCCTTTTCTATTTTGTCTTTGCTTCAGAAAAATCCACTGTAGCAGATGAGAATGATGTCACCCCACAATACACTGCTGTGAGGAGAAAGCCCAGGAATACTATGCTTGACCTATCTGTTTCCTTGTCAGTTTCAGCTGAAGTTTCATAGGTCCTAGGAAATGTTCACTTTGGAAACAGGTTTCAGCATGCCTGCAGGAAGGTACATTAGAGACTCTTTAAATTATATAGGAATATGATTCAGCATATCCAGTAGAAATCCTTTCTTACAATTAATTCTGGATTATAAATACATTTTTTGCAGGTGATACTCTTCTGCCCTATCGAGCCCATTCACTAGATCTTGCTTTTGCTTTTATTCGTAAGCCATCATCAGTGCACAGAGCTCTTTCATAGCATCAAAGATTAGGCTGGCATGATTCATGAAGCAAACCACAGGACCTAGCAGAAATCTGTAAGCAATCTGGAATCAACAGGGACTCTATACGTCATCTAGCTGTGGTACCCTGTTCCATCTGCAGTGCTCAAGAGAAAACTGAACCTGAAAAAAGTTGATATTAAAATGACACACTATTGGGGAAGGTGAACAGAATACTCGGAGGCAAGGAATGGAGTGCTCAAGGAGACACTGGGCTTGCTGGAGCAAACTTTACAAGCACAATTGAGAAAAAAATTGTCAGTTGGAATTGAGCCAGCCCTAATAGATCTGATTCAAAGGACATCAAAATCAGTAGGATCCTTCCCATTTATCTTGATAAAATTGGACTCTGTCTCAATGCAAGGAGCAAGAATAAAAAAAGTAGGAATGTGTTTTAATAGAGGGATGGTTTGGTGTCAGTTGTTCTATTGTACAGTAAAAGTAGTTCCTAAATGTCCCTGTAAGGTACCTGCATTTACTCTGAGAAAATGCATGCAGCAATTAATGGCTGTAGTCAAATAGACTCATGTGGGGCAGCCTAAGATACATAATTTTTCCCCCAAGCTTTTTCATTGTTTCAGGGTCTAAATATGTTATTTGTGCTCCATCAGAGCCACACCATTTCCAAGCTTATAACTGGAGGTGGAGTTGCCAGTTTCTAAATTTAAAAAAGAAAAAAAGTTTATTACCTGATGTTCGTAAGGACAGTATGCCTTGCAGACAGCATTGTCCTTCATAAAATTGTTCCCTACAGTGGTGTCTTTCAGTCTGAGAAGCTGATAAAGCCTTTATCAAATTCCACTTATATGTTACTTTGGCACATTTGTTCCTCTGAAGCCTGTTCCTAAATACTTATGCCTCAGCAAAGAAATTCAATTTGCAAGCCAGTCCTTCAGCTGATGTATAGCCAGTATATTTCCAGTGAAAATCATACAAAGTGAAAGTGATACAAATTGGTTGATAGTAACTCTAATAATTTTTATGTAGGTGTTTGTACAGGCTTAGTCCTGATCATGAGACAGAGTATAACACGTTCCAGCCAGAAACCTTTGCAGTAGATGTTTCTCATTGTAGGTGAGAAGCATGGAGCTGTTTGATTAGTATATCCCAAAAGTAAATTAGAAATCCGTTGAACTAGCCCAGCTGTCTTGGACAGTGCATTTGTGGAGGACAAAGCCCAACACCACCCCTGTCTTCTCATCCACTCTCTACCAGCATCCCTCCAGCCTTCTGGTTTCTGGATTTTGGGGTGTAGGAGATGTATTTCAAAGATCCATAAAATCTGCTTCCCCTTTAGCACCCTGTTCATATCCAGATGGCCACAAAGGAGATGAGCGAATTTCTGCTTCCCCTTAGCATTGTGAATACACACTCTATCCAAGTCACAGTCCACAGATAATATATGTTCAATGTAAAAGCAGCTAGAAATATATGGCAATTTTTTGGCTGGCTCTTTGTCACAAATGTTTTTAAGCCTATGCTTCCTTTCCTTTTTAAAAAAATATAATTTATTCTTCCCATGATAGAAAGCAAATTAACTATTCAGTCAATAGAGAAAAAACACAAGCCAGAACACAGGACAGAAACTTCTACTATACATGTTCCTAGTGTGTGATGTCTTACTCTTGTATAATCTGTTGACTTTCAGAATTGTTAATAATGATGATGAAAAAATTTCTGATAGAAAAAATTTATTATATAAAATATAGTAGTGATATGAAAGAAAAGAGATTAAATAAAAGCTTTAAGCTGAAAGAAAAGTTACAATCATTTTTGCTGTCTCAAATTACACTTGTCAGTGAAGACTTATTCACCATTATACTGTTTCCATAAAGTTTAGCTGTTTGAATCCCAGTACTGACTTACAACAATCAATTTTTATTTATTACATTATCAGCGTGTTTATTGACTGTGTCTATCATATTTTCAAAATTTTTTTTCAAGTGAGATAGCTCACAGATTTTGACAATGCTAAAGGCTTTATCCAAAGCCAGTATTCTTTAGCAGGGCTTTTATCTAAGTGCACATCCAAGTGTTTATCAAAGGCTCATTAATGTTTGCCTTGCAAGATGGCATCAAACTGAACCCATGGCACTTCAGCAGAATACTCAGGGGCCAAGGATAAGGCTTCAGCAGGCAATGCAGAACTATATGCCTTAGGGAAAATATTTTGAAAATAATATTGTTGAACCAGCTAATTAAACTCTTGCAGTTTTCTGCAGCTTCTTGCCAGCCCATTTGTACTGAATAGAAAGGAATTACTCATACGCATGCCCCCACCAGAGCAGAAATTCCCTGAAGGATAAACACACACTTGTGTAGTAAAATGCCTAAGCTAACATTGGGCGAGGGAGATGTGGAGACAGGAGTTAATAAGCACCTGTACTCTGTGCCACACTACCACAACTCTTCCACTTAAGCTCCAAACCAATATATCTGTTCAGCTCTACTTTCTCCTTAGAATTGCATCAGTTCATTTGGAGATAGTTTAGGAATCCCTATTACACCATGGTGCACATTTCTGGTGGGATCATTTGCTATGAACTGGTTTATTTAAAAAAGAAGAATCTCCTGGCTTTGATGTGTGTTTGCTTGTAGCAAATTAAAAGCTATTCTTTGCCTCAGATATTTGGACTTCATAATATATTCGGACAAGCTTCACACCTTACTCCTCCACATTTTCTCGATTATAACCTGCTCAACAGAGTCACCACTCAGAGTAGCATCACCATCATCCAGTCCAGCAAGAAAGATACTACAGCAGCAAAGTTTTCATTTCACCTAATCCTTAAATCTGTGAACGTGGCGTCATTCATGTGGCTGAATGGTGAAGGGGTTGGTTATCCATCAGAAGGGCTGTTGCTGGTCCTCTGTGTGACCCCAGTCCAATCTGGAAGAAATAAATGCTGGCGCCTGCCTTTCCTCTAGCAGAAGGAAAGGAGTCAGGGACAATCACCCTTTTTCGTGATCTCTGAGTCATGATGCAAACCAAGCAATTAATTTAATTCCATTAATCGAGTCATGGAAATGTGTCTTCTGGGTTTATTTATCTATCTTTCTGTCTCCAAAGAGGCAGAGGAGGGAAGTCAAGACTCCAGGTTTTACTACCCTGAATATTCTCCTTCTGAGTCCATCCAAATGAGAGAATCTAGGATTTCATAGGACAGGACACACTCCTAAAGAAATCAGAACAAGGAATGAAAGGAACATAAGAAGAAAGAAAACAGGATGAAAATATATACTGAATCAAGATGCTCACTGTGTATCTGCAATTGTGTAAGGGTAGTCCTATGCCTGATCACATTTATGCATAATTTTATGCAATTAATGTTAGGAAGTCAAAGAAAGCAGGTAAAAAAGGATTTTTTTCCTTTTGTGTGTCATGCAATTTAGTTGTTGCATTAATTTGCTTTCTGAAAAAGTGTACTGTCATACTAGAATATTTAGTGGGAAACATCATAACAATAAATACTGTCTGCTGAACATTCTCAATTACCTTACTAACTGGGGAATCACAAAGTATTCAGGGAACAATTAATCTGTTGATATTGAAGTCAGACATGACAGTACAAACTATTTTAGTGTCTCCAGGTTTACCTCTTATGACTGTGGAGACAACTCTTGATTGCAGAGCAAAGCTACTTTAGGTGATATTGCACATGCTTTCATAGTCCCTCTTCAAGAAATCTCATTGCTGAGTTAAAAGGAGACTGATCAGTGAACCTTAATAACACATCATCTGAAAATAATGAACTTATGCTAATGTTTCCCAGCTGGTAAAGAATTTTTCTAAAGTGGATTAGTAGCTGTGACTGATAGGTCTACTCCATGGCTGGAGCATCTGTAGGATCTGTTACCTTAGGGTGTCCTAGAGAGTATTTCAGATAATGTGCAGCCAATGCACTCGCTCCTTCACTAAAGTCTAGGCTGTGCCCCAAAGAGTCCATATTTATCATTTCTTTCTCTCTTGTTTTTTCTTTCCACTTCTTTTTCTTTCTCTTGAGGAATTATATCCTGTGTATAAATTAAAATGCTAGATTCTTTAATTCAGCTAAATGCAGACAAGGATGGGAAGATCAGCACAGAAAAGAGGAAAAAAAAGTCTTATTCTGATGATGGTTCATGAAGAGAAAGGAATTCATGTTGTTCCTTAGAGCCTTACCATCAAAATGGAGAAGCAGAGGAAAATATGACTGACTGAAAATGTTTGTTCTGGTTTTGTGACTATGCTATTCAAGTATTTTTCCCAATCTCAAGTTGCTACCAGACTGACCTTCAAGGCAAAAAGTATATCTTTGTGGAAAAGTTCCAATGACTTGGGTTTATGACTTAGCTTCACATTTTACTTGGGATTCTTATGCACACCTAATTTATATAATTCTCACACTTGAGAACTTTTCTGTTCTAAATATCTCCATGAAGAGACTGAGTGCATGATCAGAGTATGAATATTGTCATCTCTCTGATTTTATGTTTTCACATTAATGAAGAAATATCTCAAATTATCAGTGAGAAATGTCAGAGATGCCAACACCATAACACTGGAGTTTTTTGTCCCAGTTAATGACACTGTTCCTCCAGTGTCCTCCAAAGTTAAGCACCTTCATATGAATTTGACATTTTTCTTTAGTATAGTACATTAATGTGACTCACAATGAAGAAATGGGGGACTATCATGAGGTCTGAATCAGGGCCCTGAGAGAGAAATAGGGAAGCCTTGTGGTTACTGAGAAGACCTACATTTTGAGGCCCACTGGATTGTAAAAAGAATTCTATTATATTGCACATTTTCAAGCTATATATTCAGAGGACTTAACCTGCTGCATGCTTTATAACCTACATCAGGCTAGTGTAGGTGAGGTTCCCTAACTCTGTCTATGAAACAAAACCGAGGCACAGTTATGAAGCAGATTAATGGCAGGCCTCAAAATACCATTTTCTCAAGACAAGCCCCAAGTATTTAATCTCACAAATGATGAATTTCAAAGTAAGATTTTAAAAGCTATTATCCTTCTGACAGTTCTTTTATTTCTTAGAGATGTGTCTGTAAACTATGAGGACACTCTGAGTTCTAAGAAAAATTTCAGCAGTATTATCAGCTCTGGCATGATTTCTTGTTTGTCATTTCAAAGCATTGAATGTTACACTTTCAAAACACTCCTTATATAAATGAAACCAGAGTGATTTTGGTCCAAATGCGAGAATACAAAATTTAGGCTAGGCAAGTGATAGTTTGCTTTCTTTTGCTTAAACCTCACTTATTTCTACCTTTAAAAAAGGGTTTAAATATCTCTATATCTTTTTAAATTAAGTCAGACCTTCTATTACTCTATGGAAGCAGAGAATTGAATGGCAAGCCCCAATGATTAAATGTAAAGTAGTGGGGACTGTAAGCCAGCAATGTGCCTTCATGGCAAAGGCAGTCAGTAGCGTCCTGTGAGGAAAAGAGTCATCAGAGCATGGAGGAATGTGATCCTTTCCCTCTAATCAGCACTGATGGTATACACCTGAAGTGCTGGGTCCAGTTCTGAGCTCCCCAGAAAAAGGGAGACATGGACATGCTGATTTGCTGATTTGAGTCCAATAAAGAGACACAGAATCATGGAATTGGTAAGGTTGGAAAAATATTTGGGATCATCAAGTCTGACCATCAACCTAGTGATACCACCATGTTCACCATGAAACCATGTCCTCAAGTTCCCTGAATGCTTCCAGGAATGGTGACTCCATCACTTCCCTGGGCAGTCTGTTCCAATGCTTTACAACCCTTCCTGTGAAGAAATGGTTCCCAATATCTAATCCAAACTGCTTCTGGGGTAACTTGAGAACATTTCTTCTTGTCCTGTAAAGGTGTTTCTGTTTTCCACAAAGGTGCTTAAGAGACTGGAGCATATTTTATATGAGAGTGATGGAGTTGGGACTGTTCAGTCTGGAGAAGAGAAGGCTCAGGGGTATCTCATCAACATGTCTAGATACCTGCATTCCTCACTTTTGTCCAGTGACAGGACAAGAAATGATGGGTACAGAGTTAAAAAAAAAAAAAAAAAAAAAAAAGGTGGGGGATTATATCTCAACACGAGAAGTCACTTTTCTTATTGCGGAAGTTGTCAAATACTGAAAGAGTTAGAGCAGAGAAGCAGAGAAGTTGTGGTGTTCCTGTCTTTGGAGATATTCAATAGCTGCCTGGACACAGACCTGGGAAACCTACTCAAACTCTGCTTGAGCAGAAGGTTGCACCAGCTGATCTCGAGATTTTCCTTCCTATCAGAATGATTCTGTGATTTTAGAAAATGTTTTACATTAATTTATGCCTTAGCTTCAACTTGGACTAAAACTTCTGACAAGTTGTCTCAAGCAGTTTCTTTTTAAAATATATGTCATTAGGAATGTGCTGCTTGCAAGCCATCTGATGAAATGCAAAAAATCTGAGGATGTCTCAACATCTCAGGTTTTCTGAATGAGACAGTTTAAAATTAACTACCACTTTCCATTGCTAGTCACATTCACATCCCAGAAGAGATGGACAACTTTGCCAATGGAAGAGAAAAACATTGTCTCTTCAAAGAGATTATGCGTTGCATGACTAAGATGACTGAAGAATCCTGCCCATTTGTGCAACTATTTCACACAGATGATGCCAGAAGAGCTGATTTAAAATGCATTAAATGTGGAAAGTTGGAAAAACAAATACAGCATGAATATTAATTTCAATTCCTAATCGCAATCAGGAGAAATCATATCCAGTAACATAATTTTGGCAGAGTTCTACAAGTTTCTCTTTTTTTAGATCTTTCTGTGAATTGAATGTGCCAATAATTAAAACTAAAAAAATCTGGCACCAGCACAGTCTCCTGTGCTGAAAAGATTGAAAAGCATCTCCTACTCCCAGACATTTAGCATATAGCAGCAGATCAGTGTAACATCATTTTCAAGGGAAGCAATCTCTGTTTAACAGCCTAAGAGTTATGAATCTGAACAATATCTAGAACAATCTGTATTTTCATATGCAGCATACAACTAATTTCCTAAAAGATTTAACAACATTTTATTTTCTCAGGCTGAAATAAATGAACTTGTTCTGTACATAGCACCATGGTAAGGTTGCTTGTATCTCATCCAGTCTGGCTGAGAAGGGAGAGACTCTATTTTGTGGGGTTCACAGTGATATGGCGCTATCAACCCTCCCTTAGCACAGTTAGTGGTGTGTGATGACTGAAACAAGTCTTGCGTATACTTGAACTAAGGCTTTAATACTTTGAAATTCACAAGTCTGGTCCCTTACTCTCTGCTCATCCAGCAAGCCCAAATGTGTTCTTCCAGAGCCTGTTTGCTCTTGACAGTTAACCCATCCTACAGGGAAGTCATTATGTAGCCCCAAAGTATTTCACCACCAAAACCTTCATAGCTCAGCACTGGGGCCATCACAGGTGATATGCCTGAGCAGTAGAGACAAGTGAAAGGGCTAATGTTTCTGGAGCTGGACAGTGAAAGATGAAGTTGAGAACATCAGCTGTTGAGCACAGGGTCTCAAGTTTTATGTGGTTTTGAAAACCTGAATGACAGCATCTTCTTCCTAGATCTATTTAGGAAACTCTAGCAAGTATTTGTTTTAACCTCAGAATGCAATGGCACCCAGTATAACCTTTCTGTAAGAAATACAGGTGGCTCCTGTATGACTACTCGATTTTAAATTACCTTTTGCGGTTGCTATTCCTCCTATCTAATTACATTTTTAAATAGAAGTTGGGTTTTTTCTGTGACAGGACTAGTTTTTATTTATAAGTGTCCTGGCCAGTCTGAGTTCAGGAAGCGGGATCTGGCATTGGTCACCGGGTGGTGAGCAACTGTATTGTGCATCACTTGTATTTTTCCTTTTTTATTATCAGTATGACTTTTTTTTAATTATTAAACTATTTTTACTTAAACATACAAGTTTTACTTTTATTCTCCTCCCCATTTTACCCAGTTGGGGTGGGGAAGAAAGGCAGTGTTGAGTGAGTGGCTGTGTGGTGCTTAATTTTCAGCTAGGCTTAAAACCATGACAATAAGTTTATGTATATTGTAAAGACAGTTTAACAAAAATTTGTATCAGATAATTAAAACATGTTTTGAAAATGTTAAAACATTCCCCAATGAAAAAAACCCTGTTAAATTTTCCTTGTTTACATAATTTTCTTCAGATTAGTATGCTTCATCTTTATTTTGAGAAGGAACATTTTTGAAACCTAAAAAAAAATCTACAGAATGATTCTTGCTTTCTCCTTTCCCTTCTGGAAACCTTTCAAAAATCTTAAGCATTATGTGAAATTTTGAAAAAGTGAATGGAAGACAATCACACTGAAACACCCACTATGATTTACTATGTTTTCTTTATTCCCTTTTTTCCCCCCTGCAACAGGTTATTAGTGAGTTTCCAAAATGTTAACAGATGTGTGGTGTGAAGTGATAATTTGAGAAAGAGGGGGTCAATGAACAATGGATTTGCACCTCTGCTTCTTAGACCCCCACATAAACTTCTCCTCATACTGGAAAAGTGCTCAGAAGGTGCTACAGAACCTTGCGTGAGTGACAGCATGTACACTGGTTTTTTTATTATTTCATGTTATGCTGGAAATATTGCAAGAGGACTGTGACTCATCGTTTGTTACAGATGTTGATGTAGCTTTAGCTCTGCCTTGAGCTACCAATATTTCCTCCAGATGTCAAGATCTGCCGTGGTGGGAAGCCAGCATGATTGTTTCAATACAGTCACAAATTCTCACAGACGTTAGCATCACAATGACACTGCGAAAGACTTAGCTGAGCTGTGGGATCTGGAACTGCCAGTGGGAAGAAACAAGCTGGTAAAAGCTACGACTGACTGTAAATCTTACTGCAGACAGCAATACCCTGAGCACCTTCTCCCTCCGCACATTTCCTCACATATGTCAGATGAGACTCTGAGGTGATTAAACCAGCAAAGTCCCAATGCGCAAAGTAGACCTAAGTAACTGTTTCATAAACAGCTCCTGCAATCTTGTGCCTTGCCCTCAAAGAAACTAAGAGGTCCTTTAATTTGTAGCAGATGATTTTGATGCCTTTTTCTCTCTCGGCTGCCCACAGTCATGCCTAAGTCTTTGTCCTGTATAGTCACAGTTAATTTACATACCATTGACAAATATGAGTACTGCGAATTACTAGTCCCAGTGTCCATTACCATGCTTCTATCCTGTCAGTGTGGTACAGTGTCATGTTTACTAAATCCTCTCGCTTTGTTTTATCACTTCATACTTCTTTAGCATCCTAATGACTTTGGCTGGGAATAACTTACCTTCACCAAGAAAGCCAGCCATTTTTCCTAGTCAATGCCACTCCCTTTTGACTAACACCATCTCAGTGCCACTCAGTGATGCATGGAAAGCAAGGTATCTTTGCTTACCATCTTCCCAGTTTCCTCTTTGGACAGAACTTTGTCTGTCACCACATATTTCATTTCCCCAACAGGCCCTAGCGAGTTACACTACCAAAACTGCTGCAAAGCCCAAGAAATATTTTCAACTAATTTTCATCAATCTTAACTTGCCCTAACTTAACTTGCCATTTATTTTACTTGGAAACATAGGGATCACATATACTTCCAAAGGAATGATCTAACATTCTTTAAAGGAAAAGTTTGATTGAACCTGTATTCACAATGGCAATGAATCTTGGTGCTTGTTTTAAGTAGTTCCTTTTGAAAGGGCCTCATTTTATTAAGCCAAACGCTCTAATGCATCCTTCAAGCTTCTCAGTGCATTGAATTTGTTACCAGTGAGCATTTGGATGGTCATTATGGCAAAACTCCTATGTTCATCCTGTTGGCAAAGCATCTTGTGATAGCTAAGCATGGGCCCAAGCATTTGTTTTCTCATGACAAATGCCACGCCTTATAGTTTTTCTGCAAGTATGCTGTAGCTCAGAGAAAAATCACCCACACAGCATCTCCAAGGAGACCAGTCTAAATCATCTGAGCCCTGACGTGCAGAGATCACTTACCTGGACAGATCTTACTGTCTGGGTGGCAGAAAGGTCTTGGCCCTGTGCTGATTTTCTGGGTGTGCTTATCCTTTTCCTATGAGGGTGCTTCAGAGCTCAGCAGTAAGGCTGCACCTGCACATGTGTTGGGGTCCAGATGACAGAGACATGAGGAGAAGATGGTCTTGAGTACAGGCTCAGGTCTGGTTTTGGCAAAAGTCAGCTCTCACAGTGAAAATAAAGCATGTGTAACAATAATAAACCCTATTACAACATAGTGATGGCTAGTTCAAAAAAGGTAAGTTCTTTCATCAAAAGTAGAGACTTCTTTTTGCATTTTTTTAAATGTAACACCACACATAATTATTTTTAGTCACTTTGACATTGTATTGAAACTGGCATAATCAAAACTGGCTTAAATTCATAATTATCTGGTTATCTGTTTTTCTTATGTGGTTGCAGTAATTAATTTACTGTTAAGAATGAAGTTTGCCTTTTATTGAATGCCTGATTTTCACACTCATGGGGAGATGGTTTTCCAGAATGTCTGCCTCAGCTCCTGCCAGCATTGAAATTTTCTAGGAGGGTTAGGATAATCAAACTAAGAATAAGTCAATCTCTGAGATAACTCAGCCTGCTACCTTGATTCCAGTAAAGGACTTTGTTCAATATTTGGCCCAGATAAATCTTTACTTTTATACATTTATTTTCTTTAAAATCCAGGTGATCCCAAATTTAGTATTGAATAGCATTGGATCTCAGAAAGCTTTTTTTTTCCAGGATAGAGGAAGATAACTTGAAAAAGGGCAGATAAAGGGAACATTACAGAACAGTGGAAACAGGAGCACATATGGCAATATACTGGAGACAGAAAGCTGGGTTTGCATAGAACTGTGACCAGAACCACTACATTCACGCAAGAATATTGTAACTGAAGTATTAACACATTAAATTTGTGACATATTGAAGAAAGGATTTTAAAAAGAAAAAACGCTCTCTGATCTCAGTTCAACTGAGAAATACATATTTACACCAGCTGATCATCTTGTCCTTATTACAAATATCATTTACTATTAATTTAAAGGATGTTTTTTAATAAAAACCAGAACATATGTCAAAAAGCACACAGTTAGCAGAACAGAAACCTGATGAAATGTTTCTCAGCCTCCCCTGAAATATGCAATTTTGTTATTGCAAACAGTGGAAAGCCTAGAGATGAACCTTTAAACGATCCAGGCAGCTCTTCACTGCCATATAATCCTTCACACCTCATTAACCTCAATATCATTTACATAAACTGCTGAACCTTAATGCTGCCTCCAATAAAATTTGAAAAAATACATGTAAAGGTCAAGATAACAAATTACAAAACTATAAAATCAATTTCTTATTCAAAGGATCCTTTGCCAATCATCTCATGGTAATTCGCTTGCCATGGGAGAAGAAAAATATGACATGAATGAAATTACTCCATCCCTTAATTGTTCACTTACAGATTTTCATGCACTTTGGTTTTGTATCAGTGGAATGTTCTGGGTATGCTGGCATAATTTTTCTAGGAGTTATGCAGTGTCCTTTACAACTTAACTCCATTGTTAGGTACTCTCTGATGGAAGATGCCTCTTCCTTGGTGAGAAGTGAGAGGTTTATTTATGAGCAAGTACTTTAAGTTGCTCCTCTTGGAATAGCATTCAGTTAGTGATATCCAAGCCAGAGTTCACCTGGTGGAAATATATTAACGTAAATATTTTTCAGTAACATTGCTAAAAATAAAGTCTTCCATGTTTTTTATACTGTATTGCCATCTACACAGGAACCAGGGGAAAAAAAGCAGCAAGATTTCTTGGTAGATAATTTACCTCTCTATATGGTTCTGACTGCATTGATTTTGAAATCCAAGTCCTGTCATATGCAAATACAAAAGTAAATGTCAAGTTATCTTTAGAACTTTTCTAGAACATTCTGGGACCAGAAAAGACAAGTGAATGTTTTTCAGGCTGCAGATTTTGCAAATATCAGAAGTTAAATTTTCATGAAGGTAATGACCTACTGTTTAGCCCATATGTTTGTTACTTAAAAATGTTGAAAAATAGGATTACATAATGAAATTTTAGACACCACTGCCTAGTCAGGCTGTTTATTTGAACTGATATTTTGAGACAGTTTCTTAGGGACCAGCCTCCTGTTGTTTCCTGTTTGCATGCAGTATGACTCAGTCCTCATGCCAACTTGAAGCTTTTCTACTTAATTTGGAAAGTTCAATATTAAGACTGCTCTTTTGAAAAGGCTGCATGTACCTTATATTTAATAATGCTTCCTTTATTTTTGAGTTAGCACAAAACAAACTAGTGGCTAACCAGTTGCTGTTGCTGAATATTTTTGAGGCATCCCTCTGTCCCCATACAAAAGAGTTCCTTCCTACTGGACTAGCAGGACCTGGGTGGTTTGGCTGGGTGGAGAGTACAGAGTCTTAAAAGTCATGCCCTTTCCTGCTAGGAAAAGTGGTCAGTATTCTACTAGGTATACAGACCTGTCTGATTTCCAAAAGACACCTGACTTCCTCTAACCATCTCCAGCTAAACACTTATGGCACAGCAGACATTGGATCTACCTACCTCTTCTCACCCCACCACCAGGAAGCCAGGACACAGCTCAGAGCCTTGCAAAATTCCCATATCCTACAGTATAGAGACAGCCTGTCTTCACAGCCTTACCCAGAAGTTCCCAAGCCTTAGACAAATCCTTTTTCAGGACTTCCATAAATACTTTGGTTCCACATGAAATGGTGGTGCCTAACAAAGGGAGACATCATACTCTCATAGCTGCCTGTACAAGTCCTCAACAAGGCCTCAGAACACCTTGTTTCCCCTGAGGTGCTTGTCTTCTCTGCTACTTGCATGCTGCCAAGTGTGGCTGAAAGAAGCCAAAGGACTGGAAACAGACAGGGCAGAATCAGGAGTAAAACAGACTGACAGAGTTCCACAGGAATTGCTTTTTTATAGAAAGTGTCTGTCTAGGAGAGAGAATTTATAAAATATAAAATTTATAAAATTATTGAAGTAAAAACAAAGAAAGACAAGTTGAAGTGGGTTAAGGCAGCATAAAGCACCTAACTGGTTCTTTGCCTGTTTTGAAGGAAAAAACATCAGGTTGTGATCTATTGAAAAATGTTATGAATGTATTTTACACGAAATTGAGTGTTCATTCATTTTACAGAGAGATAATTTGAATTAAAGAAGACAGTTCTTTTATTTAAAGATTTCTCAGAGTGAAAATTTTTTGTGCCTGAGTTTTGGTCATCCTTATTCTGAATGCTGTGTGGTGAAATTACAGGTTTTCATGGGGAAAAGCTTAGGACAGATCTGGATTTCCAGATATATCTAAATGGACAGTTTGAAAAATTACAAAAAAGGAACTGCTTATCAGTACTCTGCTCCTTGGTGGGACAATGTCTTATTCTGGAAGCAATGGTCTGCTAAACTACCTTTATGGTGATAGAATTGGAGATAATGTCCTGACAAGCCTCAGTTTTCAGTCAACTAAAAAAACAAAATCAACTTTAAATGGCTTCACTTTTCTTTGTACTTTTTACCCAACACTGTTCCGCAATGGAAAATGATACAGTCAAATATACCTGGGACTCTAAATATTTCTATTCCAGCTTCTCTAAGGTTTTTATTATTAAACAAAGTTCATAAAGTTGACATCAACAGAAGTACTGTTATCCCGCAATTTATTTATCTGTTCTAATAGTTGCCCTCAGACAGATCCTCTCTATTTCTGATCATCATTTTAACTTTCTGTCTCAGTGTCTGTCATAATTTACTTTTCTAATCTGTATGAATGGAAGTGGGTATTTTTGTTTGTTTGGTTGGTTTTTTGGGGTTTTGGAGATTTTATGAAGAAGGTGACTTTGTCATTGCATCATGGATGTATCAAGACCAAGACTTTAAAAAAATAGTTTTTGTCTTAATATTTTCCAGTACAATATTTCTATTTTCAAAACGCTGTCTTTGGTTTTATAGCTGGAGAAAATTGTTTGCATATGTTTCCCCTGAATAAAACTGAAAGCTGAACCTGTTAAAACTCCAAAAGCTTAGAATTCTTTTGTCTTCTTATCTACTCTATCTTAGCGCACTATCCTGCAAATAAATTCCTCTCTTCCTTCTCCTTGCCAGCCCTCTGAGCTCTGCCATTGCCATCTTGTTGTCTTCTCTAACAACCAGAACTTGGAATTGTAGTATAACACATTTTGTTATTGGTGAGTTATTTAGTGAGGTAGAGGGAATTACAGATACAAGGAAATCTGTGTTTTACAGTCCTTGTTTAACTTCCTTCCATACAATGAGGTTGATGTTTCTTCAGATTAAACATAGACCTTATGAGGACTCATAAGAAAAAGCATAAAAATGAGCAATCTAATTCTAACTAAATAAAATTCAAAGGAGTACACTAACATGTAATTCAGATCACTGAACCTGTAAGCTTTTTTTCATATACCTCAGACATATGAGTAATTAATTGTATCTCAAAATTTTAACATGATGCTTTATAAACCCTTAATCCAGAATCAAAGCTATTTCTCCATTGTACTTCCTTAGTAGTTCAGATTTTGGAAAGGCAAACATGGAAATTATGAGATTGTCTCTAGCTAGAGCTCGTTGAACTGCTGTCTGCCGCATCTGTGGCCTAAATAGCTGAGCAGTGTTTTCTGTCCATTTTGTGCTTGCAGATAACATACACCCTAGTGAGCAGGCATGTTCAAAAATACAAAGAACATTGTCTTGTTGTTGCACTGTTAATTTCATTCTTGATTAGAGTCTTGCAAAGGCTGTAAATCAGCACTAGAGATGATCAGAGCTTTCTTTCATTGCAGGCATTTCACAGTGGTTTTAACTCTTCTTTAGTCTCCACGGTATGCAGGAGATAAAGATTTTTTGTTTTCGTTTTCTGTATGAGAACATAATGTTCCCTCTGTGTCTATCAGCTGTTGTGATAACCAGGGATTAATTAAAGAGTCACTTGTTGCTTTTTCTTATATGCCAAATAGCTGTAATCCCTGCAGTTCCAAAGTAATAAAGACGGCAATATCATCCTGCACACATGGGACAAGAAGCACAGTCCACCTTTGTTCTCATGTCATGTTAAACCACAGAAAATAATAAAATCATAACTTACAAACTTCCCTTGTGAGCAGTAGTGTGTATAGAGATATACTGAAGATTCTCATTCTCCATAGCTTCTCCACAGGACTCTCTGGCTATGGAGGGCAAATGCTTTGCTGCAGAGAGTGGCACAGACCCAGCAGAAAATCTGGCCTCAGCAGCAAAACAAAGATCACTGATCAGCAATTCCAAATAGCTTGTCTTGGAAAGAAGTCATGCATATTTCAGCCAGCAGAAAGAATGCAAGGCTAAAATTAAAAAAAAAATAAATAAATAAACCACCAAAATAAATTAAAAACAACGATAAAACCTGGAAAACAAAGCAAACAAACAAACAAAGCAACAAAAAAACCCCCAACTCAACCCGCTGCAAATTGTTAAAGACATAGATTTCTAAACCTTCTGATATTTTCATTGTGGTCATTTATGCACAGTATGTAAATATCTTTCCTCATCCTGCTCCATGAAGGTACCACCCTAAGAGGCAGGACACCCCAGGGCGTAACTGAGCTGTCCCAAGAGTTATTCTAACCTGAGCTCAAATGCCACACACTGGGTCTCGCTCAGCTGTGGCTCCCTGTCTTCTCTCAGTCATGGGAATAAAAGCCCAACCAACATGTTAGAAAGAAACTTTGGCACCCCAATTCCCTGATCTAGACACCTGTGTGGCTGAATCTCTGTGCAGCACTTCAAAGTACAGCTGACTGTATTTTGTGTCAGATGTATCCTGAGACTTCAAGACCCAGAATTTCTTAACTTGTGGTCTGGAGACTACCAGAAAAACTGTGATGATTCAACAAATGCAAGGCACTGAGCAGAAGCAAAGGGAAAAAGTTATAATTCTGCAAACAGATCCTCTTTCCAATGGTTTAAAACTAATTCACAAGACCCTGGAGAATCCTGTGCTTGCAGAGTTGACCTCCTTCAGGTGTGATGACACAGCATTGCAGACTGCTGTGTAGGCAAATCTTAAGCCCCAAAATGGAAATAACAGAAGGAGGAAGCAAGCTAAATAAAGGGGGATAATTTGGTGTCTGAGGTAACATTATGCCAAGAAGTCATAAGATTTGTTCCAGTTACATAATCAGTAGCAAATCATGTTACTTAGGTTAATGGCTTTGAAAATAGTTTTGCTAATCGAGTCTTCAAAACCTCACTAGAGGAGTTATTGATGAAGATAATTTATACAAAATACTTCTCCGTATTTCAAGAGGTATATTCCCTCTTTTCAACTCAGGAAGAAATACTTCAACCATAACTAGAAGCAGTGTGAACTGCTTAATTTCCTAAACTATCCACTGCTCATTGTTCAAATATTTTAACATGGGGATTGACACAAGAAAAAAATCCCTCTCTAGAAATAGACAAGAACTCAATATCTGGGAAAAATGTTCATTTTAAAGACAGAGAAGAACACTGTGAAATATTCTAATCTTCCCATCTAATACAAAACCTTGCTTTAAACAGAATCATAGCAAGGGTCCCTATCTTTTGGCAAATAAATTTGTGCTAAATGCGTTAGACTCAAAAGATCCTAAGCCATATTCTCTGTACATATAAATGGCCATCATAATTGATTGGAGAGTGGAAGTTTGGCTGTCCCTAAAATTAAATCAGTTATAAAGAAATAGCACCCAGCATCAGCTTACATAAACCAAACCAAGGACAAAATGTGGGAAGGTATTTTAGAGAATCTCAGTCATCAATCTATATTTGTAAATTCCAGTGAAACAAACAAACAAACAAAAAAAAAAACCTTGAAAAAGATTCTCAGAAATTGCTTTTGAAATTTCTCTAAAGTAATTTCTGTTTACCACAGGATGCAGCAGCATTCAGAAAAAGGCAAATTCATCTTCTTCCAATTTAGTGGTGAAGCTCAGTTTTCCAGTGCACTAGTGTTGTCATCCAGTCTTTTGGTAGCGTGAGGGGTGTTGATGAGTTTGCTGGTCTAGGATTTATGTTTGTCTTCTCAGTAGGTAATGTATGAGACAGTCACTTCTAGATGGACCTGACCAATACTTTCTATAGAAACATTTGTATTAATGACTTCTGAGTCTTCCATCATACTGCATACCCAAAAGGCGACCTGGCAGGACAGAACATTTAGATTAAATGATGTCAGTTTGAAGAGTCAGACCAAGAGGGTTGAAACCACTGCTACCTAAACTATTACTCTTGCAGAATGATAATATCTTATTTTTAGAACGTTGAAGCATGTCTCACCCTGGAGCTCAAGCAGCACTTTAATAGTTATTAATGGCAGCTGTCAGGTATGCATCTATTGACCAAGAATGAGTCACACTGGCCCTACTAAAAGCTCCAGTTAGGTGGAAATCTGTGGCCTTTTTTTTTTTTGGGCTTATTTTCTTTTATTTTTTCCTTATTTTTATTTTAGCAGCTCATTCTTCTGTAGGTAGTATGATAATGAAATATCAGAGTGTTTATCTGCAGTATCCATTAGGACAATCTAATGAATTTGTTTTGAAGATCCAAGCAGGTCATCACATGTTTTGTCAGCAAATAATACTGTTAAGGAGGCAATTTCCATCACTGTAGGTACTCACAGGGTAATTTAGAAACTACCAGCTTTTAATTAGTAGTGCAGCCAGCATACTGTGTGGCAAAATCTTGCGAAAAACCTTTCAATTTGTTGGGAAGCTAGAGAAATAAATTAAAAATACACTTCTCCTCTACTAAAGAGTGTTTTGAAGGTGTCTATTACCAATATGATTGACATTAATGGTTAGAAGGTAATAAGTTAAAATTCTATATTACTTTGCCTCCCCAAATTAAATGACTTTCAGACACATTTAATTTTAATCAGGCTGCAATATTTGCATAAGTTTAACAAATCAGCTGCTGCAACTGTCTTACAGTAATTAGTATAGGCATTTAACACATGCTTTCCCAGCCAAATAAGGCAACTACAAATAGTATAAAATCTGCAACAACAGTGCCATGAGCCCTCATGATCAAGCAAAGTCTGCTGTTAAGTTTTTCTGCGGGAAAGGTCTGTAAGGGCATGCAAGGTGCACAAAAAATCCAGCACATAGCTGCCTGCCTGTTGAACAAAGAGACAGATACAGTGTAGGTCTGCATCCTTTATTTCAGAATGCAATTAAAAATCCTGGCCCTTGCCTAAAGAGTCTGTCAGAGAGAAACTGCTCTGGAGAGATAATGCCACTGACAGAGCCAAGAGGAGAGGTCTCAGGAGACCAAGCTGAAGCCCAGAGGGAGTAGTCGTTTGTGACTCAAGACGCTCCTGTCCCTGCAGGACTTCTCTAATATTGCTGTTTTCAGGTCACCATTTAGGCAATATATTTGCAAATGCCTTTGCAGTAATAAAAGAGCAATTTAATAAGTGAGAAAAATGAAGAAAGAGTGGAGAAGATCACAGTGAAGGAAAAGAGAGAGACAGGAGACAGAGAGAGAAATAATTAAATGAAGTCCCTTTTTCAATATTCTACTGAACCTTAGCACAAATTTCGTACCAAGATGGTCTGATAGATTGTACATTCCCAAATATGTTAGACAAGCAGAGAAAAAAATCTGCCTGAGCCACAAACCAGCATATATTCACTTATTGAATGCTAGAAAATGTCCAGTAAAATGTAAACAAAGTGCACAGGTCTGTGGACATGGGGATATGCTCTTCTGTCTCCTGATAAAAAAGGTGATGGCCTGCTCAACTTTGAATGACCAGCTCTTCTGAATGCAGACCTGCTTCTGCATCTAACCTGTCCTCATCCCTGCACTGGCACTGCCTGCTATTGAGCCCGCTCCTTCTTTGAATATGGTTTAAGGCAAAGCATTCTCCCTCCAGTCTCTGCTTCTGCCCAGTAAACCACAAGTCCCAGATGGGATTCACTTCTCCCACTTGAGAGCTTTGGAAAGCATAGACAATTACGTTATGGCTCTCCTGCTTGCCAACTTTGTTTTTGTCTATATAAACGTCCCAATCTGTTTTAGCTAGCCAGCTGTTTCGTTTTAGCTCTCTGGAAGCTTCTTGGTATTCCAGATCCAGAAATATGGCTGGTGAATGCACTTCTGGCCTCTGCCCCCTTTTTCTTCAATATTATGACAGTTCATATGAAAAGTAGTGCTTCTACCTTGGAACAGTCTTTGATGAATCACTAGTAATAACCCAACATTTAATCCTAAAAATTGGGCTACCTGTCAAGTTTGCCTGCAAAGCAATTTCTTTAATTTCCACTGATAGTCCTCTTCTAACAGGGTCATCTCCCCCAGATCAATATCAGCTTAAATGTGATTTGGTTTTGTGATCTCCAGGGGCATTAACTTGTCCACTTGCTGTGCTCAGGATATTCCATCTTTTTCTAACGCTTCAGCTGAACACAAAGCAACAACAAGCTGGCCAAGGTATGTGTTATTACTGGTTTGCCTCCTAAGCTGCATGCTGGATGGCAGCTGTGGAACATCGGCACACAGGCAATCCTAGCTTCAATAACTTGTCTTTCCAATGAGTCCGCGGTGTGCCATTCTCATATTTTGCAGAAAAAGTCCCTTGTCCTAGGTACATTTCTAGGTCATGTATTCTTCCTGCCATGCTGTGATTCAATTATCTTTCCCAGGAATATGTGTTTACAAAATTTCTGCTTTACATAAAGATGTGTCTGAAATGTTTTTGTAAATGAGACCATAAAGTGCATTCCTTACCTCTTCATTGTGTGGGATGGTCTTCTAGTTTGTCACAAAGCTCTGTACAGAGCATCTGCTTATAAGCCCAAGAGGAAATGCTTGTTTTCCTTATGTAAATACCATTTTTTCAATGTAGGAGAGTTTCCCCACAACAGCTGTTACAGTCTTTGGAGTTCTTAATTGAGATAAATAAGAGATGTATTTTGTTCTTAGGTTTATAAAGGCTTGAATGAGTTTTTATGCATTTCATTCTTCTTTCAGGTTCCTTTAGTCTGTTGTGATTTATGGACAAGTAACTGCTCCTGCTATTAATTTATATTGCCAGTTTTTTGGGCCATTTATTTTTTTATTTTTATAATAGTCTCCTACTTGGGCACACAGATCTGATCCTCTTATTAAGAGTGTATCTGAGGTAGTGTGTGACAGTTTCAAAGAGCAGGGTTGCAATATTTCCTAGTCAATGATAATTAAGCACTTATTGCTTATTGGAATTGGGAATTCCTGATTTCTTACTTCCATGTAGTGAATCAAGGAAAAAAATTCTAAAAAATCAGGACATCAAATTTAGGAAAAGTCAGCAATCCTGTTAAAACTCAAGAAAGAAGAGGCATATTTCAGCATAATGCTTATTGATAAGTAAACATGGAGAGAATGAAAGAATATGCTTCATTACAACATGAGAGTTGGGATTTCAAATTATCTTGAAAATTTAAGAGATTAGAGGAACTTTAGCTTCAAAGCTGAAAGAAGGTAACAATTCATTTCCATGACAACATTTGATTTTCCAGATCCTCTATTCATTCCAGAGTTGAACCTTTGTATAGATTTTATGAAGGCAGAATTGTGCTGGACTATCCTGAGATCCAAAAGTGCACTTTGAAAACATTTGGAAAATACTTATGAAACTTAAAACCCTTTTGTTTTATGAGCTTTCAAAGTGATTAGAGTGTCAAGTAAATTCTGATGACCCTGGCTGGGAGTCTTTGCCTCCTTCCTTTAGGGCTGAGCATCCCCTGGTAGTTCTCTCTGAAATGGACAGAGTGAAGGTTAAGCCTCAACTTACAACGACTGCAGCATTAAAAATGTGAGTCTCTTGCTCTGGTAATTTCTGAGCTGAGAACCCAGACCAAAAAAATTTCCTGTGAAAAGCATCCTTTTCAACTATTATACTTCTGTGAACTGTTTTGGCCTCAGCACAGTGAAATCACATGAAAAATGTTTCAATCAGTTCTTTTCAGGAGCATTATGATACAGTCTTTAATTATAAATGTTCTTTTTCTGTTCCCCATAGTCCCAGCACATCCTGAAATTACTTGTATTTTATTCATATTTTTATTGTTAGAATACTTTCCAGGTTGTAAAGCATCTTTTTAAAGAAAAACAAAATAAATAAGGAGAAATGGCTGCTCTTTGTTTAATGCATCTTACATAATAATGGTTGGTATCTTTCAAAATAAAAACAAAATACTGGCATTTTTCACACAGAGAATTACAGGAAAGTTGCAGTGTAACTTGGTGTATAAATGCAAATTTATTAAATATAATAAAATTTACCCTTTTCCTTTTGTTTTTACAGGTAGAGGAGCATAATAAATCAAAAATAATGTTTGACAATTATATTTCTAGCAGCAACTCCATTAATCTGAAATCCATTGGATTTTTATTTCATTGTAAGTATTTCTGTTGTGATTTTATATAGATCAATAGTTATCCTTTGGGTAGGATAAGAAGCATTAGACCACTTTCATTGTACACATAAACATGCATATGTGAACATATGTATGCATCTGCCATAGTTATGATAACATTAATCTATGTGCTCACCTACATTTATTCTTATACATTTATAATATATATATACTTAGAATCTGCCCTGTGTACACACAGGTATGTTTATGTAATTATGCCTCCAACTAAGATGCAAAACCCAAAAGCCATATTTTTCTTTGATGATGGTGAAAAAGACAATAAGAAAGATGCAGATATTAATATCATTTAAGACACATATAGGAAGGACACCCTTTCCTATAAGGCCTCACTGCTGAGCAAGAATTTCAGGACATAAGTTCAATATTAAACGGATTTTGGTATGATGATGATCAGAGGAGTGGAGCACCTCTTGTATGGAGACAGAATGAGAGAGCTGGGGTTGTTCAGCCTGAAGAAAGCTCTGGGAAGACCTTACAGCACCTTCCAGTACCTAAAGGGGGCCTGCAAGAAAGCTGGAGAGAGACTTTTTACAAGGGCATGTAGTAATAAAACAAAGGGAAATTGCTTTAAGCTGAAAGAGAGTACGTTTAGGTTAGATAGTAGGAAGACATTTTTTACTGTGAGGATAGTGAGGCACTGGAACAGATTGCCCAAAGAAGCTGCAGATTCCTCATCCTTGAAAGTGTTGAAGCCTGGGTTGGAAGGGGCTTTGAGCAACCTGGTCTAGTGGAAGATGCCCCTGTCTATGACTGGATGGTTGAAATTAGATGATCATTAGGGTCCCTTCCAACCCAACCCATTCCATGATTCTGTGATTCTGTGGAAGAGTGTGCATTGACAACAATCTCTTGGTAGTGTTAAATGTGGCTTCACACTGACAATCCCAGTTGAGTTTATGGGGCATGCTCTCAGATCCATGCATTCAGAGCCATGTCAGTTCTGGGGCAAGGGGGATCTGGACAAGGAGATCCCATTTTTCACAAATGGATGGATAAACTCCAGGGACTTACTGGAGCTTCAAATACAGAGACCTGGATTCATCTGTCTGAAATGGTTCATCACCAGGACTGAGGGATTTTAGAATCAGTTAGCCACTTGGGAAAGAGACAGTGGAGTTGAGGTAATAAAGCTGGCCAAAGAAACTGGGGGTAGCTCTTAGTTTATTTTCTTGACAACTCTGGCTACTCACACTGGGTTTGAGGGATTGCTGACAATACAACCCCCATCCTGCCAGACACCAGTGCTGTATTCACCTTCCTCTTTCTGCTTCCGTGCCACTGGTCAGTCCATATGGAAAACTTGTGTTCCTAGGCTTTTCTATGCCAGTTGGGTACAAAATTCTCTGCTCCTCATGGTGTCAAGTAATTGATATTTAGGTCATCATATGCACGATACAAGAAGATTCTCTATGTAGATATTATACATGGGGGTCAAGATTTCCTGAGAACTTCTAGAAGGAAGGTGGCACCATTGCTACAGGATAGAATACAGAATGTCCAGAGAACTAGGTTGCTGTGGGGGGCTGGATCTATTGGCAGCAACACAAAGTGAAAGGGTAGCCTTGCAGACTCAGTAGACAAGATAGCTCTTATCACAAGAGTGCAACCAAGGAAAAGATGGCCTATGAGACCTTGAGACATCATACATGAAATGTGATAGAAATAAGGTCCAGATTCTGACTACCCCAGTGCTTGATTACCCTTTGCAGTCACAATACATTTTTACATTTACAATGGAAAAAGAAAGGGATGAAACGGAGAAAGGATCCCAGAATAAATAAAACAGCAAGAAGACACTTGAAAAGACCCTGAGGAAAGGATACCTTTTCTCTCTTTCCTTGCTCTTTGCTGTCAGAAAAACATGATTTCATGAGTGACTTCCTGCTGATTTTCCCTGCAAACTCTTATGTTGTTTTGCATGCTCTGAGAGTGATGCACTTTCAGTCTGGGACCAGTGATCCCTTTGAACTCATTTGAAATAAGAGACGACAAATGGAGAAACAGATTTTAATCTTGGCATCTTGGCAGTAGATGGTGATGAGTATTCAAAAATGAAAGATGAACTGTGAAAATGAGAATTGTGTTTTCTTTTGTCTGGAGCTCCTTGGTCCCCAAATTATTCATATTCTGAGGCTGATTCATCATCTTCCTCCTTTTGTTTAATTTTCTTCTGACTATCTGAATCCAGTGGGAAAGAGAAAGAACACCTTTAAAACTTTCCATCCTTGATTAATTTTAACTTGAATGGGATAGAAAGAATGAGACATTTTTCCCAGGTCTCCTCAATTTGCTTTCTTTCCCTGGGAGCAAAGACACACATAACAGCTGGGCAAATTTGTTAGAATGAAAAAGGCAGGTGTTGTGTGTGAGATATTGATCTCTGGTGGGACTGGTCATCAGTGTCATGAAATCATTCTCTTGAAAGCTTTTGATCCTGCTGAAAGTTTTGCTTATATTAATGCATCCTTGAAAATACTGCAAAAAGTGTTGTGTCCCAAATATTTCTTCAGGAAAGAAAGATAGATCTGCACAAAACCAACCCCACAACACCATCCACATGTTTTCTAACTATAATTTCCACTTTCCTTGAACTAATCATTTCTACCATAATTTTGTAAACGTATTCACTTCAGGAATTCTGAAGTCCAGGTCTTTAGAAGTGTGACTTACTGCCTTCTTACCAGCCATTGAGAAGAGCAAAATGGTCACGTTCATCTCCATAAATCTTTTTGTGTCTCCTTTATTCCAAAATCTGGTTAAAAACTTCCCAAATTAAACCATGCCTTCTATGGTTTACCTCTGTTTATTAGAAAAACAACATCTCTGTAGAGCTTCTTCCCTACACTTTTGAAAAATTAGTTATTATCTTACTTTTATATGTATGTGTGTTCCAAATGTATCCTGTGCACTCTGTGCTCTAAATATCTTTTCCTGTTTATCTCTAAGTGTTCTCTATAGAGTATTTTGGATATATTCTGCAGAAAGTTTGCTATCTCTCCTGTCAGAAAAAAAGTATTTTCTGACTTTAGCACAAGTGTCTGAAGTAGATAATACCAATGGTAGATACTGTTACTTGTCTTTGGGAACAAAGCAGGATAGTGGAAAGGAATACACAGAGAAGTAATGCAAGTAAAACTATTAACCCCCAAAGCTTTATAACCAGTTTAATCTAGATAGCTTCTTTTTTTTCTCACTTGCAAATTTACTTCAATCTTTGAAACACTCTAAATCCCTATCCATATTATTGCTTTTGCTTGTTGGTACAAAGTTCTAGGTAATTTAAAACAAAAGGAGAACAGTGAAATGTCTAGCTAAGTGTCCCCCATTTCCTCGTCAAGGCTTCTTTGTCTTGAGCACGGTCCATCCATCACCTCTGCTCTATGATATAGCACCTAGTGAGGAGCAGCTCTTTCCCTACAAGAGGAGAAATAAAAATTGTGTCTGTTTTCTTCAGAAGTCCATGGGGCAATTTTAACTCTGACCATGTCTGACAGCCAGGAACTGCTTTGTGAGTGGCTGCACACAGCTTGCTCCACTGCTCTACATTATAATGCAATGACCTGTGCAAGAGTTTAATACCAGGCAGACAGAAACTTGAGCAAGAATTGTCTGTACATCATGTCCCACAGGTGGCTTTGTGCTCATCCTATACAAAGACATGATGGTAAAAGAAACAGTCCAACACCTTTGGTGTTAGGCAGCAAGTGAATACAACCATGAAAAAGGCAAAGGAGCTTAAAGCAGATATCTAGAAGTTTTACATCTGACTTAGAGCCAGCCACTCTTCCAATACTTCCTTCTACATCCCCAGAAAGAAATAACCACTACTAAAGTACTGTTTATGTGACAGTAAACTGTGTTCCTGTAAGACAGACCACCTTCTTGAGCTCCCTGTGTCTTCTTATTGTCCGTAAGGTGATTGACTTGGGCTTAAATGGCCAATTTGCCAATGTATAAGTGAAGGAAGATCACCCTAGCTCATACAGCCTGGAGGTACATATACCCATATGCCCTGTCTATTTTACAAAGTGAACTTATCTGCAGTAAAAAGAGGGATTGAAGGTTTTGCCCTAAATTCTTGCAGAATTTGTGCTTTGGGAGTTTTGTAAAAGCAAGCATAATTAAACTATTCAAGTGATCTGACTGTACATAAAGCTGAGCTGTAAAATTTCTACGGAGTGACATGCTTTACACACTCAGTGTTTTATATAGTCCAACATAGCCCATGGTTAATGTAATGAATAACATACATAATATCAAGTTTAACACATTTAAAATTTTGTAAGTTGTGGCTTGTGGTATTCTTTAATGTTAAAAGTTGTGAAAAATGCAAGGAAATAGTTATTAGGAAAAGGCAAAGAGAAAGCATGTGGGAAAAACCCAAGCCAGTGTTCTCTCAGATAGCATGTTTAGATTTTGTTTGGCATGTTCTTTGCTGCACTTTACCAGTGGGTGACAGATAGGGGGAAAATTTACTGAGATTTTACAGAAAACTGAAAAAAATTACATATCTTTTTTGGATACTTAGCTACAATATTTTGCTGCATCTTCTCTCATGGTAAATTTAGACAGTTCTGTGACGAGGATATCCAACATGCTAACCTTGATCCTCCTAAGTCTCTGCCATTCATCATGTTCATCAAATTGTTCTGCCTGTTGTTCCAGTCACTGCGTGTTTCAGCATGTGAAGTTCCCCTTTAGTACATGCATGGGAGAGAAATGCAAGGGCCAACATCTCAAGATCATTTTTGCACATGATATTATAGCTAAATGAAAACGATCTCACTACTGTGTGAAGATGGACCGAATGTTTCTGTTTCCAAGATTTTGTATACTCTGCTGGGCATGAGATGTGCTTAGAACTGCCCACCTTGAAACAGAGAACTACTGGTTGCTGATCTATGCACTGCAGGTCACCAGGACTTTTCCATTGAAAAGTTTAGAAGTGAAAACCTGATTTTCTTCTCACTTACCAGCACCATCAGAATGTTTTGGGCATATGAAAAGCATCTCAATTAAGTCAACAGCTTTTCTTGAGATTTTGGGCTCATAGTTAAGCAGATTGTAAAGCTGATTTGACAAGTGGCAGTACTAACATCAGTTTATTTTTTTCTTCACTTGTATAAAATTCATGGGAAATTTTATGCATAACCTGTTCAAATCCAGTGGGAAAATAAATTTTCTCTGTGGCTTCATATTTGTAAGTCTAAGTCACCACTGCGTGCTTCAATTTTACTTTTCAAAAGTCATCCCCATTTTCTTTATA
Organism: Orthonyx spaldingii; assembly: GCA_013397795.1. Classification (NCBI taxonomy): domain Eukaryota; kingdom Metazoa; phylum Chordata; class Aves; order Passeriformes; family Orthonychidae; genus Orthonyx; species Orthonyx spaldingii. The sequence goes on from VZTJ01000437.1 coordinate 472,343, forward strand.
TGCAGTATTTTTGGGCAATGCATCACAGCCTATAGATTTCAATACTTATTCACTTAATACCTGCTGCAGCTCCAAAACACATCCTGGTATCTTGTTCCATGGTCTTCCAAAGCTGCCTTTAAAATCAGTGCCAACTTGTCTACAAATTCTGTGCTCTCAAAACATTTTGTGTGGCTTTTTTTGGTAAGTCTAATTTTAAGTCTTATGGTCTTTGATGGATGTACAAACTCATTTAATCAGTCAGTTATCCTGCAATATAGGCATCTGAATCATATGCTCTCCACCAGCCTTTGCTTGGTTAAACACCAGATGGATGAAACAGCTGTATAAATCTTTAATCTCTGTGACAGCCTTTCTTTCATTTATTCTTTGACTTCTGTGGTTAGTTTTGCTTGTGTGTTCTTCTGATTAGGGAGTTAACCAATCTCTGTCATTTAGATCTATTTAACACACTTTGTCTATCTTAGGAAATTTTACTCTTACATGGATTTTTCAATTTATACATTAAATATTTAGGCTGCATTTGAAGTAATATTGATGTTGTTGATATTTCTGTACATTATTTCTTAATCTATCAATGTTACTAATATGACTAAAATCACACATTATCATGACAGTTTGTAGCTACAGTCTCTTTCTTTGAAACAGTACTTTCTTGTAAGATAATCCTCTACCTCAAAACCATGACTTTTCTAATCTATTGCACTTTTTTTTCACACCATTCTGGTTTGCAGTTGCACTATTTCTGTAATCTCATTATTTTGACAAAACAATAGAAGTCTAAACTAATGCACAGTGGCAGAACCCTTTGTTGAAATGCACATTTTTTTAAAGGGTTAAACTTACTTTTTTTCTGGGTTACTCTCGCTTAGGAACATAAATTTTGAAACACATTTGAGCTCCCTCTAGAAGAAACAAGGCTTAAAATAATACTTTGTGACCATGATTAAAGGAGATGGTTGTACGTGTGGTGCTAAACACTGAGGAGAATTCCTGAACAGATTTAAAGTGACACATAATGCATTTTGTCTCTGTGATCCAAAGACTGCAACATGGGAAATTCTGTGCAAAGGCAGAGAACTGTTTAATGCATTTGAATATTGAGAAGACATGGGAAGAGGGTGTAAGCTCCTCAACTACACAGCTTAAATAGACGATAGAAAACACATCCTGTAAGAATGGAATTTTTTTTTTTAAGGAAAAGAGCATATTCAGATGATTAGTCTGGTGAGAGTAGAATCAAGACTAATTTGTTTATTTCCCTCACCAAAGAATGTCTTGTCTTGTTCAGGATCGGAGTAACACTGTAATCAGTTTTCTACTTAAGCAAAAGAGGAATGGGAGGCAAGTGGTGAATATCAATGCTGAGTTAGGAAAGGCTATTGTGGCACCATCATTCTGTAGAGTGCACCAGCAATGAATTGGCTAATTTTACCATTCCATATAGTGATGTAATTTCTGAGTTACAAAAAGATTCCAGTCCAGACCATCCAGGGTACAATGTAAAAATCCTGAGAATTTGCAATCAGAAAAGAAATTTGCATACGGAAAAGAGTGGGAATAAACAGTGATAGGAAAATTAAAACTTTCATAACTTTTATGAAAAAAATGTCTCTAGAATATATGAAATAAATCTAAAGTTCCAGGATATCACTGGAGATGCTGAGAGGACAATGAGGCTCAATAAGCTATCTCATGACTGAATTTTTTTAATGCTGCTAAGTCCTAAGAGATGCTTGAAACAATTTCATTCTTTATGTTTGCTCTTTCATGTGTCTCTGTTCAAAGCCTGTGGAATAGGATAGGAGTTAGGAACAACCATTTATAACTAGCCCTCTTCTGCATGTGAATAATATCCTGTCTGACTGACGTAAAGTGAGTGCAATTGTAAGGACAGGTGAGGTTTCTCCCTTCACCTTGGTATTTCAAGGATATGATTTACAATAACCTCATCATTTCAAGATTGGAAGTTGACTGAATTCATGCTCCCTTCTTAATAGCTTTTCAACCCCATGTGCGTTTGTTATCGTGTTTCATATCCACACACACTGGAGTTTTTATCAAAGTGAAAGGAATCAGAGTGACCACAGAGCAAAGTAATTTTGTTCAGAGAAGAGACTCTTGGTGATTTCTTCTTTGCAAAGTAGCCCAAAATACAGAGTGGTTCATAACCCTGTATAGAAATGTAATCTCACGTAACCAATGCTTTGATGTATTTGATGTGTTTCAACCATTTCTGAAGTATTTATAAGGATATTGGAGATGATATATGAATGCATTCTCAATATACAGAAATAACCTTGAACTTCAACTACATTACTGCAAGAAAAGATCTATTATTCATTCCAAATGGGTGTATAAGAGTTAGGTATGGAGCATTTCTCATTTCAACTTCATGGAAATGTAAATTGCCTATACCCATATAGAAAACCCCCCTTGAACTTCCAGCTTGATATCAATACTTATTTTGTTTGCAGTGTGATGCCAGTTGCATGTCCCTTGTTTACTTTCCTGTCCATCTGTATACAAAAAAGTCCTTCCTATCAATATCAGTTACCCACATGTAGCCAGAAGAGATTGGATCTCACCCCATTCCAGCAACCTTTTTCAAACTGTTACAGCTATGAGATGAAATCTCATTTATTTTATGGCCACAAATTCCAACAGGGAACAGGAAAAAATTCCTCTTCATGGAAAGAATTTCTAAGCCTTTGAGACCGTGCAGCACTGTCTTTCCCAAGGAAAATAGCTTAAAAATTCTTAAAGAACTTAACTTGTAAGAGGTTTAAGTGTCTTATAAAATTGAATACATTGTTGATGGTAGATATCAACATGTCTGGTCTTTGTTGATATGGAACTAGGAAAAAACTGAAATCTTTCCCTTTACTTGATTTCACTGATATGAGACAGTGACGAATAGGAACACACTTACTGCATTAAGATCTCTAGAATTTTCCTCATATTTTATCGGTGTGGTTTGAACTGATCACTGCTGTCCTGTCATTCTAAAATAGATAGAAAGGCAATTAAATATTTCATAAGGTTTAGGTAATCCTCAGTAAGCAAGACAGGCTTCTGTACTTCCACTTGACACAGAAAGATGTACTTGATATTCAGTAACACTTTCTCTGTATATTTTCTGCTTTTAAATCTGATAGCTCTTGAAACCACAATGAAGGAATTAACATTAAATATATTTTTAATAATCCCATTGTAATTATCTTTGAACAACATAATTTATATAGCAACCATATATCATTCTAGCTTTTTTTACCCCAAATTTTTGGAGGGTTCATTTCAAGAAAACCAAAATCCAAAACTCTGATATTATGTCCAAACAGATAGGAGACTTATACCCAATTTTTTTAGGGTTACATTTTGCTGGAGTCAATCATGTTTGTTGTTATGGACAAGCCAGTGGCAGGTGTCAAGAAACTGTAGTCTGTAATTTTTCAGTATGCGTTTATATGTTTATACATTTTAATTTGTACATGCATACACGTATACTGCATGCACCTACAAGCTTTTATGTGAAGACTTTCATGACTATGACTTGCTGATTGTTTTCAAAGACATTCTAAAAATCTACACCAATATTTTGTATGGCATTGTCCCATAAAGGGACAAACTAATTTCTAAGCATAGCAGATGATATGGAATATATAGCATAAAATACATACTTAAAATCACTCTAGGACATCAAAACCAGGCTTTTTCTGAGCACATGAATTTGTGAAAAGTGTTGCTGATAGAGGTCTTGGAGCAAGCTTCTAAGCCACAGACATTTCAGTATGCCACAGCTGGAAGAATAGTTTCCATAGACATTCAGCAGTAATATAAAATAATTTTATTTGGAAGATGGAATAAAGCATTGTATTCCAAAGGAATTCCTTGGAGAGGCACTTCATATTTTAGTTTCAAGGAAGTAAGCTAGCAGACAACAGCACATCATATTTGATAATCTTGTTCATCTTTTCTGTCAATCTGAGAGCACTGCAGTTCAATAGTGGGACAGCAACTGTTTCATTCACCTTGAAATATAAGGAGAATTCTATGCTAGCAGGGAAAAAACATTAAAAAAAGAAAAGTTTCAGTGTTGGTTCAGCACTGGAGTTTTTGCTGTAATGGAGAATAGGTTGAAATGAAATACTTCAGCAGTCCTAGGACAGCTTCAACACAGCCTGTTACCTGATTGTCTTCAACTGCTTATTAACAGAAAATCACATATTTATACATTGAACTTGTGTTTTGTGTGAAGGTCTGTCATCTTTTTCTTGCTCTGTTTCCCGGAGTTTCATGATCAGCTGATCTAAGTAATTTAAGATCCACTTGTATTCCGAAGGATTTAATCCTCTAAATTTTTTGTTGCACATGTAAAGATGTTAATATCCACCTATGTAAAAGTACGTGCCTCGTATGATTGTTAATCATCCCGCTGCAGAAAGATGATGTGACAAATATTACTGTTTACCTACGAAATACACCATTTCCCTATGAAATCAATAGTAAATACATTGAATTTCTTGACACATGTACAAATGGGAGCAAATTATTGCATGATAGACTATCCCTATTTATTCTTTATTTTCTCTTCTGTTACTTAACATTTGGTTCTCTAACTATCCTTAAACGTAAAACTTACATCAACTTGGTTACTATATTGAGAAAATATATTTTGAGATAAAGGCTAACTTGTGAGGGAATGATTGTAGCTAGAACCACACGTGATATAAGTGCACAGAACACACGGAAAGGTGGCGGCAAACACTGACTGAAGTCCCTTTGTAATACAGCCAAATGGAAGGACTACACCTCGTTGTGAGACCACCTCACAGAGACAGAATATGCATTTGAAGATAAGCATGATTAGCCCATATTTAGCAACAGGAATCTTTTCCACATCCCCTTTTCTATAGCCCCACCACATTTCTGCAGAGTTTGCATTTGGTCTAGCCAGTGGTGGGCTCATCCATGTTACGGTACGCCTGCCTTGCCTCTCACTCTGACTGTGAAGATCTCTCAGTGATAAGAAGGAAACTGAGAGCAATTTTTCAAAAAGTAAAATATGTGAAACGTCTTTTAAAGAATTAATATTCTTAGCTACAATGATCAGGCTTGTCTTTCAAAAATATCTTGGTCTCACAGTTCCTCAGATGTGCTGAGTCACTGCAGACAAATATTTCAATAATCAGGGTTTCATGAAAATAAGGTAATGGTGTTAATTCGCTTTGAGAAGTATTTTGTGATCTTCTTAGGAAATGTATTCTGTAATAAGCAGAGAGTTTATTAGTCAGAAAGAATAATATTCTTTCAATCTAGCAATAGTCTTGAAAATTTAAGGACCTTTCAAGGCCTGCCTTTCTACAAGTCAGGGACAGAAAGTGTTTCTCTTTTCCCTTGTTTCATCTTGTCTTTTTGATTCCTGTTTTGAACCAAAACAAGAACAAGGTAGACCATGACATCCACAGATGCTGACAGGCCATTCACACAGGACAAAGCATGATGAAGAGGTGAGACAAAAGGACTCCTGGAGAAGCAAAGTCAACAGTGAAAGAGATCAAATAAAAACAAACTGCTGCTCAGTCCAGCTAAATAAATAATAGCAATACATATGACAGATGACACGAGCCTGGGTGAAACAAAGAGTGGCATTTTTTCACACCTCATTTTTTTTCAAAAGTCACTTCTCAGCCAAAGCAGATAACACTCCAACTGAGAAAAAAATGATTTGCCGTGAGTCTTGACAATATGGAAAGGGGATTTTACATTGAGAAATTCTTGGCAGAATCTCCTATTTCCGCTTAAGGAACATTACTTAGCTCTAGACTGAGATGATATGGATGAAGGAAAGACAATGAAACAGTAGATGATAAAGATGGAAAAGGAGTAACAAAAAATTTTAAAAATCCAAAGGAATTTTAGTATTACTTATATGTTTGTAATTGTGCCGGTTGTCTTCTTTGTAATAAATAAACTTTCTATGTAAAGAAACTAACACTGATCCTCACATTACCAAAAAAGATTTTTATGACTGTCCATTTTTAAAAAGGAGGAAGTGTTAGTCTGTAAGGTCTTTAGGTCACAGGCTGGTCTCTCTGCCCTTGCTAACTGGGGAGAGCCACACAAAAGCCAAGCACTATTTACTGTAACGAAGTCTCTGAATGATACAGAAGAAATTGTTCACTCAAAATGAAGCAAGCAATTCATACACAGGATTATTTTGTTACCATTATTTAGGTTTCAATTCAGCAAAGCACTTGAGTATGTGCTTTAAATCCATTAATTGTCGTTAATTAGTTGAGACCCTCCTGTAATATTGACAGCTTACCTTTGAAGATAGACTATTCAAATTCTCCACAATATACCATGAATAAGACTTTTTCATGGGCTTCATTTTCTGTCTTCTCTGGCTTTTGTTCTTTCATGCCCAGAGTGAGGACTGTTGCAGCATGCATTCACAAGCTAGAGGCAGAAAGAGCCCATAACCTGCACCTTTTAGCAATCGCCTTCAGTTTTATTGTTGAATTTCTGGTTTTCAGTTCTGTGAAGTGCCTGTGCTGGGCTAAAATTAATTGTGACTGAAAGAATGGCATTTTCAAAGTTGTTATGACAATCTGCTTCCTTCATTGAGATGCATAAGACCTAGATATTCCATTTTTTTCCAAGGCCACTTGCGTAACTCTTAGCAAATATATTGGCTATGTGGTGGATGACTCAATTGTCCTGGAATAAAATACTGCATTGACAAATCTACTTGTACTTCTGAGTGTCACCAAGTAAGAGATATTCATTCTTCAAGCAGGCATTTCCTGCCAAATCCTCAATCAAAATTATTAGTTATCGTTAATAAAAGCAGTTCTTAATTACCATTCTCCATTTTCAAGTCCCTTGTTTAGAAAGACTTTGAGTTAAGAGATCAATTTTATGTATTCCTGAGCACCTATCACGAATAGGTCAGATTAACATACTGTTCAGAAGTTTGCAGCTCTTCTGAAAGAAATACAGCTCTTTCAAAACCAGCTTTTCATTCAACTCACTTTTTTCCTTTATTCTTTGAAGGAAAGGAGCCCAAAGAAACTCAGTTAGTGATTTTTCTTACTCCAGTTTGAGCACAGATGAACCGAAACCTTAAATTTGAAGCATTCACTGTGAAAAAAGAGGAATTTTCATCATTCCTCAGTGCTATCTATTAAAATGCAAACTTGATTTCTATCAGCTATAGTTTTCTGGAGGGCACAGGCTTGTTCTTGTCCTGTTTTCCACCAGAACAGGCATTCCACAATAATTTCGTAAGCACTGTCTTTCTTCTAAAGCTAAAAAGCAAAGCAGTGCTTCAATAGCTCCTGTGAAAATATAAACCTACTGTTTTTATATTGTTTTATTTACTTTTCCTTTTTTAATTTTTCTTTTTTCACTTCTCCTCCATCATCAAAGTCGTATTTTCCAGACAATAAAGTAGATGCTGGTAGATTTGGATTAAATGATGTCTACATTTAGTGTTTTAAATAGCAGTCAGATCTGGATTCATTGTTAGAGCCTGTGGGAGGAGGCAGAAGGATGAAGAGTTTCACTGGGCTGCAGCAGCTAAGCTAAAGAGATGCAGTCAACCAGGAAGAAGAGAGGAGGGATTTTTGGATAGACTGAACAAGAATAGCCAGATAAGGACCATGTAAAACCAGGCCAAAGTGTGAAGAATGAGAACAAGGACTGAAGGACTGTAGAAATGTGGAGAACTTGAAGCTATTGGGTGACCAGGCAAGTCAAATAAAGACATGGAGATTTGGATAAGGCTTGGAAGGAGTCAAAGAGTGAGCTTTGGAGCTGTAGAGGTTGAGCTGTAAAGGATAATGGAGGGCTTAGAAGGGAAGGGATTTGGAATTGAATGAAGTATCTCTTGTCAGGGCAAGCTTAAAACCAGAATGAAACAGAGGATAAGAAATCTCTAACAGGCAATAATGTGAAAAACCTCTGTTTGCCTGCTAGCCAGTTTTATTAGGTCCCCTCCTATACAATGACAAGCGCTACCAAAGCCACAATATGTACAGACTATATTGTCTTTGAAGAGATACAAGCATAATCCTCACAGGTCTGAGATCAGAGGTTAAATGTTGGATGGATTGTTGAGCAGGTGCAACCATGTCCTGGGAAATGTGGAATTCTCTTTTTGTGGTTTAAAACCAAATGATAAAGCAGTGTCTAACTGGAATTGACAAAAATGACTTAATCACAGATAAATGCAATTTTACAAGTTATTGCACTTGTCTGCTCTGCAAGTGGCATGGCATTGTCCAGGAGACAAGTTGGCTGAGTTAGGTTAGATTCTAGCTATGCCATGCACAAACCTTATTCAGGATGGAGTTCTTTGGATCCTCTCCTGATGATAACCTGATGACCATCAGTTATCCGATTTGATAGACAGAATCAAATTCTTGGTTGTCTCATTGAAATTCGTGCAATGCCCAAAAACTGTCACCATTTCTTGGTGCTTACTATCTGCTTGTCTCAAAGATTACAAAACAAGCATTAAGTTCCTTACACTCTTCTATCCTTAAAATTAAGTTACTCCCTTATTCTGTTGAGTCAATTAAAGTCCATATGTTGATAGTATTGTCAACTGGATCTAACCTACACAGCGCACTTTTTGTTCTGTTGATATGCCCATAAATATCCACACAGATTAGTTCCATGCATTGTCATTTGTGAAACTGTATATACACATTGTGTCATCCTCCAGATCTTAGTACCTGAACTGATCGTTAATGCCACTAATATGAGAAGTTGTCCAAGTAAAATTATTCATTACAAATGTGGCATTATTCACATAGTCCATTTTCAAGTTACTTGCAACCTCATTTATCATTGTCAGTGCTGTTGTGTACCAGAGTCAAGACTAGGTCTTTCGTGGAAGACACTGCTTGCCATCTAGTGCCTTGCCCATAGGTTGTTATACATGTATTTTTGTACACCTGCCCTACTGCAAATCTCCTCACCACTCATTTTCCAGCAGTCTGTTGTGAGAGTCATGGTAGCAGAAGTGTTTGTGGGCGGATGGCATATGCTGGCACTACATGTAGCACATAGCAGTCCTCTAAGCACAGCAAAACAGATTTGGTATGTCATGATGTCTTTTTTTGACCTTGGTGGCCCAGATGGGTTACTCAAATATTTCCATCTGCGTTTTTCCTATTGTTTAATTCATTCCCACATAACACTGGCTGGCATCCAGGAGTTCATATGGACATCCAGTGTAGTCCTGGCAACTGGGGCAGTAACTAAAGTTGTTATTCTGTTCCTAGTATTTCAGTTGCTTTATAGACTCCAGCATAGGTGTTGCAGATCTCTTTCTTGTGGGCTGTGTAGCTAGCTTCTCATCCCCAATACATGTGTCTTCAAAATCCCTGTGATTTTCTTCAGATTCCATCAGCAATCTGCAGGATATTTTGTACTCTACCACCATCTCAGACATGGCACAGGGTCACTGCTGGAGTGCAACTTGTTTCACTTGTTGAAAGGTTTACTCTTATTTAACTTTGATTTTGTGCATGGGTCACTTAAGCTTGAGGTGATCCTCCCTTGTTACTCTCTTGTCTTTTGGGGATAACTAAAGGCCGTATCCTAACACTTTTCAACTAGGCCTAATTTACTCCAGCTGTTGTTTGGTTGAAAGAAAGAGCAGTTTTCCACTGCATGCAAGGCTGAGAGTTCTTGAGATTTCTGTAAGGCAAAGAGAAGGTTTCGATTTGAGAGGAGGTTAGATCAGGTGTAATGTCTCAAAACATGAGTATTTACAGTCAGGACTCTGATTTCAGGAAAGTGGTGCAGAGGGAAATTCTCCAATTCCTTTCCTCCACACCGTGCAGGAGAAATCCCAGTTCTTTTATCCTTTTGAAAATACAATTGTAACCCTGAAAATACAATAGCCTAATTACCATAAGGCTATTGGACAACTATATTAGGCATATAGGATTTATGCCTATATTAGGCATATTAGACTATATAACATTTAAGCAAGTGCATTGAGGATGACTGGGAACTGGAAGAGGCTCCACAGGGAAGATGTCACAGCACCAAACCTGACAAAGTTCAAGAAGTGTTTGGAAAATGCTCTCAGGTATGTGATGTGATTCTTAGGGATGTCTTGTGCAGGGCCAGGCTTAGACTTCGATGATCGTTGTGGATATTCTATGATTCCAGTTAAAAATTGGTGGTATTACATTGCACATTCTCTCCAGAGAATGTATTCTCACAATTGAAATTGACTGCAAATAAAACAATGTATATGGATATCAGAAACCTCAAACAACAAAAAACAGAGCTACTGTGAATCACTCACAGTGAATGCTACAGCAAAGCTTAAGAAATTTTTCTTAATAACTTCAGAGAGTAACCAAAGTTTTGGAAAAGGAAAAAACTGAAAAAAGTACTGTTTTCATCAGCTGAAATGCAAAAGACATTTTACCTGGTGAATTTTAAGCATATATGTAAGGAAAAGTTTTGCTCAGTTTTGGCTCTAGTATTTCCTCAAGTATTCATGTGAGTTTTTCTTTTTAGTCCAAAATTTATTGAAAATACAGACTCATGCCAGTCATTTTTAGACAGCAGAAAACCAGAAAGTTTTGCTCTTCAATAAAACTGGTGACGATTTCAATTAGATTTCTCAGGTTTTTCTTCCCAGAGTCATGGTATTGTACTAAAAAAAAAAAGATTGAATAGTTTATTGGATTCAGCTACCATATAGCTTTCAGTGTGTCAGAATAGATTTTAAAGGGCAGAAAATAGAGAAAACCTGATGAGAAAATGATGAAATTTTCAGTATTATTCTTTGATATTGTGAACCCATAGATTTGCCACATGTTCAGTATAGCTTGGTTTAAAATATGAAATACGTTCTTTGTGTGTAGGACTGATCAATTTATCATTGACCAGAGGTAAGTGCTTTTGACCCAGTGTAGTAAACAAAATGGTATCACTCATCTTTAAATTATTAGGTGACATTTCAATGTAAGAATACCTTCACACAGAGTCCTTGTGAATTACTTGGCTTCAGTGTATGTTGAAGGGAATATTCTTTGATGATTTATTTTGTCCAGTAATTATTGTCACTTTCTAGTGACCTTCAGCAAGGGCATCACTAGTGACAGGTGACAATACTTAGTCATGAAAAAAACCACAGGTTTTAAAGTTCATTATCAAATAAATGAATACTTTGTAACTGTAAAGGCCTGCTTGTTCCCATGAGACAAATTTCGACCTCTGAAAACTGTTAACAATTCTGCAGTTGGAGAAACTGGTGCTGCCATGAAGCAGGTGCTACACTCTCCAATCTCTGCTGCTGTTCACACTGTTTTCCTGGAAGTCCAGTTTGGCCCCACTGATAAGGGACACCCAAGCATTTTACTTATTTGTTTGTCTTCTCTCACTGTATTCAACTGAAGCAACATCTTTACGGCAGGTACTATAGCAAAGTTAATGGAGATAAATTGAATTCCCTAGCAGCCAGATTCTTCCTCATTCTATTCACAACATACTACAGGACTGCCTGTGTTCAAACCGGAACAGTGCACACTGAGTATGTGCAATAGCCAAGGGCTCACAAACAGCCCTCTGCAAAACATATCTGCACCTCTCTGCAAAACTCCATCTGAGTGCATTGTGCAACCGCTAAAAATGGGGCTGTTTATGCCGATTTTTTCTAAAAGATTCTCTAATACTTCGTCCTTCCTTTTTAGGCCATTAAATAGGAAAAATATTTGAGATGAGAATGAAAGTCCTTATTAGCATTTTGTACTTACATGCCTCCTTTTCTACAAAATTGTATTGTCTGGTATAAAGAATATTTTTTCAATTTTTACGGTTTCTGTGATCAAAAAGTACACTGTCTTCAGAGCAGTGAGTGAACAAACATAATGGCATGACATTGAGGAAGGAGGTTCATGCCTGTAGTTCATAAAAACTCAGCAAAACTGCTCTTAGTGATCAGCTGATTTTATTCGGTGATAGTCCTTTAGAATGGAAAATCAGCCATGGTTTAATATAACTCAGATTAAAAGCTGCTAAACATCCCATAAGAATAGAACTGGAAATTAAGGGCATTTCTCTTTCACAAGAACAAACATTCTTCAAAACTTTTTGCCCTAAGTAATTACTGTGGTTTAACCCCAGCTGGCAATTAAGTACCATACAGCTGCTCACTCATTCCTTCACCCTGGCACACTGGGGAGGAGAATCAGAAAGAAAAGGTAATCCTTGTTGGTTGAGATAAGAACAACTTAATAATAGAAACTAATTATTGTTGTTATTGTTGTTGTTGTTGTGTATTTGCTAATAGTAATAATAATTGCAAGGAGAGGGAGAGAGAATAACAGAACCTGAGAGAAACAAGTGATGCACAGCACAATTGCTCACCACCCACTGACAGATATTCAGTCTATCACTCTTCAATTCTCTTCCAGGTAACTCCCCCAACTTATATACTGGGCACAACATTCTATGGTATGGAAAATCCCTTTAGTCTTTTTGGGTCACATGCTCTGGCCATGCTTTCTCACAGCTTTTTATGCAGCTCCTGACTGGGAGTGCATGAGACACTGAAAAGTCTTTGACTTTGGGTAAACTCTAGGCAACAGCTGAAACATTCATGTGTCATCAACATTATTCTCATACTAAATCCAAAACACAGCACTGTACCAGCTACTAAGAAGAAAATGAACTCTGTCCCAGTTAAAACTAGAACACTAATCCATCTAACCTGAGAATACTTTTTTTACAAAGCATCCTACAGGGGCATTTTTACTAGAAAAGTTTTAGACTGTGAGACTGATGAAGACTCCAAAAATTTATACTTGCTTTTGAAGGCCAAAATTAGTGAAGGAAGCATACAACACAGATGTACTTGAATCTGAATTTTCACATGATACTATCACAAGTTTGTCATGTTACTCCCATTATGAAATACTTATTTTATTCCATCATCTACCCAAAGACCAACTTCAGCACTCCTGTTCTTGCCCACACAGTAACTTAAAAAACATCTCTGTGGGATTAAATTAATTATGTTTATGTGCAATCCTCTCATTATTCTGTTTGTAAATTTTCTAAAAGATAAAACAAGTTCACTAGATGGGACAAACTATTCTTCAATCACATAAAAAGTACTTATTAAATCCCTTACTGCAAATGAACAGTATTTCACTGTCTTTGCAAATGTTACTGTTAGTAGTCTGTACCTGCAGTAGTCAGGATAGATGTTTCTAATTCTTCCCTACTATTTATAACTAGGCAGCCTCCAAAATGAAATTATTTTTTGGTCATTATGAGTCAAGGTGCATTACTTACCTAGAATTTAGAGTGATTTTTTAATATTGTTTAATGGGCCTATGGAATAGCTTTGAATTTATTCTGTACTTTTATTTGGGTAAGTCTTAGAGCCTTGCTTAAGATAGATGCTTCAGGTTCTAAAAATTGACCAATCATGTGCAAATCTCTGGCAAACTTTAAAATATCAAAGCAAGTACCTCAGGCAGTGACTATGGCCAACAGAGCAGAAAAATTTGCAGAAGTTTCGATTTCCATTTCCTGAACTCATCCATCAAGATGTCGACCGAAAAGATAGATGAATGACAATCTATGACCCACACAACAGCAGTAACTTCACTCAACAGGTCCTTTTGCAAGAGGATTAACATTTAGGAATGATGTTTTAAAAATTTAAATAAACAGAACTTGCTTCATTGAATGCTCATTCCACTGGCATCTTCATTTGAGAAATGTATTGTGTTCCAGATTAAATGGTTTTCCTTTCAATTTGAAGAGGGACTAAGAGGTGTGTAAAATTATTCCTTTCAATTGATCCTTTTTACACAGTTAAACAACATTTTTCATTCAGAATTTCTCAGATGGTTTGCATGAAAAAGAGCCTAGACACTGCTTATAACCTTGCAGATGTGCTCAACTTTTCAAATCTTCAGTTTCTGTGTCACAAAGCTGTATATTCTAGTAACCTGCACTTACAAGCACCTGATTTGAAATTAAAATAGTATATTTTTTATTATTTTCTTGAAACTAATTCTGCAAACTATCAGGGTTCTGCAGACTATCAGGGTGTTTTTCAAACTTTAGAAAAGATAAGCATGTTTAATTTGTGGTGGTTTTGCTGAATGTCATGTGAAGGTTATTGCAAAAAGTGAATTATTTTCTTCATCTTAGAAGCTCTTTCTTCAGCAGCACTTGAAATACCTTCTTTCTATTCATTAATTAATTGTCTCAAAAGATAAAGCAGACAGATTGGGCAAGATTGGCATCTGAACATAGGTTAGGCTTCAAGAGTACTGGCAATCTGGATTCATATTTCTTTACTTTAGAAGTGCACAATGACTTGAATTTTCCACAACTGTAAATTGACAGTCTTAATTGAGCCCTATTTATTTAAAACCTTTAGATATATAACAAAATTTTAACTTTAGAAGCCATGTAATAAAAAAAGCTTATCTTGATGGCGAGCCCTGAATGTGTAACTCCTAAATTAAATATCCAGATTTGATATGCAGCCAAAAAAAGAGAATATTTCATCTGTAAAAAGATACTGTATTCTACCCTTCTCAAGCATATAAATCATAACTCCAGAGAAAATAAGAGTTAAAATAGATAAAAATTGATGTGAGAAAAGACTTGAAATTACAAATGTAACATTGCCATCCACATAAGTATTTTCTTTTAATTAAATTCTATAATAGTGATCTCTGTATATATATCAAATGTTTATCTAAACAGACTGAAAATATATGGTAATGGTATACAAAAATAGAGACTACACATTTATGGAGAGTAATGATAAAGCTCTAAGTGAGGAAGCTGTAACACACGGAGTGAAAGATGGCCTCCCACTAGACAGTTAGAATTCAGATGCCCATTAAAATCTCAGCAACACAGAGGAAACAACAAGAAGTGTTTTTCTTCCGCTATTTTACCGTGACAGTTTGCAACAGGATGGAATATTCTGAAGAGTACATTATAGAATGAGTCATTACCGTTGACAATTTTGGCCTGGTCTCCCTTTTGATGGCTTCACCACTCAGTATTTCATTTAAGATCTACCCATAAAGAGTTTGATTCATCCATTCCAAGATACTTGACCTTGGCTTCAAGCCATTAGGTATCATGCTTCACCAGTACAATTGAACAGCAAATAAAAGAATCCTAGAAAAGTCAACATTAAAGGGAGCTGAGGAAACAATGATGAGATTAATTAAATGAAAAACTGTTTACAACAAGAGATAAATGAAATTCTGGTCATTAATAAGAGATTTATAAGAAAATTCGGCATATTTAGAAAAATCCATAAAATAAAGGACTAAGGTATCTTTTCATCACCAGAGTAAAAGGGAAAGCAATCAAACGATGAATGCTTCATGCTGTGGAATTAATTACCCACTTCTACCACCTTGTGGAGATACAATATTATATAATGTGGCAGGTCTGTGTAGGAGAGAAGAGCCATCAAGTGACTATACAGTAGGCTGACACCTGACAAACATGTTTTATGAGCTATTATAACCTTCCTGTGAAGAAGGGACTTTTCAGGAGTTTCATTCTGAAGCGTAAATATGGACAGCTGTGGGATCTTTACACAGATAAAGTGCTATGGATAATTCAGCATGCATTTATTTTCAGTAATGCCACTTTTGCAATTAGCTACAAAGACCTTTTGAGGGATTGTGGACACTTAATTCTCTCACATGGAATGGAAAGTCTCTGCAATTGCCTTAGTATCATGATTGTACCTGGAAGAGATAACAACTATGGACACAGGTAACAGGATTGACTTTTGTTTGTATGTTGTTAGCAGTCACAAACAAAGTCCTGAATTTTTAATTAAGAATGAGGGGGATTAGTTCAAATGGTAGAGCACTCATTTGGCATAAGAGAGGTAGCGGGATCTATGCCCACATTCTTCAGTGTTTCTCCCCTATACTCAGCACTGGTGAAGCTGAAACTCTAATCTTCAGTTTTCAGTCCCTCAGTACAAGAAAGACATTGAGCTTCTGGAGCATGTCCAGAGAAGGACAAAGGAAGGGTCTGGAGCACAAGCCCTGTGAGGAGCAGCTGAGGGAGCTGGGGTTGTTTAGCCTGGAGAAAAGGAAGCTGAGAGGTGACCTTACTGCTCTCTACAAATAGCTGAAAGGAGTCTGCAGCGAGGTGGGGTTGGCCTCTTCTCCCAGATAACAAGCGACCAGATCAGTGGAAATGGCCTCAACTTGCACCAAGGGTAGTTTAGATTGGATATTAGGAGAATTTTTTTCAGTGGAAGAGTAGTCAGGGAAGTGGTTGAGTTGACTATCCTTGGACATGTTTGAAAGGCTTTTGGATGTGGTGGACTTGGCAGTGCTGGCTTAATGTTTGGACTCAATGATCTTGGAGGTCTTTTCCAACCTTAATGATTCCATGTCTCAGTGCAAAGCTTGATGCCCATAACAACAGTAAAGACAACAAAGCTATGCATGATTTTGTGTTTTGAGAGTTTCTATTGACAAATTGGGTTCTAAACTCTTGCCCTAAGCTTGTCATCAAATGATATTACGTTAGTATGACAGCTCAGAAACAATCAGTGGGAAGAGGAGGTAAACCGATTTCCCCTCCTCATTTCTGCTGTCTTATGTGTAGTCCATTTCCCAGCACATGAAAAGGCCTCATGAGCTTAATTCCAAGTTGCATCCAGTACACCTCATACTTCCATGAATCTTTTCTGAGGTCAATGTTGACTATCCCATTACACAGAAAATTTAGACTACATTACAATAGGCAGCAGTGCTGATTTTAGGATGGGAAGGTGGGGATTTTTGTTTAGTTGGTTTTTAACATTGGGCAAGATCTAGCGTGGCCTCAGGGAAAAAATGTGCCTTGGCTGTTGTGCTCCTGGAAAGCATCTGGAACAAAACCAATTCATGATATCTTAGAAAACACCATGCTGTGAACCCTAGCATGGTGAGTGGGGACAATCAGCTAAAATGTGCTGCAGAAGGACATTTCTTAGTGGAATAAAAGCTGTAGGCAAGCCTCCAGATCAGTCCTCAGGAGCCCACGAAGTTTTCAACATCAGAGGAAGAATGTCATCACTACAGGGAAGTTTCTACACAAAATTCAGTCTACCCTAAAATGTGAATACTCTAAGGATGTTAAAGGAAACCTGAATATGTTGCTCCAAGCTTCTATCTCCAGAACACTGGTGCTGCAGCCTGCAGTGTGAGTTCTCATATCAGTCCCATTCTGTCCATTTTTACTTCAGTTAACATATTTTTAAAATCTACAGGTATTTCTCATTACTATTTTCTTTGTGCTCATTGTTAAGGTTTTGCTACTGATTTTGCCAAAAGCATTTCATAAAGCAACTGCACAATATATTAATATTCAATATCTCTCACAAGAGATTGCCCCACCTGTGGCAGATTTAATACGATTGTCTTTTCTTAGATTAATTAATCTATCATCTAGTCTAGCATCATCTGCATGATGAAAGTCCTTTATGCTATCTGATCTTCATTCATCAGCCTTGCTGTATTCCAGCATTGTAATAGATTGTGAAAATATCCATCAAGGATTTAACCAGCAGGTGGTTACTGTTTGTATAATGCCTTTCAATCTCCTTAGGGTCTCTTGGTCATGGTGGAAGAGCCTGATATATTGAAATGACCTTTTTTCTGACCCTTTTTTTTGTTGTTGTTGGTTGGTTGGTTGGTTCATTTGTTCATTTGTTTGTTTTGTTGGTTTGGGGTTTTTTGCTGTTCCATGAAGTTTGCAACAATGCCATGCAACAAGAATTCTTGAAAATCACAGTCTGTTCTTTTATGCCTAGCTTCAATCTCTGTATAGAATTCATATGAATAAAGGTCTATATTTGACATCATTCTGACAGCAAGTACAGGATCCTTACAGCAGTGCTAACGGTCTGTGACTCAGTCAAGTTGCAAGGCTAAATGGTTTAGGTGTTGATCACAGCACCAAGCCTGCCTGACTTCAAGAAGCATTTGGACAATGCTCTCAGGCACATGGTGTGATTTTTGGGCTGTCCTGTGCAGGGCCAGGAGCTGGACTTTGATGATTCTTGTGGGTCCCTTCCAACTGTGACTCCACGATTCTGTGATTTTAAGCACACTGAGATCCTTTCAATTCCTTGGGTTGGAAAACCATATGAATATCTCTACCTCTCTGCACCAGAGAAGATGGTGGAAAACTAAAGATGTTAAAGAAAAAAACAAAAGGGAATCTTTTCTCCTTTAATATGAAGCACTCCTTATATATAAATGTTTTGCATAACATAAGCTATTTATTAAATTCAGATGAAAGTCCATATTGACACAAATTGAGATGTATCTGTATCTTTCAGTGTCAGAAGCCAATTTATTTCCCTAAAACTGATATTCTATTTTGTTTAATGAGAATGCTCTTCTTGTGTATAACATCTGACAAGCTGGGATAATTTTAAAATGTTTTAATGTATGTCTATCTCAGTGAAAGCTTACTACAAGATTTTCATCATGGAAACTATTGTAGAGGCAGCTGATATAATTGCAAATAATACTATGCAACAAAATCACTTAGATCACCTTAGGTAATTTCTTCATTTTAACTTAATGCAGAAATTAAAGGAAAATTAAATATATTTCTCAACCTTTTAATTTTACTACAATCACACAGATTTCAATTTAGCATTTTTCTTAGCAATAAAATGCTTGGAAATTAGATTTTTTATAATCATAGTAGAGCAACTTTATTCTGCATTTGAATTGAATCATTGCATTGGTGTAATTGTCACTAGAAATTTTGAGAAGAGAATGTATCTTCTTTTAGATATCTCTTTCAATAATCACATCCTAAAGATATGATTAATCAGACTCCATCAAAATAATTTTGATTTCATTTTTTGTCAAGTATACATAATTTGGCAGCTATCCAGCAAATGAAAATGAAAATTTGTTTGGAGTATATCTACATGGAGTAGAGTTGGGATTGACATCAGTTTTCCTAGGTAATGTTGCAGGGGGATTCTTATTGTAAACTGAAATTTGAAAAAAAAACTTAAAAACCTGATTATAAACAATTTGTTTACCATGGGGAGATTTTTTATTTTTCCTGTTTGTGCCTTATAAACCAACAATATCTAGTTTTACATATTAACTGAAAATTCAAGCAACTCATCTTAAAAAGATTAGTAATGAAAGTTGTTCCATTCCTATTTACTTTGTCTTTTCACCAATTAGTCTTCCATTCTGAATTATTCCTGATACTTGTAGAAATAAAATTTGAGAACCAGCATGATAGTAACTTACTTTTCTGAAGTCAAACAGCTGTGTATTTTATCTGTTCTGCTACAGTCTCAGGGGGCTTTTACAAATGAATGCCAACAAAACTACAAGCCAACAGTCAATTAGTGGCAATTTCATGAAAGACAGTGTGAAAATTGACTTTTATTTAAAAGTGAATAATCAAGGAATGGAACAGACAGAGATCAAACAACATGCTTGCTTACAGAGTAGTGGACCCCAAAACAGCAAAGCAGTCACACAACATAAAGATCTCTGACCTCTGTCTTCATGCAACATTTAAATTTCTAAGGTTTTCAGCCCTAAGCTCTTACATCTGAAAAAAAGCACTCCAGTCATGTATATTATTTTAGCCTCGTGCTCATGAAAACAGAGTTTTTAACCTTTTAATGCTAGTAGATGCAAATTGGAGATAAATTAAAAATTGCCTGCTAAAATCGGAAATGCCAACCAGGTGATAAGAGCATTTTAAAAAAATGTAACTGTCTTGAAGTGCATGATTCAAGTCCTGATGTAGTTTGGTCATCAGTTCTTGCTACTCTCAGCCCAGTAAGATGTGTGAGGGGCTGAAAAAAATTTTATGTCCCACAGTCTGGTTCACCAGTAATCATTCTGCTGTTCTGGGATGGTTGAAGAGACTACTCAAGACCACAGAAACCATAGACATCATAAACTTCCTGAAGCTTTGGGGTTTTTAATGTGATAAACTCTATGGTAGTCACTGAAGGAATGTTTTAATGCAAGTTCAGAGATCACAGAATCACAATAGAATATGCTGGGTTGGAAGGGACCCACTAGGATCATGGAGTCCAATTCCTGCACAGCACCATCCCTAAGAGTCACACCATGTGCCTAAGAGTACTGAGATCTCACATATAAAAAACAAACAAACAAACAGACAAACAAAAAAAAAAAAAAAACAAGGAAAAGAGTAGAGATGTTAACCTGGCGGGTTCCTGCATGAGAACCTACATGGCTGTAGTGGTGAGACTCCTAAGGTATTCCAGGTATGTCACCTGTTATCTGACCTTACTAAAAAGTTCAAGAGAGTCATTTTTCCTCATAGTGAAAAAGCAGCTTTCTTAAATAAATGTTACTGTTTTAGAAATACCCACCCTTGCCCTGTGCCTCACAGTGAAACTTCCTATAATTTTCTCAATGCAAGGGAAATATTAATTTCTTATTTGAAGTATTAACTTACTTAAATCTTTCCTCTGTGATGGGTAATTAAAGAAAATAGGGACTGTTCCACACACTGCTAAAAGTTGTTGAGTTGAAAACCTGTTTAAAAAAATGTAATTAACTGTTTGAAGTGTTGTACTAAGTCAGTAGGGAATTTTTCAGCTTTGAAAAATTTAATTTTCAGTCAAATTGAGCATATTTTCTTTTCTTTAATAGTTTTAGATAAGATGTGATAACAAATGATTATTTAGAAAAATGTAAAATGGCTTTAAGAGAATATTTGGATTTTTATTTTATTTGAAATGATATTTTACCCCATTCCACATGTCTCTAATCACATTACACAACCAGGTTCATTCCTTTTCTTGGGATTATTACGGTATATTATGAAGTGGTATTGTTTTGTCTCCAAAATAATCTTGGGGAAAAAAATGAAATCCTGGGATGTCAGCAGAAATCAAGCAGGCATATTCAGCCTGAATGAAAACTGAATGTAATGTCCAATTATTTACAATTTGCATTAAAGAATGTACCCTGTAGACCTTCTAGTGAAGTTACACATTTACACATCTGAGATGATTTTGTCATTAGAACTGGGGAGTATTTTTGGATGACTCAGTGTAGTGACTACCCACTGGAGGGCTGAAACCTGAGAAGTTTATTTCTGAAGTAAGAGTCAAATAACTCTCATCTGAAGCTGTGCACAGTTCAATATCATTAATGTCTAACAACACAATTCTGCAGAGTATGGATAAAGATTTGGTCATGGAAATTTAAATTCATTTAGGTTTTGAACACTGAGGTATTTTCCTGGCTCTATGGATAGATGTATTTATAGAGATGCTTGACAGGTTTCTTATATTTCTCCAATGTGATCAAGATCTTGGTGAAGTCAGAATCCACAAAACACGAGAGTCTATGTGTGCAGACACACATAATCAAGCTGGACACCACAGAACAAAGGTGAGACCTGTTACTGCCCAAAGAACTGACAATATAATTGAGATAGATAATACAATCTATTCCTGGTGTCATAAAGATTCTTACTTATTGACTTCATCCCCAACCATGTAAATTTGATTCATGATCCTAACCATGAAAATACAATTTTGTATGTCAATAGTAGCAGGATAGCAAGCTGGATAGAGGAGAGAGGAATATGCATTGCAACCCCACTGCATCCTACAAGCCAGAGAAGCCAATACAGAAAAGAAGGGAATGCAATACAGATTGTTTTGTAGTGCTGTAGAGATACAGTTTAACTTGAGGAAGACTGACTTTTACAGCTGCAGGTGCAAGTAACTATTTGCAGAATGAACAAAGTTTTCTTGTGAAGCCATTCTTATAAAGTGAATTTTCCTCAGCCTTTCATAACATTGATTTTTTTAGGGAATAAAGCTGTTTTTAAGGGTCATTACATTAGCTTCTGGGCATGTGACAGACTCCACTGTCACAATGAAAAGAAATAAACTCAGATCACCAAGGTTTAGATGTTGACGTACAACATGCCCTTGGGAAAATCAGTGTTCAAGTAAAAAGCAACTGCTGTAACCCATCTTTTGTTCAAGTACTCCATAGTTCCAACACCACTGTATTTTTTTTTTTGTGTGTGTGTGTGTGTGTGTGTTAATCCACACAGCTGTTCAAAGTGCTAAGCAACAGTGCCTCCAAGCAGGTTTTTGACACTGTTGAATTTGGTTTAGTAATGTACAGCAGATTAAAATTATGTATTACAATAATTTATTTAATTTTTTTTAATGGAGTAACTTACTGAGTGAAACTCTCTTTCGAATGTCTGCAAGCCTTTTTATTTGAGTGAGGTGGGAGTATGCTCTTCAGCTGAACAGAGCCCTGCGTGACTCAACTCTGCTTGCACAAATTGTCAGATACAAAATTATGTGTCTTGTTTGCATTATCATGCACAGGGATGTTTACCACTTCATACTTGCTTTTCCTATAAAAACGAATATACATAGTATCAGCTGTGCTACCAAAAATGTCTCACTAAAAACTATAGTTAAGACAAAACTAACACACAATATTTAAACTCTGTGTTTTTATGTATTTACATTTTCTAGCAAGATGTTTTTGAAACATTTTGTGCAAGTTAGATGTAAATGAGCACTAAAAGTCTTCTTGTTCTTGTGAAGAAATATCTCCTATGACACATGCATTTTCTCAATTGTGAAAACATTTGCTTACTGAGAACAGCTCACATTTGCCAACTTCTGTAAGATTATAGATTACCCACATCAAGCCAAACCCTGGACTCTCATTCACTGGGCTACACTTTTCATTTACAGCAGTAAAAATCTAGGGAAATTCCTTTATAGAAATTTACTCTGATGACAGCTTTACAGTGCTTTACTGTGAAAAAGATTTTTAAACATTTCAAGCCTCTCCTCTAATCCCATTTCCAAAGTATTGCCAAGATTCTGTTGTCCTCAGAGAGAAAAGAGTATAAAATTATAAGAAATTGTAGGCATTCCACATAAAGATATTAAGCACACTTATCCCAAAAGGTTGTGAAACAAACAGAGTTAGAATGACTTACCTAGAAGATCCCATTATTGACTAATTTACTTTCCCATTATGCTGGACAAAATGAAATACCACACTTTATTGATTTGATTGTCTCTTTTTTTAAGGAAGACAAGCTGGCATTTTTCACAAGCAAGCTGAAGTGGTTTGACCAGCAACCTAAGTGCAACATGAGATGGTTTTCCTACCTACACATAGTAAAATACTTGAACCTTATGGGGAAGAATTAGAAAGGAAAAAGATCTTGAGATGTTGACATTTGATGACAAAGTATTAGTACCAAGCAGAAAACAAAATCATTATTTAAAGGGAAGTCAATGGTTTACTTCAGTTGTAATGGGCCAAATCTCTCCATTCTGATTGTAATTGGCATCCCTAACTTGTCCCAGGTTCCCCTGTGACTCTGACACTGCTCGGAATTTGTGATGGCCAAACAGAGGACAGACTGGGGCAGTTACCATGACCATATCACATCCATTCAGTACACCTGGGACCACAGCACGAGAGAGACTGTCGTGGCCAAATTCTCCATTTTGAGGACAACTCTCTGCAATGGGCTCTAAAGTCCACTTTCCTGTCTCTTCAGTTCTGACTGTAGTTTTAAGCACCAGTTTGGGCCAGTGGCTGATTTAAGTGGGTTTCAATGAAAACAGCAAAGTTAAATCTAGATTGCAGGGGGTGTCAGCCTACAGGTGTCAAAGACGTTCCCTAGTTGCCAATGAAGAGAAGAGAAAGATCAGCCTGCTGGAGAACTGCAGGTGCTTGTTGTCATTGTGAATTTTCAGGAAACCTCTGAGGAGTTGAAATGTCAGCACACATCCTTACTCCATATTCTCCCTTTTTTTTTTTTTTTTTTTTTTTTTTTTTTTTTTTTTTTTTTTTTTTTTTTT
>VZTJ01000437.1:496289-567928 GCA_013397795.1 Orthonyx spaldingii
TTTTTTTTTTTTTTGGTTGAATAAACTTAGATTTCTTAAATAACAAGGTTTTGTACCAAGGGGAAAGGTCAGTGATGCAATCTGAGCACTGTAGGCATTTGCCATTTAAGGGGAAAGAACATAAATTAGAACATGACAGAAACAGAGACATAGAAAAAGTCAGATTATCACAAGGACAGGACAGACACACTGAAAGGAATTGTCCTACCAGCTGTAGAGGGCAACTGTCACCCATGCAAATATGGGTAAAGAAAAAGCAGAAAAGATTGGCAGGGTAGTGAGAAATATGGGGAACTTTGAGGCTGATACAGAAAACAAACAAGAAAGCTGAGAGATTCTTGTTGCTATTCTTTAGTTCAGAAAAAAAAAAAGAGAAGTATGATGGTATAACGTTTGTATGTGTGTGTTTGTTTACATTTAAACAAATTCATATAGAGGAAACCCCGCACAATCAAATGCTTGTCAGGGCTGCCACAAATAACCACATTCTTATCCTGTCTTTTGGATTTTTCCATACACAGCTCCTAATAGAAAGCAAACTTTCTCCTGTCAGTTTTTGTGATCTGCTGTTAGCTTAACTGTAGGCATTATTACTTCAGATCAATCAATCTTGTATTAAATTTGTTATTTAACATTAACAACTTTTCTTCCTTCCTCATTCCTTTCTCCTCCTTTACTCCCAGCCCTTTGTATGCCTGTGTATATGTACACAGGTAAAGATTCCACATTGTCTATGCTTTAGCTAGCTAAACAGGCCAATTTCTTTTTAGGCTTTTCTTAAAAGATTAACCTTAATCACCCTGAAGGTTTCCTCCTATTCCCATTTGAACCTATCTCTTCTGAACACAAATGTCCTTCAAATTAGGGGCTTTGTTAGATTTCTGTTACAAAACTGAGAGTTTCCCTGACATTAATCGTACATGATCACTTCAAGGTGAGAGTGAAAACTTTTTATTAAACTGTGGCTGTAAAAACTGTCTCCCGGGTCTCAGTCTAGTGCTTCAGCCCAGGTAGTTTTACCCCAAACGCACAGTTGTGATCTCACCATGCCCAAGAAGTACCCACAGATACTCATGGCAAGCCATGGGCACAAAAAAAAAGAGTGAGAAGGTACTCAGACAAGCAGCAACTGCTTAACTGTGAAGAACGATCTCATAATGTCTATAATCCGTACTTTCTGAGTGAGATCAGCACATATTTGTAGGCAGTTCACTGGCAACTTAGTTTGTAGCATAGGACAAGTCATTCTTCTTTTGGCTTACATTTTGAGATATTTTATTATGAGTCATCAGCTGGGAAGTAATATAAGACTGAAGAACTCTATTTTATTGTCATTTCCACATTATTCCCATCTCCTGAAGGTTTAAAATTATGTCTGTTTCCCAAAGGAAAAAAAAAAAAAGACATCACCATCACTTGCCAATGAATGGAGTGTGTGAATCAGGGGTCAGAATCAAATGTTACAACTAGTAGCTCTCTAATGGGGTGTGAATGATTCTCATTGGAAGAAGTGACTCAAAGCAGGCTCCTGTTTAACTCACTCAAAAATAGTCAGGTTTCTTAACAAAATATCCTTTGTTCCTCACAGCTAGAAAAGAGTCTGAAAAACATCAGTGCAGAAGTAGCTTCTGCAAATAATTTTTAGGATCAATTCTAGCTTTACAGAACTGTAAATCCATTGAAGCCAAATGAGTTATATGACTAAAGACCTGTAACAAATTAACTCACAAAGATCTCAGACAATAAGAAATATGAGCAGTTCCAAGAAATTTTGAAGAAAGAGAGAGATGGGGAAAAAAGATGATTCAGGCAATTATTGAAACCTCTGTTTGTGGCTGGTGTAAAGTGTACAAGATATACATTCAGTATTATACAATGTTTTCATTTGACTCATCATTTTTGCTAAGTGTTTTCTTTCTTTCATATTAATTTGGCCATGGTTTGCCAATCAGGCACAAAAATCTTCCCCCCTTATAGAAGGTGCTTCAGTAAAAGGGTTCAAGCAAGTGTTTGAGAAAGCTGGGCTGAAAGAAGAATGGTAGAAGGAGTAAGGGAGATGTAGGGTAACTTTAACTGTTATCTGGCATTTCTGCCATATTAAGACTAGAAATGAATGTAAGGTAATTAATAAAATGGTTAATTATTCTTGATTAAAATAGTTTGATTTCTAATTATAATCAAAGACAAGTCAGAAGTGAATTTTGTGGTCTTGTTTGGCTGAGCTTTTGTGACCTCAAGCTCAGAGTGAGACAGATGGAAAATACTGAGTGTATTCAAGTGGAAAATGTCCAGTTCCAATGCACGAAATTTCCTGAGACTTTAATAGTTTTAAATTTTAATAAGGGAAGGATTTTTATCACTTTGAGGACCGCTCCCATGGTACTTCTAATGTTACAACATATAAAGACTGTCTTCATAGGAAAATTGGCCAGCAGAACTCTAGTGGGAAAAGTGTATCACGTAGCTATGGTGATGTAAATCCCTATGCAGGCACTTTCTGCATGAGTACCAGTGCTTTTTCAATATAGTTCATCACTTTGCCAAGTAATGCTGAAATTCTGCTGGCCTTGCCATTGCAATACAGTAATACCTTTGGAGTTCTACTGCCAATCTGTCCTTTAAAAATAAGACCAAAATACTTATACTTCTTTGCTGGTGCAGTTACATTGGGTAACCCTGATTCTGGCATCATTTGTACTAATCCACAATACAGAAACCAGTGTGATTACACAAACGAAACTACTCTACATACAGGACCCCAACAATTTGCCTGTTAGTTCCTTTATTTTGTATAAGTCATTTTTGTTATGTATGTTTAAATATAGATACTTAGAAAACCAAACTGTGATGAAATTAATTAACATCTTCATGAACTGGAATAACTCAGCAACAGATTAATCCATAAGTCGATCAGATGGCTTGCTTAAAAACCTGTCATTAAGCAATGAAGCAAGACGAGATACAAGAGTATGCATTCACAGAAATATTTTTTAAAAAGGTAAGATTTTCAAACAATAAGTGATTTTGTCAAGTTACAGTGGATGCTGGTGAAGGCAAATACTGAATGTATGGAATAAGTCAAAAGGAAACGGTTGAAATACAGTTTATCTGAAAAAGGAAGTAGAAGTGCATGAGATGAACAGCAGGAGAAGAATAATTGATCTAGTCAGCAAAGCAAAAGAAGAAGTGATAGTTCTGGACTAAGGGAGAATGAGAGCTGTCTCCTGCTGGGAAACACTGGAAGAGAGCAGGAGTGGGAACTTTACTACAAATAGCAATGAAATTCATGCAAAAGCTCTTTAGGCAACAAGAAACAGGAATTAATTTCTGCTTTGAAAACAGAATACTGGAGAAATTTGAAAAATAAACCAGCTGCAGGGAGAAAAAGCTATTGATAAAGTGAGCAAAGGATCAAAAGTGTGACAGAAGAAGCAATTGAAGAAGGGAATCACGTGAGTAATGATTGTTCTTGGAAAAGGATAATAAACTCCAGAAAATGGATCAAATTACACTTGTTTCTTCAAAAAAAACCAGATAGAATTGTGGTATTACTTCCTAGAACTGAAGAAACAGTAGAAAAAACAAGTTGTCCCTCACTGACAGATTCCGATTGTCCTGTAGAACTTAACTACAACGTAAATGAGCTAAAATTTGGGCAGTCACAGTAACATCCTTTGAATCTGCTAATTATTTGTACTGTTCATGGCAAGTGTACTCCATTGGGTGCAATTACATGTGTTTATTGAATAATTGCTGTCCTTGTCAAATGTTTGCTTGAATATTTGCCTGTACTGTATAACGTTTTTACTGAGTAATTGTCTGCTGTGGATAATAGCTTCACTCAGTAATTGCCTACTCTGAATAATGTTTTCACTGAATCATTTCCCATTCAATTTAATGTTTTAAGGCATGATTTTCTTTTCTGAGTCATGTAAATGTAAGTTAGTTGCTGAATTTCATATAAAGTTACTGTTGGATCAAATCCGAGTTTGTCTAAGTGCAGCGCATTTTGATAATTTCAAAGCCTATGGTGGTGATGGTGTTATTTCCCTTTTAGATAAGGTAAAAAAGGGTAGCAGTTGGAATTCAGTATTAAGAGAGGCTGAAGATATAATGTGCTAAGAGAAGGAGGTTGCCTTCAAAGAAAGAGGGAGAAAAAAAAGAGCAAAAGTGAGCAAAAAGATTAAGAACTATAGGGGAGGCAACTGAACTTTGAGGAAGGAATTCTAGCAGAAAGGAGAAACAGCCAAAAGAAAGAAATGAAGACAGACTGTAAATGAGTAGGCAAAGAAGCAACCCCAGGGAACAGTAAAAAGCAGAATTAAATGAAAGTAATACATACCAATGATGCAGACATAATGGTCAGCCTGGTGTTCTCTCACATTGCCTCTGCATTAGAGTAACCTTATAAAATTTACAGTTAGTGCTTTGCAATGGAGAGAAGAATAAAGGTGTTAAACACATCCTGAGGTACAAATGCCAGTGTTCCCATCACAGGCTTCATTCTTTTCCCTTTTTCTTTACTCTGCCTTGGGCTCCACTTCTGCAACAGAAAGAAACTGGACTGGAAAACAATTGGGTTACTGTGGAAATAGTTAACCTGCTGAGGAAATTTTCTCTCAGCTTGGGAACACTGAGGTCTGACTTGCCTCTGTCCGTGTTGGTGGTCAGACTGGAGACAAACAAGAACAGAACTTAACATCTGAATATCCCTCCATCTAGACTGATGTGTACTCATAGGAAACTTCTGTAAATTCTACTAATTTGTTACACTTCATGTGTCTGAGCATTTATTATCTTCTTCCTCTCTAATTTTTCCATAGATTAGAGTGGACTGAATCAGTTTTCATAAAATACATTATTATTTCCTGTTCTTTTCAAAGACTGGAACAATGCATTATTCCCTTCTAATATATAAATATGAATTATTACAGTCCTTATTAGTTGGGGTCTATTCCTGCTATAGGTCAATTGACCTTACACGAGCCTACATGAGATCAAAGATAAATTTCTTCCTTTCCTATTCTGAACTTCTCTTGCGCATATGCTTTTGTAAATGAAGTTTATTTGTTTCTTTGTTTCCTGTCAGGGATGATGTTGCTCCGCTTATTTTTCTGATGTCTTAAAGCTATATTGCAAAATCACATGAAGAAATAACTAATAGCTGAATGTCATTTTGAGAAACAGTCTTACAGTTATTTTCTTCTTTAATTTCCATGTCTATACACTTTTATTATGGATGTTCTGTAAACGCTTTTGCACAAGAGAATACTTTCATTGCATTGCAGAATTTAAAGTTGGTGGCTGTATAAAATACTGAGAATTGGAGGCACCCAGGATGTCCAGTTCTTCCTCCATTGTTATCATATTGCTTTATAAATCATATCCACAACCCATATGAAAAGAGAACAATGGCACTGTGTCTGATGACAAAGGAGTAACATTGATATTAGAACTCCTGCCTATTTCTACCTAATTCACATTTTACAGCATGAATTCAATATGCTTATTATTTTTGAATGACATTAATAAGTTGTGAAAGCAGGTCTAACAAGACAAGCTCTGAAAGCTTTGAAACAGTAAGATTTAAGACAGAATATGCAATAAGTATCTCAGTATTTCTCCCTTAATTATATGAGATCATCTGGTGCTGTATTCAATAAAAGAATTTACATCAGTCTTCTGTATATTGGTCTTCTGTACCAACATGCACAAGAAACCTTCTGAAATATACATTATGAATTTGATTATGATTTCAGTCTTGCTTAAAACTTTTGGGTAGACATCAGTAAATATAAGAAAAAATGCTGAAAATTTCTTTGATTTTTCTCTGCTTTCATCTCTTTGGGATAACTCACTGGAAGTCAATCAGATTCGTATGCAAGCTTTCAACAGAATATTTCTTTGTATTATGTAATTTTTTTAATAAATAATGATAGCCATTGAACATTACTTTTATAAAACATTACTTAATAGCAAAACTAAATGTTTAAAAACTTGTCACTCAAAATCATGACAAAACTTGCCCTTTCTCATGAACTTGACCAGAGAGATGCAGTGGGTGGACACCACCTGCCCACCATTATGCTCTATCACTCCCCTCCCCAGATTGCACGGGGGAGAGAAAAAAAATGGAAAATTACTCGTAGTTGAGATAAGGAAGTTTGCTAAAGCACAGTGTTCCTTGTATCACAGTAAGCTCAATAGAATAGTGAAAATTGATGAACAGTGCTTCTCCAGCAAGGTTTGATCTCCACAGAGGAATAACATTACATTGCTGAAAGGCAGGAACTGAAATAGAAAATGCCAGAATATTCCTTCAAACAAGATATAGTTCTCTACCTCTCACTTAATCCCATCAT
The DNA here is from genome assembly GCA_013397795.1 of Orthonyx spaldingii. NCBI lineage: Eukaryota > Metazoa > Chordata > Aves > Passeriformes > Orthonychidae > Orthonyx > Orthonyx spaldingii. The sequence goes on from VZTJ01000437.1 coordinate 502,652, forward strand.
CCTCTATAAAGTGAGGACATTAAATGAATTTTTTACAATGCTGAAAGGTAAGAATGGAAACAGAAATTCTAGAATGCTCCTTCAGTCCTACTGCAAGTCCCCACCCCTCACGCCATGCCTAGGTAATAGTGCTACTGGAGTATTTCAATGCACAATTTCTTTTCTCCCAGAAATAGAGTTTCATTCAACTCACAAAGTAGACCCTTTGGGGGATAGCCATCATTTCAACCTTGAATTATAAAAAACAAAAAAAATTTCTACATTTAGCGTAATTATGTATTTTTTCAGAACACAAAATAACCTCAAAGTTTATGTTTAGGACACAGAGGAACCGTGTATGTAATGATTCCCTTACTAAGGGCATAGGACAGAAGAGGCATCACCTCTACCTTGGGCCCAAAAGCTTTACTTCTAGCTCAGGAAGTCCTTGACACACAAGTCACTGAAGACTAGAAAGTAATCCCAGGCAAAGAACCACTGTACAGGTTTCTCAGGTCCTGTGTGCCTAAATTGAATTTGACTTGGTAAAACTATTCTGGCTAAAGACTTTCAGACCTTGTAGAACCAGAAAAGGACCACATTTCTTGGCTAATTCCTGTCATAGGAATTAGTTTCATGTATATGCCAGATATGTTTAATTTGCACTAGTACAGGTAGTCTGGGTGTCCCGGATAACTCTGTGTCTATACAAATCAACTATTCACAGACTTTTTCAGTTTTTTAATTAAATTAATAACTGTTGGATACCTACATTGCATCCTGCAGAATAGTAATTTAAGAGAACAGTGAATAATTTAAAAGACCCCCACAGAGCACTGTTAGGTATTTTGCTTTCTTCTTTGATATTCAAGGTTTCAATGTTTGGCTAAGGAACAAGATTTTCCAAAACTCTTGGTAGCAAAGACTCAAATAATTCCAGTCTTTGGAGTGTACAGAATTGAGTTGAAGTCACAGTACTTTCCTCTCCTTCCCTTCCTTTCTGTAGAGTCTTCTCTGTTTCCCTAGAGATACAGGTATGATGCAATCAGCTTTTCTCTCACATGATTTCAGTGTACTTTTCGTTCTAGTCAGAATTTGTATATGAGTGAATAAAATAGGAAAACTTGGCAGTGACAGAATAGCCACGTATTCCAAACTTCAGAACTTCAGTTAGTGTTTTTGAACCTGCTGGTCCCTTAAGTTATGTATGAAAATAGGTTCCATTTGAGACTTGGGACCTGTCCTGTGACAGAAGTGACAGTATGGATAATTAATGCATAATGTGGCAATGACTCTTTTGGGAAATTGCTTGCAAAACACCTGTTTGTTGACAGACAGCATTAATTGAAGTGCCTGGTGTGCTCACTTAATTCTACAGTGGAGCTTCAAGAATAGCTAAAGAATTAGGAGGACTGACAAGTGATCATATAGCTCTGGCAGCATGTCCAGTCATACAGCCACTCATCCAGGTCATGGTTGGATTCAACTTTGCCTAGTCCTAAAGAGAAGAGAAGAGCTAAAAAGAGAAGAGCTTTACAGCCTTGGCCAGCATTTGTTCTCCGATATCATGGCTCCAGGAGTTACTTTCACAGTTGTTTTGAAACATGCTCTTTCTAAAATTATCTGGTCCTCAGAAGTTCCTTTCTGATAAAAATAGATAGCAATGATTGTCAGTGGGCAAGTTCTTACTTTTATCACCATCTGTTAAATTAAAATAAAAACAAAACAAAAAAAAAAGTCCTGCAGAGAAGTTCTCTGCTTTTTTGTTTGGAGATTCAAGACCAATTTTCTCACCAACCTTGGAGGCCTGCTGTGCCACTCTAATAGTACAAGGAAACCATGGAGCTAGTGAATCCAGCTGGCAAAGGATTTTTCAATCTAAGGAAATCTCTTGTTGGCTGTCAGCCAGTATACACAGAGCAGAAAGCAACATTGGACAGAGAATGGGAGGTTCACAAAAGATTTCAGTATCTTGTGGCATTTCTGATTCGTAGTGCAAGACAGTATGAAATTCACTGCCAAAAAAAAGAGTGTCCTGGATCTAAGGCAGCCCATCAGGATTGCTGGAGGGGAGCTGGGCCAAATGCATGGTGATGTTTGACTGCAGCAGCATCAAGATTGCACCATCTCATTTCAAGTCTGATAAATCAACTTGATAAATCAACTGAGAGCAAATTATGCTTGACTATTGACAAATACAGCAAATGTATAGCTTCCCCTTCCTTCAACAGAGTGGGAGTGGAGAATGAGATTGTAATTTGGTCTTTTGAACATCTTTTATACAGAGTTATTAGGAAGTTTCCTGTGAAACCTTATTTGAAATGCTCAGTGTCCATTGACAGTGTCTTACTAATAGGTCTATTTAAGGTTAAGATTTTCATGAGGTATTACCTTTGTTTCAGTCAAGACTTCTCCTTTTTATCCATCAATTTGGACTCATATACAGAATTTATTAGTTTCACAACCTCGTCCACAATCTGTCCTCAAGGGATAGGTCTCCACTTCAGGGAAGATAGATTCAACAGCAGATGGTTAAGTGTTATTGCCATCCAGCAAAATCACGGCAATGCAACCCCCTGAGAACTGACTGCTGAACCAAGGCTTTTTCCTAGGATACAGCTGGCCTCTGTATTGACATGTCTGTGTCAGGAATCAACTTTCCCATGTGTTCATATAATCTCTAACATGACCAGCTCCTGATCCTATGTGGAACATCTCTATTCCCATTAGTAATATGTAATGGGAGCAATTTGAAATTATATGGATTCAATGAAGGGGAGAAAGTAGTATAGATTTCTAACTCCATATATCTACCTACATGTTCTAGGTAGAAAATTAATGAGTGTTAGTTTCTCTTACAGAAGTTTCATCTCAATCAAATCAAAATTTTCTGTACAGCTCCTTATTGTTCATCAGGATGAAAATTGTGCTGGTATTACACTGCTACTTGAGGATAAAACATATTGCAAATGGCTATCACTTTATTATGAGTGACAATAATGATGTTTCCTTGGCAAAGAAGACCTGCATTTAAATATGCAAGAGCTTGTGCCTCCTAAGGATATATTTAAATCTGAACAGTCTCGAACAACTGGAATAGTTATCAAACTGACTTCATGACCATTTTTCTTAGAGATTAAAATGGCATATTGATGATGATTACTGTAATCTCATTTTAAGTACCTCATAAAATGCTTGAGAGGTTTGAAGCAATCTTGACTTCAGAAGTTTCTTCTAATTACAAGCCCTGTATACAATTCGCCAAAGATGATCTACTGTCATTTCACTCTGCCTGGAGAAGGACGATGTAAAGTAAGAAGAGTAAAGCAGAAACATTCACAGGCTGACTTGGATTCAGAAACAGAGCACCCATATTCATCTTTCACAGAATATGAATATGAATATGAATAAGGGTAAAATCCTCCACTTTTCTAATATCTGGACCACTCTTCTAAGATCAGTGATCCGAGGCCCTTCTAAAACTGTCTAAGATTCCCCGAACTTATTTACTCAGTTCAGTGAAAAGATACCTGAATAGAATTCACTGGCCAGCATCCTTACCAGACATGGAGATTGTGATCATTTTTCCTTAGAAGATCTGGGTTAGCAAACTGCTACTCCATGGCAGTTACCACTGGCTTTCCCTTATCCTTTCATTTCTGCAAGTCTTCCATGATAAGAAGCTGTTCATGTAAGTGGGTCAATTTTCCTTGGTGGGCAGAAACTCTGGGAATGTGCATGGCCTGAAGAAGATAACTTAGCAGATTCTAAGCAGCACAGATGAAAGTTCGCCCTGGTCTTTGCATAATACTACTCTATCAATAAAGACTTGTTGGACTTGTTATTACATAGTTAAATTCAGAGAAGTTCAGCTCAAACTGTAAATTTTCCAATTTCTTCTTCATCCTCTGCCCACCACAAGATGCCCATTTGGTGATATGAAAGTCCTCTTTTGGATTCAGTAAAGTGGAGTATGTGATAAGGCATCTGATGCCATTTCCTAATAAAGGAATAACACTGATTTAGAATTGTATGGCTATTAAATTCTGTCGAATAAGTTTGGGTTCTTTCTTCCATCTTACATTTCCAATGCTTTTAATAAAAATACTTACATTTGTGTTGTCAGTCTCCAAATCACTTTTGCTACATCTATTCTTCTTCCAAACTATCAGTTTCTCATGACTTTTTTCTGTTTCTTTTTGGGGCAGTGTGGGAGGTTCTATCTCATAACTGCATTTTAATCTTCTAGTTCCCAAATTGCAAGTTCTTTCTGGTTTGGAAATATTTGAAAAAAATACGTGTAGTGGTATTGTTATAAGCAAAAAATAACAGGACTACAGCTTTGATAAAAAATATTCATTCTGAGCACATTAGACCTTACAGCTTTTATTACTCTCAATCACTTCCTCTTTAGTTCAGCTGTTAAACTTGATCCTTTCCAAATTAAAGCTTACCTTAAAATATATGAGTAGGGGGAGTTTTTCTTGTTTTCAGTGGTCAGACTGTGTATGATTTACTTGTGCTTTTTCTAAAACAGATGTTTCGAGGCAGATAGCAGGTTTACTGACAGCAGGTCAGATGAAGACAGTCCAGATATGGGTAGCATAATTTCCGAATTCCTTTGATTTATGATGGAATATTAGCCCATTTCTTTTCTCAGATTTGTAGGCTGCCTAGTTTTAGGATGAACTATAGTTCTATCATAGCACAGAGGCATAGACTCGGCTAACTGCAACATTGCAAGTGTGATTTTAACTTTAGTTGCCCAAATTTAACTAAGAAAGAAGAGAACCAATTGGAATTATTATAAACATTGAAAATGACATTCCTTTTATCCAGTTAGCTATTAAGTTGGTCTATGCAGTTGAAACTTCTCCTGTTTCAGCTTGTGCCTGTTGTGTCTCATCCTCCCACCACACACCACTGCGACGACCCCAGCTCCATCTTCTCCATCACCCCACTGCAGGTATCAGGGGCTGCTGTTGGATGCCCCCAAAGCCATCTTGTCTCCAGGCTAAGCTAGTCCTGGAACCACAGCCTCCCTTGACAGAGCAACTGCTCAAGCCCTGACTGAACTGGTGTCCTTCCACTGAACTTGCTCCAGTTTACTGATAGCTTTCCTTTATCCGGTGTCTCAAATCTGGGCACAGTACTTCAGATGCAGTTTAACAAATCTGGAAAGATGTGAAAAATTTCAGGCATCAAGATGAAAAGCAGAAGAGATTGAGGGAATGTCAGTCTGTTCCTTTATCTGATTACACCACCATTATTCGTGTATAGTTATTGCTGCACCCAGCCTCTACTACAACTGCAATCATTTACTACATTCATCTTAGAATAATGCCTTGATCAAGAAGCTACCATATTAGGAGCAAAGACAAAGTAGAAATCTTAAGAGTAATTTTTAAATGCCTTCAAAATATTGCTCAGGAGAAAACAGAAGTTCTAGAGGTGGTATGATTTGAAATTGTGACCCTTTTTTTCCCTATTTTGTGTCAGATTTTCACAGATGACCTTGTAGGGGTCATCTCTGCAATAGATAATAATCTTTGTAGCTTGACAGGTTGTTTTCATATTCCTTTAGAGCATCACATGCTCTCCAGGCTTGATGTCAAATCTTTGGACTTTTTGCACTGCTACTTTAAAGAAAACAAAAATTATTTTGTCTGACGGAACTCTACATTCATGTAATGTATTTAAATTGTGAATAAACTGAATTCTGTTTTGACATTGCTGCATTGTAGCAAATTTAGTTTGCTATGCATTTTGCCTGACTGATAGCTTGAGAAAACTTTTTTGACATTTTGAGGGGTTTACTCTTTTATACATACAGCTTTATCACTTGGAAAAAAAAAAAAAACAAAACAACAAAGAAAAAGCCAAGGTCATAAATCTCTCTCTAAAATCAATAAAAGCAGAAGTAATGAATGATTCTGGACCTTCATTCATACTAACATGATTCTGTTTTCTAAAGAAAAGTTTTAACTTTCATTAGAATCCTGGCATGAAAGCTGCAACACCATGGACAGTACTAGAATAGCATAGAAAAGCTGAGACATAAACTGCAGGATATTTATTCAGCCTTTGGAATTATTGTTCATTCAGGAACTAGATATAGAGTATTAACTCCTGCTGAGGAACCTCCTTAATGCAAGCTGTCTCCATGGCTTCAGTAAGACTCTACTTGCATAGCCAACTCTAACTCAAGAAGAGAAAGTCCCTATTACGACCCTTCAAAAGAAGAATTTTTTAAAGCAGTAAAATCTCATGAACACAGTATCTTGGAAGACAAGACATGTCATGAGTCAATGTCAGCTCATGTGGATTTCCTTCCAAACTGGACTCTGGGCACTCTGTAATCTGAGAGTCACTTCTGCCATTCAGCATTAAGCCCTGTTTCTTTGGTGTTTGCAGATCAGCTAGTGATGCCCATCTTCCAGACTTTCCCCAACCATCCCAGCAGGTTTTTCCAACCACTGTTGGAGTGAGATATACATATGAAAGTTACGTATATGCAGTTGAGCTCTGTCCTCTACATGAAGACAAAATACTTAAAAATACAGGGACTCAGGCATGAGCATTGAACATAGATGACAAATTTAGTTGAAGTCATGGATGACTTCACAGCATATCTGTTGTCTTGTGAAGTCATCTGGCAAGTAGTTCTAAAAATAAAAGCCCAGGAACTTTAAAATTCCTCAACCAGTGCAAAGCAAAGCCAAAAATATTCATCTTATGTAAATATGTTATCAAAAGCCTGACCGTGGATAAGCTTCATTCCTACACAGCCTGATGTATAGACCTTAAAGGGATTGTTTAGCATGGAGCTTAAATGCCCCTGAGTGGAAATTCTCTTACCACTCTTGGTCATGAGAATGGAACTGAGAACAGAGAATGTAAAATAACTTGAAGGATTGATATTCTAAACCCGCTTCCCTGAGAAGACATTAAGCTATACCGTATGTTAGTCTCTGCTTGACCACTTTCGAATATATCTCTGATATCCCCAGGAGCAGTCAATAGAATTTGCCACTTTTCAAAGTTAGAAGAGGCTTTTGCAAACTAAACCGTATGGTGGTAGCTGCTAAAAGTGCCCACAAGAAAGAAAATATCTGCCTTTTCCCCAAATCTATTTGTTTCTTTGTGGGTTTTGTTTCGGGGTGGTTTTTTGGTTGGTTTTTTTTTTTGGTTGGTTGGTTTTGGGAAGGTTGTTTTGCTTTGATTTGTTTTGATTATGTTCAGCTGTGTGAGCTATCTGAATTGTGCATAAATCTGAAAGGTAATAGAGATGACTTTATAAATGTGAACATTTTTGTGTGGAGAAGAAAAACATATGAGGAAAAGATCTGATCCATGGAAAATAAGGTGAATTTAACAGTAATAATTTTTTGTTTTCATTTTAAAAAATGGACTGAACAATATAGCAATGGCCCACCCAAGCTTGTACAAACATACAACTTAGGACAGCATCTCTGTGACCAAGTTCATCATCAGTTCATCAGTCTAATGTGTACTAAATTGCTTCCTCTTAAGATTCATCTCAATGAACTAATCCAGTTAAAAATTAAAAATTAAATTTAAAAATATTAACTGTAGATTTCTGCCTAATGAAACTAGAGGAGCAGTGGGGAATGCAGCTGTGAAGGTGATGAGAGAGAGAAGACCGCTCAAATCACTTTCCCATACTCAAAAATCAGAGAGAAGACAGTATTCCAGATATCTGGGTTCATGGGAGTGTTTGGAGTTGGATCAGTAAACTGAAAGGTAAAATGAAATAGGTGTAGAAGAAATAACAGTTTCTTCCCACCAAATCTGCACCTGAAGAGTTATTCTGGAAACCAAACCATAATGAATACTGTGCCTGTGTGGGGAAATTTTAAGGGATACAGAGAGGATATTAGTCAGTAAGACATGGTGTGGGTGGCGGAGTAGGATTCTGAGGTACTGTGTGTGAGGGTGAGAGCACACAGTCCTGCCTTAATAGCAGGGGGGCGATACAGTGAAGTGTCCTAAGAAGGTGAGGAGGGCAGCAGTGAACTGGAAGGTGGTTTTGCCTCGACGTTTTTTCTTTTAGGGGAGGGAGGTTTTTTTGACACCCATAGCTTCTGAATCATCCAAGATACTCTAAGGGAGGGAAAAATAGAAAACAGGACAGGATATGCCAATCACAACAAAAAATGTCATTTTCCATATTGTTTGCATGGTGTTGGTACTCGCTATTGCCATTTATATCTTTGCTAGAAGATATAGAGTAGTTCTACGAAGTGTCAATAGATTGATCAATTATATGCCAAATGATAGATTCATTTGAATCTGTACTGTCTCCAGTCATGAGTTAGGAAGGCACTGTTGCTAGGAAGCCAAGAGCAGTGAGATTTCAGCTGCAGCAGGAAAACCTGGATACACCGTGCTTCACTCTCTAAATCTCTTTTAAGTCCTCAAAGAAAACACATTTGTTTTTCCAATCTGTGTATTTGTCTTTGTCCTCTGACAGATATAGAGAAAATCACCTAGGTTAATACATGATCTTACAATGTAATCTCTCAGCATCAATTTTTAAAAATTATTTAAACTCCCTCTGAAAAGAGCACTTGTACCCTTGTTCCAAAGATGTGGCAAACCTTTTAAGCCCTATATCTGGCAATTATTTTAATAAGCTGATACCAAAAAGAAGAGAATAACCTGGGAAAAGAGAATACTCTTATGATCTAAATAGGGCTCTACATAAACAGCTGCACTACAGGTCAAAGAAAGAGCTCTGAAAATGAAACCATTCATGTCAGTACCTAAATACCAATCTGTAAGTCAATGCAATGTTTGAAACTCAACGATAAGAACATTTTAAGTACTTTTAGTCTTAAATATTTAACCTTCAGCTCCTTCCAGATATTACCTGTTTTATTACAGGTCATATCTGAAAGAGGTTGGTTTTTCAGAGCTTCTGAGCAGACAGTGATGCAGTTGACCATACTCTAATTCATGGACAGACAGCTTTTCTCAGCTGAAGATCAAAAATGTCTCAGGTTAGTGTCACAGAAGGACACTCTTATCCTGAGTTTTGAGAGGTTCTTGTTGTGGTCACCCAGCCGGTGGGGGATCCACCGGCTGAGTCACCCGTGGCGTTCGAGGCTGCAGCTCAACCTGCCTTTTCAGTGGGGACTGCAGATTGGGTAGATGACACCTCTTGGGACAGTGAGCCCTGAGAGGCAGGCAGGTTGAGGCAGTCTCCTGCCGTGGGCTGCTGTCCAGCTAGGTACCGTCCCCTCCCCTTTCTCCTCATAGATGGTTTAGATATTCATATAGTTGGTTTAATATTCATACAAAACTGGAAGGTTCTAAAGTTCTGTTCTTCCCATTGGCTCATTTAAATATGTCCCTCCTACGTTTGCTGCTTATTGGATACTGTCATCTCCCTTCATGTACCTCATTTGTCCTGTCCCTTGTTCCTCCCCTTCCCCCCCCCTTAAAACCTGGTGCAACGGTTATTTCGGGGCTCGTTTTGTGGTTCCCGTCCTTGCCGCGAGTTCCCCTGCCCCCTCCGGGGCATGGAATAAACTCTTGGATTTACACCACGGGTGGGTCCTCCTTGATCTTTTTGCTGTCTCTGCGTCGCATTCTCATCATCAGCTGCTGCTAGCCCCAGCCTGGGCTTTGGAAATATCAACCAGCCTCGGAGCTGTCGCGCGAAGGCTAAAAGCATTGCCGTGGCGCTGCACACGCACGTGTGCCACGCGAGATCCGGGCACACGAGGACACTGTCAGCCATTGACCAGCCGGGCGGTCAAGCGGCCAACGACAGTTCTTACACTGACTTGAAAATTATGATTTTTCTTTTGGCAATGATACCTCTGCTGCAGCACTGCTGTGGCAATAAGTGGAACCTGATAATACCTGAAGAGGATATGAAGTCTGACAGAGGAACCTGGACAAGGCTGCAAAGGCGCAATACAAGTACCACAGGGCAAAGCTGTAATTTCCTGAAGGAAGCACAGATTCTGGCCATTTGCAAAACCCATTTTCCATTGCAAAATCATTTTCACAGGCAAAGATTGACAGTCATTAAGTATTTTTCCAAACATTCCTTCCCAAACATCTTCATTATAATAATTGTCATTGCTCAAAAACTCCTGCATATTATCTTTCACTTCTATTATCGAGTTCTTAGCTGGAAATCCTCTATAATCCACAGGATTCTGCAGATCATCTTGGAAAGTATTACTCTACTTCTTGATAAGGGTTTCTTAATTTGCTTAGAGACTCTAAATATCACCATTAAAAGAAATAAACAAAGTGGCAGAGCAAATTAATTTTATTTTTACTGTTGATGTTGTGAGACACTGGGAGAAGTACTGTAAAGAAGTGGGAAGGAAGGAAGGTTTGGATTAAAGCATAATTTCAAGGATATATTAATGTAAGAAAATTTTTTAAACTATGCAAACATGTAAAATTTGATTTGGAACACCCTTGGGAGAAAGTGCTATTGTATTTGTTTTATTTATAAAAATTTCCAAACTTTCAAATCATCCTCCAAAACTAACAGAGAGTGTCTAGATGTCTCTTTTAAAAGTTTATCTGTGGAAGTTTGAATGTTATTGCTGCATCATTTTTTAGAGCAAAATTATGAGAAACTAAAGCTAAGCCAAAACAAATCATGTGTGACCTCCACAAAAGTTAAACTGGAATCTGTACATTTACTTTTAAATGATATTTTGTTGGCTTTTCTGATCCAGATGGGCCATAGGCCAAGCTAAATCCCTCAACCTTAACTGAAGCCCAATTAACTAAGATAAATTGTCAAATCACTCTGGAGGGGTGATCAGCATTATTTAATCTTCAAAGTTGATGCTGTTGGCCAAAATAAGTGTTCCACTGAGTATCCTAGAGCATTTGCTATCAAATCCAACACTTCTTTAGCTGTAGTATTTTATGTTATAGACAGATCCCTAAAAGTTGAGAAACTTCAAAAACCCCAGAGTTCCTACTTTTTCAGACCAAAGCAAATAGCCTGTGATGGCTCTATATAAAACTTGCCCTGTTTTTTTCTCTGAGGACTTATTCCTCCCAGCTAACTTTTTAGTCTTTCTTAGATATATTTAATAAAAACCTCAGTCCTTCACCATTCTTATTCATGACATTTGCTGCAGCTGCATCAGTGGAGCTACACAGGGGTGTGCAAAGCAGAGGTTTTATTTACTTTTCAATGCACAGTTTTTGAGGTTTCCAGACTAAGGTGTTAAATACAGGAATCTTGTCAGCTGCATATCTGGGCCCTGAGCCTGCCCCTCCAAGAGCACTTTTGAACCCAGCTTTCTTGCCCTGCCCAGAGGCTCAGGTCAATGCTGAGCTACAGGGAGCTGTGGGACTCCCTCAATCTTTGCCATTCAAGCTTCGATGGGCACTGAGGCACAGGCATTGCCTTTCTCCCACAGTACACTAGGCTATGTCCAAGGTTGGTCACTGTTAATGGAAGGGGACTGAAGAATTTTAATTGCTCCAGTGTCCCTGCCTCTGGCTGCATCACTTTTAAACATTAAGGACTCCTAGCCAATTATGAATAGAAATACAGATTTCTCTGTGTTGTTTCCAGAAATCAAAGAGTTAAATGCCAGCTTCCCAAAAGATTGAGAAACTTTAAAGATGGCTTATCTTTTGCACTGTATCTCTGAGTATACTACCTCCCTTTTAATTGTAGTTCTTGTCTCATATTTGCATTATAAACCCACGAAATTTTGAAAATCAAATATTGTAATTGGGATTTGTTAGATAAAATGAAGTTACTGTGATTCAAAGTTATCATGTTAGCTGCGTATTCTGTTTATCTCTGTATCTATCAGGGTGAGAAGCCTATTTATCAGGATTACCTACAGTGTGGAAGGTATTGCAACTCTCTGTCATGCATTGCAAAAGCAGTCTTCTCAGCAGGAAAGTCAAAATTCTACAAGGAGTACATGTGAAAAACAATACAGAGCATCTTTGAATTTAACCCTTTAAAATCAGATTTCACTAACAGTTTCTTATGTTCAAATAGTTTGCAGTATATTCCCTTTCATTATACAAATATTCATAGAAATTTTGTATTTAAATTATGCTTCAGTAACGTATAATGGAAAAACCTACGGATGTTTTGCTTTTTCAAAAATTGACAAAACCATATATATTGGACAGGATTTCAATAACTCCTCAATGTGAAAAATCCTGGGCCCACTTTCATGTACACATTCTGCTTTGCAAGGTCTGTCATGGATTTTTACACAGAGTATTTGTTTTTGAAGGTTCAAGACTGCTCAGGCTATAGAAAAGGATGCTCTTGAACTCTTGGATGAGGCAGAAGGGATGCCAAGGACAATTTTTTTTGCTTTCAAGAGAAAAAAATGCTTTTAATCTTGTGTTATTGACTGTGTGTATGGAGCAAAAGAAATCCTTCAAGTTATCAAACAGTTCTGTTCACTTAGTACGAATATTTGCTTTGTACGGAGAAGGTGATAAATGACAGGTGAAGTACTGACATTAATATTGATTTGGATATGCCCTGATAGACTAGAAGAAATTCTGAAAAAGACAAAGCAAAATGTCAGCCTAGGTTAATAGTTATAATTAAGTGAAACATTCTCTTTTTTTTTTTTCCTTCTCCAGCAATGGAATTCCTTTCACCTAGTTTTACTTACTAGGAAGTAAACAGCTCATTCAGCTAAGCACCCACACCTTCTGTTTAGAAGCCTTTTCCTTCATTGGAGGACAGAAGGCACAATTTCCTTCAGTTGCCATACATTTAGAATGGAGTAGTCATGTTCTGCCTTTAATGACCCCAAATGAAGGTTAGATGATTGGCTTAATCTGGCCACATGCCATTTCCATGAATGTTGGTGAGATGAATCTTGTCTTCAGTGTATAAATACCACAGCCCAATATCCAAAGCTCAGAACTGTCATTGAGAGAGCAGTAAGTTGCAGATGGTTTAGCACTACTGAAGGTTGAGGTTTTACTGTTTAGATTCTTTAGATGAGGTTGTGCTGTTTAGATTCATTTTTTTTTCTGAGAAGTAAGCATTTATACACCTCTTTTGAGAGTCTAGTTCATCATATGATGTACATAAAAAGTCTAAATGCAACAATAAAAATGTGTAAAAGAAAAAATTAATTTACAAGACTTTCACCAGTGAAAACTGCAAATTAAGTTTTCAGAAGAAACCTAAAACTTAAATTTAAGGAGAAAGGTAATGTATTTAAAGAGGAGAATTTAAAAGACCATAAGGTCATAAAGTCAGTGTGAAGAAGGAAGATGTCCAAGGCAAGATAGGAAAAAAGAAGGCTAGGGGTTCAAAGAGCATTAGAGTGCTTTGAGTTAACAGAAGAGTTATGTGGACAGATTTAGGACAAGACTGGTAAGAAGAACAGAGAGATTCATCGAACATAAACTGTGGTGTAGGTAATTTGAGAGATATGGGGAAGGGCAAGTCATAAAAGATGATAATGAGAATGGCATATGTAACACAGAGCAAATGTTGCACAATGCAGTACAGAATTCTAAAATTCAAAATTTCTCGCCTTAATTACTATTCTATTAATAAGGAAAGACACATCCTAAACTGGCATATGATGCAGTAAAGAGCTGCTTCATTTAATATGACTTGCTCTCTGCAAAGAACAAAAGCCTTTTGCCTTTATGATTAAATAATCTTCTTTTGACAAAAGCAGCCAATTAATTGCACATATGTGGTATCCTACTGACAAAACCCAAATAGCAAATGCTCTCTGGGCAGACACTTTATGTAAGAGGAAGAAAGGGTCTCTTATATATGTAAAGACAAATGACTTCAGTGTCAACTTCAATTCAAAGCAATTCTTCCAGAGATTGAAGGCAATCATGACTCAGGGAATGGAAAGATCCAAAACACGACAAAGAATCTTATTTGTCAAATGAGAGATGTAATACATATCTCTGGTACTGAAACAAAGAGACGTCAGTGAAACTTGCTTTATAAAAAGTAAATATCATGAAAAACTTGTAAATAAGAAGTATTATTTTTTTCCTTTGTCCAGACTTTACATTAACATGATATGCTAACTCCCCAGCAGAAATATGAAAGTCCACCCCTACTTTCTTCTGGACCTCATGTGGGTGAGTACTGATTCAACTACTGAGAATAGAAAAAGGATTGTTTTAATTAGCTCTTTTCTGCACCTGTTCAGGACATAGTTTTTATTAAATGCATGCACATTATTTATAACCTATTGAAGAAAAAAAGGAAATCTAAAATCTGACTGAAATTAGAGGGAAGGGAATGGCATTTTCCTATGCCAGACTTGAATGATATGGAAGGCAATGCTGTTCAAAATGCCAGCAGCATATGCCAGCTTCAATTAGAACATGAAAGGAAAATCTGTTGCTAAAATATAACAACACGTTTTGAGGACCTTACATGTGCTTATTTAGAACTTATAAGGTTGAATATCCTTTAAAAATTCCAAAATTTTGCCATTTTGTTGAAGCTGTTGTTAAGTATTGGTCTTACTGTAGGATTCTGTGAATGAAATACAGTGTCCTGTGCTTTGCAGAATTTCAGAATAGATTATCATAATGATCACTTCTGGCCTGAGAACCTTTCTGTCTGAGAAACTATTCATTAAAGTTACTGCATTTTGTCCTTCCACGTCACCTTTCCCAGATAATTGCCTCCAGCAGGAACGAGATAGCTGCTTTCCAAGTGACTGTATCAGTGGGCTAACGTGCTCTGTCACATGCTGGAGAGACAGTGAAGTGCAAAGAGCTTTGTTCCGGAGAGCTTGAGGTCAATCCATATGACATGGCCTGAACTGCATCAGGCAAAAAAAGATTTCCCCTTTAGTTTCCAGTGCTGCTGAGCAGTCCCCAAGCTGTTGCTAAAACCCTGTCATGGTCTAACCCCAACCAACAAGCAAGTACCGGGCAGCCACTCATTCATTCCCCTCCTCGACCCCCTGGTGGGGAGGACAATTGGAAAAAAAGTAAAATTCTTGGGTTGAGATCAGAACCCTTTAACGATTAAATCATATGAAATAAAATAATATAATAGTAATTGTAATGAAGAGGAGAGAAAGAGAGAGGAGATATGAATAAAACCCAAGAGAAACCAATGATGTGATCACTCACCACCCACGGACTAATACTCAGCCCATCCCTGAGCAGCAATCAGCAGCTCCTGGCCAACTCCCCCAGTTTATATACTGAGCATGAGTTCCATGATATGGAATATCCTTTTGGCTGGTTCTGTTCAGCTGTCCTGGCTAGGGTACCCCCCAGCTGCTTGTGCAGCTCCTCACTGGCTGTGTTTGGGAGTATGGGAAACTGAAAAGTCCCTGACTTAGAGTAAGCACTACTTAGCAAGAACTAAACCATCAGTGTGTTGTTGATGTTATTATTATATTAAAAACAAAACATAGCACTGTGCTGGCTACTAAGAAGAAAATTAACTCTATCCCAGATGAAATAAGGACAAATCCACAGGGTAAACTGATGTATGACAAACTCATGTAAAAACCTTGAACTGCCTTTTCAGCCAGGGACAACTCAGAAGGCCTTATTCCAAGAGTCTGGTACTTCCTTTGATGCTTATTCCATTTATTGGAATTGGTCAGGAGCCACAACCCATGTATTTGAATATTTGTTGTCTTGGAGACCAAATGCACTTACCGAAGTGACTTTGCAATAGGCTCAGATTTCATATCTAGGATCAGTACCTGCTATCTAGGATACTTTCTGGGAAAATTTTGGCTGGTCTGCACTACTTCCAGAAAGTTTGTATAAAAGAACTGAAAGCTGTCATGGACTGTGGCTTAATTCGGGCAGTTCAGTCCTTAATAGATTTTATAATACAAGTACATCTTCATTACAGATATTTTTCTATCATGTTTTTGTAAAATGCACCCTGGCCAGATACTGCTTTCTTTGTGATACACTAATGTTTCGTGCTGATAAAAAGTCATTTGTTTTTAAAGGGCCCCACAGTAATCAAAGTTGTCTTACTTATCCCCTTCCTGGTATCACAGAAAAAATTTTGTAACGTTACCATTAATTACTTTTAATAGTTTAAAAATTTAGAACAAAAAAGTCAATTTTGAAGTAATTAATTACATAATTTTTCTCCTGAAGAAGTTTTTAATTGTGTGAAGTGACAGAAAAAGTTATTTCTAAGACTTTGGTTTAACATGACATTGCAGATGTCCTTCTGGCCCTAATAGACAGAGTCTTATTCTTATCTGCTTAACCTCCCAAGCACTCCTTTTAAGATCTATTAGACAGTAAATATGAGGAAATACTAGTGGGAATATAAACAGAAACTAGATATTCCTGTCTGAATATATACCTGAATACTTATAGTTACCATTCAGATAAAATAAGCTCATTAAAAGATTTAGATTTTAAAATGAGCTATAAAGCAATCTCATTTCCATATCTCTGGCAGACAAGACTTTTAAAATATTTGCCCTTTCACACAGGAGCATAACACCCCTTGATCAGAAGCTGCCTGACCTGCTCTGTAATTGAAAAATATGTGTGGTCTCTCTCAATCTCTTTCTCAATGTGACATTAGCAATAGTGCTTTTCCCTCTTTTGGTGGTATATTCCTTTTGTCTGGTTTTATTTTATTTTCTCATTTGCAAGATGTGTGTGTCATTCCAAGGATGCAAAGCTGCTGCTTTTGCATCAGTGACATCAAACGCAAAAATATAAATGAGGCTAATCAAAAATCATTCACAAGTCCTTTGCCTTCCCCAAAGAAAAAGGAGCTTTGAATATAATAGTCTATAGAATCTGACTAATGCTGCCATTTTTCTTCTTTCCAGTAGGAATAAAGCAAAAGAAGAATATCTTTTGTGGGAGCATATTAGCACCAAAATCTTATTTAAAATATAACTTCTGTGTCATATTGAACTATTCAAATTGTTTGGGGTCAGAATGTTGTACTCAGCTCCTGATTTAGGATTCTGGCCTTGTAGTGACTTTGTCATTACTATATCCTGAGTGTGTCTGCTTGGGCAGGCTCGAGATTCTGTTCTCCAAACCTCTACAAGAAACTCTAGGAAAAAAGAAACAAGCTGAAACTTCAACCAGAGGATCAGAAAGTCTGCATCTTCAACTGCATGTGATCTCCAACCATCATGCTCAAATTCAAAGTAAAACCAGTCAGGAAAACAAAAGGCCTGTTTTAGTGAACATACAGTCAGGTTAAACGCAAAACACGAGGAAGCACATGCAAATCTAAGAGCAGATGATATTCTGCCACATCTCCTGATACACAGACAGAAGAGGGACAAAGAGATCAGCTTTGTAATTTTGAATAAAGCAAGTTATTCTGCAATCAGTTTGGAAGTAAGTGATTGATCGTTACATACACGAGGGGATGCCTCGTGCAGAGGCCCAAAGACACAAAAAATCCGAGAAACAAAGGGAAATGAACTTCAGTATAATCAAACCTAATTAACATCCAGTGTAAAACACTCAGACAGGTTCCACTTGGCAGAAGGATGGAGAGGATCATGAGATGGCAGCAGAAAAAGAATGGCTTCTTCAAACTGCAGCAGCTCCATCACCAAGAGGATCTCCTCTCCAAATGCAGCACTGGTGCCCTGGGAAGGCAGCAAAGAAGTTGCAACAGATGGAAAAGTTACCCCGATGTCACTTGTCGAAGCACAAAATAAAATACTGCATCATTCTTCAAGAAAATGCAAAATTTTAAGTACTTAAGAAAACCTATCCAAAAGTAGACAATCAGGGAGTTTTTAGGGAACTATATATTCCGCATTTTGTTCAGCAGCAGCTGTTTGAATCATAAATTGGGATACCATAGGAATATATGGTAAAGGTTTTGGGGGTTTTTGTAGAAATCAACAACACCTTATCTATATTTGAAGGTATTTTCAGCAATAATACTGCCAGCATCCTGAAATTCATCAGATTAGAGGGATGCTTCTCCCCTTTCCCTCTTCCCATTTTTCCTCTTTGTCTACCTGCAAATCCTTTAAATAATTATCTTTTTCCTAAAACAATTTGTGGGAGTTGATCCAGCTTTACAAGCCTGAATTCATTGTATGCTTCATATCCTGTAAAAATGGAAAAAGAAGACTGCAGGTTGTGCAAGGAAGTATGAGGATGGTTGTCATAGTTTAATCCCAGCCAGCAACAAAGTACCACACAACCCCTTGCTCATTCCGCCACCAGCAGGACCTGGGAGAGAATTGGAAGAGTCAAAGGTAGAAAACTCATGGGTGAGAGAAAGACAGTTTCACTGGAAAAGCAAAAGCCATGCACACATGCAAGGTAAAACAAGGAATTCAGTTCTTCCCATGGACAGTAAGTTGTCCAGCCATCTCCAGCACAGCAGGGCCCTATCACGCATAACAGTGACTTGGGAAGACAAATGCCATCACTCCAAATCTCCCCCCTTATCTCCTTCCCCCAGCTTTATATGCTGAGTATGATGTCATATGGTATGGAATATCCCTTTGGTCAATTTGGGTCACCTGTTCCAGCTGTGTCTCCTCCCAGCCTCCCAGGCACCCCTGTTCTCCTAACCAGCATAGAAGTACAAGAAACAGGAAAGGCCTTAGTTCTGTGCAAGCCCTGCTCAGCAATAACATAAACATCTCAACCCTGTGTTCAGCCCAAAACCAGACCAAAGCCCTATCATAGTCACTGTGGAGACAATTAACTCTACCCCAGACAAAACCAGCACAATGACCTATGTCAACATGAAATGTTTTCCCAACATTTTTTATCCTTTAGCATTCATTCAGTCCATTTTACATGGCAAGATATTGAACTTTTATACTGCACAAGAAAGACTGAAAAATTATACAAAAATCAAATGAATGTCATCAAAAGTCATGCTGCTACACCCATGCTTCCCAGGGTTTAGGATGATAATTTTTATTCTGAATCTGTGAGACTGTTTTGTAGCCAAGGGACATTATGTTGGGAAATGTTGAAGACGGACATCAATAAGCCAACAGAGCATGCATGTGTGTCACGCTACGTCCTAATACCACAAAATATTATGCTAAAATTAGATGCAATTAGAACAGAAATTCTGTAAGGACAGAAGACAGCACACTGAAGCAGTGTTGTGAAAGTTTGCAGATATCCTTGTATTTGTTTCGCGTGAATTAAAGCTGTTAGTCCTTCCCTTTCAGGAACTTCCTATCTCCCCAGGAAAAAAATTTTAAAAGGATATAGACAAGAAACAGTCAGTCCTTTAATAAGAAGTACTGAGCTGCATTGTCAAAAGACTGCAATGACTTACTCTTTTCCAGAAGAAAAATATGTGGGATGAATGCTCTCCCTTGCTTCCAGGAGAGAGGACAGAGCAATTTCATGTCATTCATACTGAATATCACTATGAAAACTTGTTCTACACTTGTCTTCCTTTAAATTTGTAGGAAAATTGCATGGTAGAAGTAAAATAAGCAATCTGGGAACACCCAATGAAGTGACGGTTGCCCCAAAACCATCAGAATACTCTCTATATTTACTCTACATTATTAGGGGAGGGGAATAAATTTGGTAGTTCATTACCAGGCTTACCACTGTGAAGAGGAAGGTGATGGAGCCCATAGACAGAAATAGTAGAAATAGCCACAGAATAGATTAAAAAGAAGATATCAACCCAATAGAACTTTAGGGGAAAAAACGACTTGGTTTTCATGAAATACAAGAGGAAATAATGAAGGGAAAAGAGTACATATCATTTTATTATTGAATTTTGAAATAATAACATAATTTTGACATACCAGAAAATATACATGGATCACAGTTGATGTCCACAGCACAAATTTGATTGTGGAACTGGTATGAAAATAGCTTTCAGCATAATGAAACAATTTGAAATTTTAAAAAAAATTCATGCTGAGTAGAAACAAAAAAGTCAAAGACAAAAATTTAAACTAAATCAACTTGAGTGTTTTATTATAATAATATTAAACAAAACATAATTTCTTATTATCTTTGTATTTCTAAGCAAGAACACTTTAAAACAAAAAAACCCCTAGAAATTTTAAAAAAAATCATGATCAGACATCGAAATATCACCATATAAATATAGCTCTCATCTGTCACCAAACAGTTTGGTTCCACATGCAAATGAAATAATATGAATCAGCCATGGCCTGTTTTTTTACAGATCGGATTGCATCCTATGCCATGAAGTAGAGGTCCAGAATACTCCTAGCGGAACATCCTTGCATAACCAAAATTAGTTCCACAGATGGCACACTGAAATAGAAAGAGAGAAAGATGCTCTGTGAAGGTCATGGAGCATAGTGCTAACTCTTCTGAGGATGACTTTTTTTCAGTAGAGAATGGAAGCCATCAGAGGGAGCAGAAAAAATCTTGTTAAATAATTGTGCTGTAGTCCATTTCCATTGAAAACTTTCTACAGCATAACACTCATTAAAAGCCCCCCCCAAAATAAAAGGTGTATCTCAGAAATACTAGGACATCACATAAAAGAACCTTCTACATTAATGAAATGGATAAAATCAGATATGGCTAGAGTGTGTATGTAGAAAACAGGACAGTGGTGCCATTGATTTTTAGTGATCAAAGTAGAAATCGATGGATTAATGCATTTCAGTCTCAGTAAAAAACATTTTGAGTCTTTCATTTAATACATAGTACTCTAAAATTCAATGGTCCTCTCTCTAAGTGGTCTTTTATTTCCATAAGACTAATTAAAAATGTGTTTCTGCATTGTGAAGTGCATCTCTCTGAACTCCAACTTGCTTGACAGCATACATGCTATCCTGCACAGCAGGTATGGTGGAAAAAATCACATGAGGTGATCCTTTTAGTTCTGCCTATGTTCAGCTTCACATGTACAGAGTTAGGAACTGGATGATATTCATGAGGACTGGGGACTATTTTGTATGATCTAAGTGAAGAAGTCTTGTAAATATAGTCCAGCACTTTCATCATTCTACTTTTTCTGAATCAGGAAAGAGATTCTTTCACCCATGTGATATGTTTTTCTAGTCATATTTCCTTTTATAAACCTGTAAATCATAAAAACAGGAGCATGCAAAGGAAGCAGTTATTTTTAAGTAATGCTAAATACACTCATTGACAACTCTCGTTGGTGTCTCTTTTTCTGTACATCCTTGCTGGATCACAAATAGCACATAGAGTGCCTGATTTGGAAGATACTTGAAAAAAGAAAAAAGGAAAAAAAGCAACATTGCATCATTTTGGGTCTGATGACTGTAAAAAACCAATTACTGCATTGCTGATATATGCATCTAACGTCACAGATTTTAGAGTGCTTTAAGATATACGTGAAGGAGGTGTTCAGAGTAGGAAAGGACATCCAAATGTAAGCATTAGCAGAGCCAGCAGGATTCTGGATTTGGAAGTAAACATTTTCTTCCTGTTCCGATAAAAAAATATATCCTTCCAACTAACACTCTGTGAGGTTAATTATATTCCTCTTGAAATAATGGTGTAAAGGATTGCAAGTAAATCCATAAAATGACCAAAATACTGAAAGGTAATTCATTTTGTTTTCCACGGAGTACTGTATGGGCTATCTGGTCTATTTTACATTATCTTCTCAGCTAAGAATCAGAAGAGAAATCTGTGAGTCACTAGAACCTCAAGTCAATACCACATAAAGGTCCATGATCAGAGAAGAGAGTGAAGCAGTAAAAAAGCATGCAGAAAGATAGAATTAACAGTATTAAAAGAATAAAACATCATTTTCTCAGAATAGAAGGTCTTTTTTGAAAAGAAAATCATTCCTGGTCTAGTGGAATCTAAGGAAAAAAAAATTTAATTTCTTTTGATGGAGTTTTTCAGTGGTAAGGAGACATGTAGATAATATTAAGACTGAAAAAAATTTCATGAGGACAGCAGGGCATGAAAGAACTCATTAAGGAACATGCAATGAAGAGCAATGTAATTCTGTATATCTTGGGGAAGACCCTGCTGCCATGACCCCTGCTTGAAGCACTATATCGTGAAGCTCATGATGACTGCAAAGTACTGCAAAAGCACTGGCAAACAAACCAAGAGTTTATTTGTCTCCCCTACACTGTTAGTAATAATTGAAGTAAACATTAAGTCCAGGCATGTGAATTGAATAGTGCAATGAAAGCTGGGAAGAGGACATGTAAGAAAAAGCAGAAAAAAGCAGCCCCCTGGGGTAAGTCCTCCAATTAGTGCCTTGGACAGGGTCCTCCTTTCTGTGGGGATCTTGAGCAATTTTATTTTCCCCTGATTTTGATTAGGTCAGTTTCTCTAACAGTGTGGCAGTTCACTCAATGAAGAAAAAATGTATTTCTGTTCCTCTGTAATTTTCATATCTTTCAACTTTGTTCACCTTTTCATGCCATTGTCTTCAAAACAGGAGCCAAAATGAAGTCCTGCCAGGTTTTCATTTGGAACAAGCTTCCAATTTATCTTTCCCCTTGCACATAAGATTCCTTCAAACCCCACTCAAACAGGAGTGTATTGTGTTGTGCTTTCTCTTCTACAGGGGAGGAGAGTAAGAAAGAACTGTTGGCTTCAGTCATTAAGCTGTATCAGGACCTGAAATAACCAGCTGACTGAATGATCCATAGTTTTGACCACTGAAAACAAGTGAACAGATCAAGGGAAGATGGGGTTCCCAAAAATAGAAGGAGACTGTTATAATCATCTCATCCTGGATTTCACCAAGGTTTTTGCTTCCAAACTGAAGTAGTGTGTAACTTCAAGATGACACTGCATTGAGATTTGAAATGCAGATCTTTAGTTTTGATGAGAAAATAATCTTATTTTTTGCCCACTCTTATTTAATGACTTAACAAATTTTATCACAGGAAGAGTGGTGTGAATGATAGCATACTTCTGTTTGCCAATAATTCATGGATTTGCAATACAGCCTAGTTCCAGATGGAAAGGAAACTGAGCTTTTTAAAATTTACATCTGAAAAAAAAAAAGTCCAAGAGTGTTGGGCAGAAAAGGATATGTTTTTCTAGTCATTGAAACAATTTTATTTTACTGTTCAACTTAAAAATGTTAACTTGCTATGATACAAAACAGAATTTTAAAATGATAACAGTTTTACCAAGCAAACACTGAAAAACTTTAATCAAAAATGTCAAACTTAGTTATTTTGACATTGTGGAAACTTTGTCCCTGCTCTTTTAAAATTAAAGTCCAGCTAAAAATGCCTTATTTCATTAAATAATTGGATTTTAACAGAGTGACATAATATGATAGAATATTCTTCTATGTGTCTAAGTCTCTCTCAGCTTGTCTTGTAAGTCCAGACTAATAGGATTCTCAAAGCAAATACTGAGAAACACCTAACAACAACCCTATGTAATTATCTGATGGTCACTTTGAAATTTACCTTCCTTACACATTTAAATCCTTCTTTTAATTTGGAGATTAAAAGGTGAAGGGTTGGAAATTTGATATCTACATTGCTCAGTGATTTGAAATGAATATATTAAAGTCTGTCTGATTGCATTGTAGCAAGCTCTAGTGGCAACAGCGTGAAAAATCAATAAAGTAAAAATATAAATGCAAGATCTAAACAGTAATCTGAATTGTAGGATAATCCAGTGGTAATTTAACCCTTCCTCACACTACAATAAGGAAATGTGTTTTCCAAGGATAGCATTTAAAATTTGAAATACCTGATAGCTCATTTAAAAGCAGTATATGGTATTGCACTTAAGTCTATATTAAGATCTACACTTACAACATCTGTGGTACATTTTAGGAATTAAACATGGTCCTAAATTTTTCCCAGTAGATAAGGAAGGAGTCTATGTATAAACATGCATAATGTATATTACTTGTGCAGTGGAGCCTTTTCGACTGTTTGCTATTACTGTATTTTGCTTTATGAGCTCCAGCAACATGGTCCCAGCTCAATAGGCCATGAACCTGCTTTAAAAACTCTGCTGGCTTTTCCTCTCTGTCCTCCTTGTATAAGTACAGATAATAGGCATCTCCCCATAACTGTGGCAGGTTTTAGAAACGATATTACATTTCAACACTGAAACACAAAGCATGTTCTATCCCCCCCAACTGGTGTTTTTTATTCCTATTTCCATACAGAGTACACTTCAGCAGCAGTTACAGAAAGAGATGTTCCCCTCACAGCATCATTCCTCCCGCTGTGTTGTATCCATTGCTGAAGTGAAACAAGCTCTTCCTATGCATTGATGGTTTTAGGGAAAGTGTCTCCAGAGTGACACGTTGAAAATGCCTTTCATATGTAGCTGAACCTGTCAACAAATGCCATGCCAGTCATATTGAATTGCAGTCAATCCCTCTCTGGGCTTTATTTATAAACTATAATTATTGATGTCTATTTGTGGTCTGTGTATGTCAATGTACTATATCATCTGACTTTTGGTATAATTCGATTTTGGAATTCTCTCTACTGAAAAGTTCTTCAAGGGAAACCATTTTGTGGTTGTCTCAAAACTAACCCTACATAGGACTGCTCATGAGAGCTTCATTCCTGCCTGGGAATTACATTTCAAAGACTTTTGTGCTTATTTGCTCTCACTTGCACTCACCAGAGCCTTCCACTGTGCTGCATTTCCCAAGACAGCTTGAGTCGGATCACATTATAATTTTTGAAGACAGAGGTGTTGTAGAAGAGATTATCTTCATCTTGCAAAAGTGATCAATACACACACACCCCCCACACCCTCCCAAAAAACCAAAGAAACCAAACAAAGGAGCACAAAGCAGTGACACTAGAAATCTCAAACAGTTAATGGCAGAATTTTAGCATGCTGATATTTCTTTTTTGTCTTTTTTTTTTCATTTCCTTTTTTAAAAAATTAAAAAATCAACATTTCCCATGCAGAAGAACACTCAACAGAAAATTTCTAACAAACTATGGCATTTCAGTGTAATTCTAAGAAGTGGGATACAAATACAGCAGCCAAAACTATTGGCATAAAAAGAGAACCTACAGCAGAATTTGTTCTAGATGTTGAATTATAGTGAACAAAGGCAAGATAAATTATTCTCTTGGGCTGAATATTACAATAGCTGTAGAATTTCTTGTGTTTCCATGGTTTAGATAAAATATTGTGTATGGATGGTGATCTCTTCAAATTTAAAGTTTAAAAAGATCACTCTATATTGTAATGTTAAAAAAAGTATGAAAGGTAACAAAATTTTAAATTTTTCATGAGTTAGGAAAAGTTAGCAAAGAACAAATTAAATTGATGAATAGGTATTAAGGAATTTGGAAGTGACATTTACTGTGTTTTAGTGCAAGAAAAGTTGTCCAATGCTTCATAATCTTACTAATTGCCTTTCTGAATTTTTTTCTGGGGAAACAATTAATTAGTATAATTTATTTCATTAAACTAAACTATGATACTAACATGCTAATAAAAAAAAATGAAATAAAGTCTTCAGTAGCTCTTCTGAAACATGAAATTAAAGTAGCCCTTTGAACTTACACTTGAGCATGAAATTCATAATTCATTTGGTTCCCAGCATCTTCCTTAGGAGAAAAACAGTGAGTTCATGCTATGATGCTGAGGAGAAAAATTGTCTTATAAATGGCTAAGATTTCTTTTTACTTCATAGTCAGCCTGGGTCAACAGTCTCAACAGACCATTTTCACCAATATGGTCACTCTCTTGGTAATTCAATTATGAAAACACGAAGACTAAGATGTGGAAATAGTTTTTCTCTGCCAGATTTCAAGATTATTATTTTTAATTAAAAATATGAATATTAAATCAAAACTAGAACCCACAAATCACTAAAATAATTATGGAAATATTATTGATTCTTTCAGTTCATCAAAAATTATAGTTTTGTGAATATCATTGTTTTGGAGAGGCCTTTTTTTAGTATAGAAACTGTTTTTTGGAAAAACAAACTTCTGCTAAGAATGTGTATCAAAGATTTGGTTTTTTCAGTAAAAGGGTTGAGTGTCAGTAACCAACCCTGAACAAAACAGCAGAGCAAAGGATCTCAGAGGCTGGTACCTTGCTGTGATGGATGGTGTCTTCTCATTTTGGATGACTTCACTTTATATATTTGATAGCCTATTTTAGGCAAATTCATTGGAACATTTTGCAATCACTTTCATAAAATACTGATGATGATAATGATGATGAATATTAATGCTATTATTTTTTCTAGAAGAAGAAGAAGAGGTATAATTTTCAAAGTTTGGAAAAAGCTGTCCAGACAGGATCCTGGGAAGCAGGAACAACTGGGCATGATGGTTCTATTGATGCCTTTTTCAACCTAGGAATGAAACAAAACACACTTTCGAGACAGTATTAATATAGGACATAACATAAAAGTGGATCATTATTGGAGGCCTCCAAGGGGCAGTTATGGAAAAATGTCCACAAAAGACCACCCCATACAGTTTTATAGGTTTGGTAAATTAGCATAATTGACAAAAAAAGCACCAATTAGGAGCACAAGTGGTGATGCAATTCCCCCCCAGGTCAAGCCCCTTCTCTGGAACCCCGTCTTGTTACTGGCTATTCTTTGTTTATGAAAATGTGTCTTGAAGAGCTGCCTTTAACCTTGGTAGCCAGGGAGAATCAAGATAGCAATAGGGGCCTCAGAATATGTTTTGTCTTTCTGCCTAGGGAAAGCGCATGGAAAACTACTGGGAAAACTAGCTATAAATGCAATAATAAGCTACAGAGCTCCAAATAGATGTGTAATAATACAAAGAATATATAAAAGAAAAAAAAAGTCAGAAATCAATAGGCATCACTATCAGGATGTCATGTTTTAATCCCAGCCATCAACCAAGCCCCACACAGCCAATCGCTCACTTCCCCACCAGCAGGATCTGGGAGAGAATTGGTAGGGTAAAAGCTGTAAAATTCATGGTTAAATAGATAAACATGGTTTCATAGGAACAGCAAAAGCCATGCACACAAGCAAAGTAAAACAAGGAATGAATTCACTGCTTCCCATGGACAGTGAGGTGTCCAGGCATCTCCAGGAAAGCAAGGCCCCATCACACATAATGGTTTCTTGGAAAGACAAAGGCCATCACTCAAAAAACTCCCCTTTCTCTCTACCCTCCACTTTATATGCTGAGCATGATATCGTCTGGAATATCCCTATGGTCAGTTTGGGTCACCTGTCCCAGCTGTGTCTCCTCCCAGTCTCCCAGGCACTCCCAACTTTCTTCCCAGCATGGCTATATGAAAAGCAGAAAAGATCTTGGCTTTTTATAAGCCCTGTTCAACTATAAACAAAAGCAAAAAAAACCCAAAAGCATCTCTATATTATCAATCCCTTTATTGGCTACTGTGAAAAAAATTAACACTACCTTTGATCACCACAAAGAAAATGATCTCTGGAACCATGAGAAGGAAATACATAAAGGGAAATTAAGCTCAACATACTTCCAGCAACATAGTTTCATATTTAGGGAAATGCAATTAGTTTTGTGAGTGGTGCAGGGAATAGAAGACACCAGCTTTCCATCCCAAAGCTGTTCAGAGTATTTGCTTATTATCAAGCAGCAGCCTGAATGTGAAGTCATAGATGAGCACCACTCTGCACAAAAATGAGGTAAACTGAAAGAATGCACTTAACTCTCAATTTCAGTTCTGTCATTATTGCCTGGAATAATCCTTAAATACACTAAGGAGAAAAGAAAAGTATGTTGTTCCATAAACTTATCTTCATCTGCAGGTGCCTGCTGGGAACACCTTTCTGTATTGCCAGATTATGTTGCCAGAAAGCAAAATCTTTTAAGCCTATTTTACCTGTCTTGATTTTTTCCTCAGTTATTGTGTTATAAATCAGGATTTATTATCAGTCATCTCATTTATAGAAATGCTAAAAATATGAGCCAGGCTTTAAAAAGTATTTCTGACTGTATCTTTAGAAAGGCAGATGGAAACAGTTATTGGAGTGAAAGGCTTTTTGCTCATCCCTTCCCCTCCTGTGACGCTGCAGAGTTCTGTGTCACAACCTACTTGCTGTGTAAACTTCCAGCCACCACAGCCCCCACCTTGACTGTTCCAAACAGCACATTTCCAGCATTTTCTTGATGAATTTTCTCCTCCTGCAACCAGTCAGATGTTTTCCTCTCATCAAGCACTCATTCCGACTGTTGTCTTTTTACCCCTTTTTTACCTGCATTAGCTAAAAGCTTTTTCATTTATGCTTCAACTACCAGTCTGCACATGTACATGCACCTACATACATATACATGTAACTATATACAACTGTGTATCAACAGGTATAGCTGAAAAACAGAAATGGCTTGGTGGGGAGAGGGAGGGTGCCAGAGTTTGCATCTGTAAGTGCAAATATCCCTGTACAAGTTATACAGTCAATATATAATAATCCCGATGAGAAAACTTATTAGGTTAAATCCAAATTCTGCCAAGGGAATCTGAAATATTTGTAAATGATGGGAAAGGGGGGACAGGTTGCAGAATGGGGAGAAATGCTGGGAATGAGGTCCCAGCATTGTGATTGGTTTGTTATAAATTTTTTTCTATGAATATTATAATTTCATAGCAGTCTGCTGAATTTAGTAAGTCTACTATTGTATAAGTAATGTATTTATTAGATGAAGAGGACACCATTCAAATCTCACTTAATCTTTAGCATAACTGAGATTTTGCTTTTACAAAACCTTTATGTATTATATTCACATCCTATTCATATAGACATTAAAAGTACAAACCAAACTTTAAAAACTAAATCCTGTGACAAAATACAACAACAACAACAATAATAATAATAATATTTTGATAGTTTATGGTAGGTATAATTTTTTGAAAAGCATCATTGCTATTTCTACTATGCTCACAGATACAGAAATAAGTAAGTAAATATGATTTAGTCTGACAACTCCTAGGAACATTTTTCAGCCATTTTATCAGGTGGAGTGGCATGCTAGCAGGTGCCAAGAATAGGACATCCATCCTTGTGTCCTATCCTTTTCCAGCACAGGTAATTAACAGACATAGACCAGATCTGTTGTTTACTTTATTTGGCTTAAGGTCCGCATGAAAGAACTAGCAATAGATTGATTAATTAATTGTGAATGATTAATGAAATAGTAATTGTAATTAATATTTTGTCCCTCTGATTTTTTTACAGATTTATAACCCAGTGAAGACCAATCTAACTTCAAGTACCTTTCCTGAACTTAAAAATACAATCAAATAAGAAGAAAACCAGCAGCTGCTCCCCACTGAACAGTAATCAGTACATTAAAAATTAAGCTAAGCAATATTCCGTTTCTGATATAAATATCAGTCATCTTCACCTCCCTTTTCCCCCCCAAAACTCACTAAGCTAGCAGGCCTTGCAGAAAACAGTGACAGGAAATCCCATTAGATTAAAATGCAGAGAAAAATTCAAACTGCTAAAGCTTAATTAACAAAAAGGCAACAAGAAAACATGCTTTTCTCTACAAAAGACAAGACAAATAAGCCATATGGTACAATGGCACTTAGCTTTGACTCATTTCTTTAATAAACCTACCTAAAAAAATATTATCTGTGTTTTGCTTTCCCCAGGACAT
Organism: Orthonyx spaldingii; assembly: GCA_013397795.1. Lineage (NCBI taxonomy): Eukaryota > Metazoa > Chordata > Aves > Passeriformes > Orthonychidae > Orthonyx > Orthonyx spaldingii. The sequence continues at coordinate 532,159 of VZTJ01000437.1, forward strand.
CAGGGAGACCAAAATGTCCCTGCTGGGTCCAAGCACTGATGACCAACAGATCCTGTCACTGGTGTGACAGTGTCACCCATGACCCACTGTCTCTCATCATCCAGGGGTGCTGAATCTTGCAAAGCCAGAAGCCAAGCCTCAGTGGTGCTGGTTCTGCCCAACTTTGTGACCACAGTCTTTGCATCCCCAGCAAACTCATGAGTTCCCTCCTCCTCCTGTCAGCCTCTTTCCCTTGCAGCCACCGTGCTCTCACTCCACTCTTGCTGTCCCTTCTGAGCTGATCTCTGCCACCACATCACAATGCTGTCCTTATTTCCCTCTACTGGTGCCACAATCCATGAAGTCCCATCTTATGCTGTTGCATGTGGTTTCCATCGAGAGATTCCAATTATTTTTTGCAGAACATTGTGAAACATTTCTCTCAGTTTAATTATTTCATTATTGTGGCTGTAACCCTTTGGCCTTTATACTCAGAACCTGTCATTCTTCAAAATGGGTAACAGACCTTATGTTCTTTGTACAACTATTGGTTTCCTAGAATGTACATGTTTTTCCTCAGTTTTCACAGCAACATCCAGTGTGTTGGGCAATGCACTACATCTGCTATACACCATTTCTCTCAATAAATGGCTGCATATAGACCAAACATCCAAATGCTGCCTTTAAAGGGAAGCCTGTTGGTGCTAATTCTATTCTGTTTACACTCAGGTATCTGCTAGGAGATTATTGCCATTTGGGGACTTGCTTATTGCTTTTTCTGGGGTATGAGGTTTTATAGTGAATACAAGTTGGTTTTATTAATACCTTAAAAAACAATATGTCAAAGAGAGGATGTTATATACATATAAGGTAACAGCAATACAAACATTTAAAAAATTAGTGAAACAAAGTTTTCTTGTATCAATTCTCTTATCATTTTTTTCACCCAGTTGTATCATTTCTAAAATTAAAATCGTTGCTACTAATAATGTTTTAGGGGTTTGCATCATGTCTATTTCAACAATATTGATGATGTTTAACCACAATCAAAATAAGTGACTTGTACAAGCTTTCTTTCAATTTACTTCTAAAATCTTCATAGATCGTACCATAAAAGTGATATATAATAAATCTTGTTCTGTAAAGGTTCATGTGGAATATTTACAACATTGGGAATGTTCTGCAAGCTACTAATTCATGGTAGTGTTCAGGAAGAAATACCTGGCAAAATCAGGCATCCTTAGGTTTTTGTCAATATGGATCTTAACAAGATTCTCAAATGGAGGTAAAGGTTTGTTGTTGTTGTTGTTGTTGTTGTTGTTGTTGTTATGCAAATCTAATTTTTTCATTGTAAATATTTCCTACTGTAGTACAAGCAAAAATTTCTTCTAGTATATTTGTGTACCAGCCATCTCTTCCCTGGACCTTGTATCTGTAATATGCAGATGCAATTCTGATCCAGGCAAAATTCAGTATGTGATAACTCCAGTGACATATTTTCTGTTAAATAATCAGCAGGTAAAGTATAGAAACAGTCTTGTCAGCAGGCTTTCCTTTTCCTGGCTGAGCGCCAGGTCCAAGTCTTACTTCCTCCTGTTTATCCTCAAAACACAACGTACATAACAATCAAGAACAGTACAGGGAAAGGGCATAAGAATGGTAAAAATGCTGAAAAGTTTAGGTGCAGAAAAAGATTAAACAGTGATGCTTCAGTCAGGACGTAATGTCTAGGATTAAAGCCAGTGTAATTACATTAGACGTGGTAGAAGCAAGAACAGAATGGTTTCTCACTGTGTTATAAAACAACTTAAAACCACAGAACAGGAGAAGGTTGAAGGAAATGCTCAGGAGACGCTTCATAATGAAAGGCGGTCTTCATCAACATATCATCAGCAAATTGTCATCAATAACTCACTATTGAACTTACTGCTGCCAGGAATGTGGGATGTCCATGTTCATCCACATTTAAACAACATTAAGACGAATTCATGGAAGAAAAATTTACTAAATAAAAGTGCATAATTTCTGTTTCAGGAAGTCCTCCAAACCTATTGGCACTGAACGAACATCCCAGGGAGTGGATGACCAGGCTACTTAGAGGTCGTTTGGGCTAATCCTCATATCTGTACTTGAAAGAAGCACCACTACTGTCCCAGTTACCATGCAGAATTTGAGAACTGTTACAAGGGCAAAACCAACTTTCACATAAGGACATGCTTGATCACCTCCTTGTGACAGTCGAGGGGCCACTGTCTCAGAATAACCACTGTCAGAACATCAAAGCCACAGAAAGAAATTCCAGCCACAAAAAAAAAAAAAAAACCTGAAATAAACACCCCTGCCCAAGCAGTATCAATGCCTGAACAAGAGGGTTATGGAACTAACCTGTAACAGAGGCTGGTTTGCTTCAGAAACTGGAGATGAGCGATGGGCACTCTGTGACTGGTTATACAGAGCCTGCAGGAAAAGGCTCCAAGGTATGGGCTTGCTCAGACTAGAAAAGAGAAAATTCTGGGAAGCACAAGGATCTTCCAGCATCTGGAAAAGTTTCTAGAGAAAAGTAGATAAGCTCCTCCACAACACCTTGTTGCAGGAGAGTAATTTGTATTTCTTACTTTTATGAGAATTTCTGTAACTATGAGAGAAAGAGAAAAATATTTGTTCATCCATCAGAGCCTTTCTGCTCTACTTCTTGCAAGAAAGTACCCTTGGGAGTCTGTGCAATTGCTATTGTGGAACAGCCTGTGCCAGAGAATGGTCTTGGTAAACTCAGAACAACTGCATACACACCTTGTCTGGATGCCCAGGTTTTCAACAGGGTCCTCCATATAAATTTGAGCCAGGAGAACTCCAGTGAAGACAAAGAGTTAGCTGGCACACTCAGTCAGTAAATCAAGATTAGCTCTTATCTAAGGAAGGCAGATAAGTAATTTATTCACAGACAGTAGAAGGGAAAGCTATAGTCTAGTCTGTGTTTGGCTACCATCTATATAATTGTAGCAGGTCTTTTTTAAGAGGTGTGAAAAGCCAGACTCTTTTAACCTGAGTATACAAGATCAACTGCTTTCCTGGCAGTTTTCTTGCTTAATTAAGAGAATAGAATCCTGTTTAATTTTGCTTGATATTCTATAACTAATAATGAGACTCTTTTTGAATCACTAGGTATCAGGCGACACAGAAAATCAAAATATTCACCATGGGAATAATAAGATTTCCATTTAAGTAGATGTTCCAGCTCTGATGCGTCCAAGATCTGATTTTTCAGAAAATGTGAATCCAAACTAGAAAATGTGCAGAACTGGTTACGAACATGGACACAGGGAAGAGAATCTCCCTTCAAATACAGAAACTTGGCTTTTTGAAAGAATATGACTGCATAACAAAATGTACTAGGATTATGAATACAAGGGATAGGGAAGAACTGTTTGCATAAATAGGACAAATTATGTAGCAGTTTTATGATATTTATTTTCAATAATATGCTAGCAACATTAATGAAATACACAGAAAGTGTTGCACATATCAGGAATGAGAAGAAATGAGAACAACATATCCATTGATAAGAATTCAAAACAAAAGTTTGGGCTTGTTTGTAGGAAAAAATGTCAGAGATATATTTATTGTGGGTGAATTTTGGACAATGAGATACTTACTTACATGGACTTCTGTTCTTTAAGGACCAAATGGGGGGAAAAGGATGTTGTACACAGGCAAAAATGTATTTTGAGAGAGTAACTTTGATAGCAGTGAGGTATTTGCATCAGCAGTGCCAAGGACTACATCTGAACTTGTTTCCCAGGGAGACAGGATGTTTTCCAAAAAGAATATCATCACACCTTGAAATAGCAATAGACTCCCCTCACAGAGTTAGAGAGAACAGCCAAGAACAGCTTGACCTTTATGGGGGCTGTTAGGTGATAGGGCTGTATTTATTTACTTTCTTGCTCTTGGTTGTGTAAGAGAAAGCGTGGTCCCTTATTTGCAGAAATTTGCATAGCCACCAAATCACAGATACAAAACATCTGTTTGCCTTCAGACTCCAGCTATAAACTCCAGCAAAGACTTCTCTTTGGTGACAAAGTGATTTGGCTTTTGCAGCTGTTCTTCAAGAGTAGCAAGACTTCCTGGTTGACAGCAGGCAGAGAAAGCACCAAGTGCTTGTTTATGTGGCTGCTGAGGGGAACACAGATTTGCATCTCTCTTCTAATGGGGTTCCTATGAAGTGAGGGACCTCACAAAGCAGGTTGCACTCAGAGTGCTGCACTCTGCAGCAGAGCACGATGTGGTGCATCATTACTTATCCTTGACAAAATCCATCTCTGAAACTCCAAGAAGTTATAAACAGATCTAGCTAAATTAATTCTCTTTCCTTAATGTATTTGCATATAAAATAAAGGTACAATAATGTGTTGAAATCTAAGAATAACTTACAGTGAACTTCCCCCCTTTAAACCATGTGTAAAATGGGGCAGTGTGGAAAATACAGATTACACCGGTTTCTTCAGCCTCTGCCAGCCTTAGCAAGTGAGGGCTGAGCAGAAAAAAAGAGAGGGGGCAGTATTCTCCTTAAAAATAGTGGACTTAAACAGAAATAGGGGCTCTGGGGCAAAGCAAGTACAACGAAATGTACGAGGTTGCTCAGCTCCAGGACAAAATGTGCTCTGTTCGTCCCTGGAAGAAATTTTTCTGACCTGGTTTAAAAATTGTCAGGGCAGGAGGTTTAGCATCTTCTGCAGGGAGCCTGTTTCAATGTTTCACCTCCTTAACAGATAAAAAGGTGTTTCTAGTCTGCAACTCACTTCGTAGTTGAAACAGACAACCGGAAACAGCATGACAGGATGGATTCAGTGACACGATCTGAGCTTTTGTACAGACAGGATTTCAGATATGAAATATCTGAAATGGATTAATTACTCAGACTAAGAGCAAAGTGAACTGATTTCTTCTTGTCCTGTCCCTCTTTTATGTACCCCCAAAGTCCACATTTCCTTCATGATCTGTGTGACAGACCATACACATTATAGGAAAGTGACAGTGAGCACATGGGACAGAGCTCCTTCCAGCCTTTATCCTCTCCCCATCACCTGCAGCATGTCCTTATGAAGAATATACCACCAAGGCAAGTGCACACTGACATTGCCCCCCAAGGAATCATTTCATTTTCCATCAATCTGTGTTTTAGTGAACAAGGGTTTGGACTGGTGAGGTTTAGTCACTGATGCATTTTTTTCCCATTAATTTAACTACCTGCTTTCAGAGAGCCTGTGCAACACTCTTGTAATGAGTTTCATAGTTTCAGTGCCCAGTGAGTGAATAAATATCACAGATTCACAGAATCATAGAATGGTTTGGATTAGAAAAGACCTTAAAGATCACCTAGTTCTAACCCCCCCTGCCATAGACAGGGATACCACTAGATCAGGTTACTCAGGGCCCCATCCAACCTGGCCTTGAACTTCTATGGATGGGACATCCACAACTCCTCTGGACAACCGGTTTCAGTGCCTCCTCTAAGGAAATATCTCCTTTTTTGTTCTGATCTCACTGCCTATTTCTTTCTTCCTTCTTCCTCTTTCCTACAGAGAAGCTGCAGCTTCAGGAGGTTGGCAGAAGAGAAGAGCAGAGTCAAATCTAAAATAAGGTAGGTCTGTCTGCTTTCTTATGCTGAGCTATCCTACACAGAGACAATAATTCTCTTTTCGTGCCACTTGCTCATACAAAAATTTCCATTAGCCACTTATATGAAAATAGAAGTATTTCCAATATGATAAGATATCTTTTGAGGATGTATGACTGGGATATTTGTATTCTTCACCTTAAAAACAAAAAGAAGACATCTATAGTGTCTTCTTCATTGATGGCAATCAAAGTCATGACTTCATAGTTTGGAACAGCAAGAGTGTATCTGAGAGCCTTTTAAGCCTGTTTAGTCACAGCATTGCTGCAATCCATGCTTATAGTTTGTGGGAAGTGGCATGTGAAACTAGACTTGCAAAGCAGAACGGGTACAGCTAAAAATAATCTGCTGTGATTAATGGATGGCCAAAGTTGTGACTGATCGCTCACAACCTGAAGAGCATCCCTGGAAACATGGCTCTCAGAATACACGGTGATTCATTGCCTAGGAGGTCAACGAGAGTCTAAATATGTGGTAATCAGTTATTCCTGTAAGATTGCCATGGCATGATAGAGAACTGCCCTTCCATCCAATTCACCACTGACCATTACAGAGAGATTCAGCTACACATACAGACACCTTGCTGTTGAGTGTAGCAGCTGTTGAAAGGTAGGGATCACACTTAAGCAGTTAACTTTGGTATTTTGAGGTTGGGAGGGGTTTTTTTTGTTGTTTGGTTTTTTTTTTAAGCAGAACTTGGGTGTGCATCTAAAAGAGTGTGAGTTTTGTTCTTTCTATTTGCAGAAGAAATCAAGCTTTTTGTATTCTCTTTTGGCTGTAAACTCATTGGAAACCTGAACTCATGAATAATTTAAAATTAAAATTGCATCTGCTTTACTGTAAGTCTTTCTCTCTATGCACTTTATGACCCCACCCAGAATTAAGCTTGCTATGTGCAAGAAATAAAAAGAAACGTAATAAAATTATGTAATTATCTCAAAAGCTTTAAAGTTATAGATTTCTCATAACTGCCTTGACATTTTCTATAAACATTAAAAATTCACAGGACTAACTTTATGGTTTTGAATTCTTCTTGAAATGCAAGACTATTATAGTATCTATTGTTATCTATCATTAAACAATGCCTTCATGTTAAATAACACTTTTCTTCTGTAATATATACAGATCCCATTCCAATATTTCTACTCAGAGACACAAGCATGTAATTAGCCTTGCCTGGTGGAGACATTGTGCTCCTTTCAGGCTTTTTAAAATTAAAGTTATACCATAAAATATGTTTAAGTACATCAGTCATCATCTGTGACATCAGGGGAAAAAAATCACTTTCTAGACTATAAAAGATTTTCTAAAAAAGCATCACACAGATCTCATTAATTTTGAAGAGAACTAAACACCTCTATTTTTTTTTAATCCAGCTATGAGTCAGTGCTTTGTGAAAGTCATTTCTGAATACTTTCTGCAAGCTGAAGTTGTTCTCAGATCCTTCACTCAACCCATTTACTCCACATAACCTCTAAGTGTTCATTTAAATCACAGTAAGCTAAGTGAAGAGCGCATTCCTAGTACAAATTATCACAAAAATAATTACCGGCTTTTTAAGATTTGCAAATATTTTTGGGACTAGCAAGAGAGTGGCCAATTACTACCGTAGATAATGTGACTGTGTATTTATCAGCAAAACAACTTATTTCATGAGTTGTTTGACTGTGTCTTTTCTAAATAAATAAGTATATGCATACATAAGTGTATAATTGCCAAAGATGTATAAGTACTAATCTAAATTCACATTCATTCTAAATTTAAGTTCAAGTGTAGATTAGTGAAGTTCTGCTCTTCTGTAAGGAAAATTCCACTGCTGTGAATGTGATATTTAATATCTCTATTTGCTCTAGGGTTATCAATAGAATACAAAGTCACTCTGTGCTTCAAAATAATGGTTGAGTAGTCTTTTCTGAAAAAACCTTCCACTGTTTTAAATGAAAAATGCCTTTCTTCCCATAGTTTCTGACATCAGGTAGCCTACCAGAAAGTAATTTTGACCATCACCAGTAGAAATCAGTTCAGGATAGTCTTGGGTGAATACAAAGAGTGAAAAAGCTGAAAATATGCCTGCTGGCTAAATTCTGTTTGGAGATTAGTTATTCCAATAGATTATGTAAATTTGAAATGCACACTTTCGTCACAAATGAGGGATGCTATTTTTCAGTGTTTACAGTATCAATGGATTATCCTTTCTTCTTTGTGTTGTTGTGGTCATTTAATAGAGCACATATTTTAAGTTGTCATTAAGCCTAGCACTCCTGAGGTAATGCCTTCCTGACAATTCAAAGCTATTTAAAAAAATGCAAATGATGGGCCTCTTAACATCATATTCTGAGAAACTTGAGAAACTTAGTTCTGAGAAGCTACCAAATCTGGTGGCATTCCTCATTTTAACTGCAGAAAATAGGACAGACTAGCACATTCTCAAAGGAAAGATTTCAAAGAGTAATCATCATATAATTGAGGAAGTAGTAGTACCTACACACACTGCATCACTTTCTTATTGTCCATATCTCTTGTACCCTGGACAGGTATTCCAGGTGGGAAATTGGAAAGGATTGTTTCACAGCAGAAGCACAGAAATGAGAGATGGCCTGGCAGAAAGCTGCATTAGGGCAACTGCTCTTTCTTGCTTGAGGTTACTTTTGTACAAGAAAAGTCTGTAAGTGTTGGTGTAGGTGTATTATTGCCACCAGTACCCAGGGGAAGACAGTGGAGAATAATGAAATCTAATTAAAAACAACAGACTTTTTTTCTTGAATTTTTTTTGAAAAGGGGTTGGGGAGGTAATTCAAAACAAGTGAGCATCAGCAGGTGCCTTCTCTTCCTCTGTTTTAGGCAAACCATCAGATCTTGGGATTCATACATTTCCAGAGGCACAGCTGGTCATAGGTGAACGGGAAAGTGGGTTCTGTCCCCAGGAACTCATTGTAATGCAGAGGAATTGCTCCATGCAAGACAACACCACTGCAGTTTAATGCAGGTTGTAATTCTGTATTCTCAACATGGTGTATCTTGAACCATTAAAGAAAAAATAGCAAATTTCATGTAGGGAATGCAGCGTCTCTGGCAAGAAGGCCAGTTATCTGCACCAAGATATGCAGGCCTCTGAACACGCATAAATCAGGGGTCTTCCCTTCTCTGTCAGGCTCAGAGAAGCCGGGGAGAATTCATACAATACACCAGTGCCGCCAGCACGTGTGCCCACAAGTGTGTGTGTGTGGTGGGGGTGGTATCTTTTGCTGTCCCTCGAGAGTACAACTCTGCCAGCAGTGTGTTATGACATCTGTTTTTACAAACTCAATAATGTTCAGCATGCTGAGAAGCCAGGGCAGTTTTGATGGATGAACCCACTACAACAGCACAATAACATTCTGCGAGCATGCACAAGGGATTAAGCAGGACACCAGCCCACTTCGGCGAGGTCAGATTGTGCTCAGAATCTGAAAGGATGTAATATTAATGTCTATCTAATTGGTGAATTTGTCAATGCAGTGTTGCCATTAAACAGCCAGCCATCTGGACCCCAAGGTTTATGTGATCACAGCTGATTGTCAAAACAATGGCATTTCACTGACCTTAAGAAATTTAATTAAACTGTTGTATTTCTTTCCATGCAGTAAAAGTACATAAACTGATAGCTAAGAATAAGGTTGCTGTAAGGGCTGCTGCTTCTGTTTTCTACAGTGTAAATCATTTTCACATAGACACATATTCCTGGTAAATCTAAAATACCACGTGCAACTGCACCGACACTTTGAGCAAGTCACGTTTCCTTGCTGTGTGTTCTAATGATTCAGCAACAGCCAGAGGAGATGTTTCCAGAAAATAGTACTCTGCAATTCCATTCATCTTTTTGACTTAATAGCTTATTTAGTACATTCATTGTTCAAATTACAGCTCAGAAGCTTTTGTAGTAGCAATTCAGCAACTTTTCCCCTACCATTATTTAAACCCGTGCTTTATACACCATGACCAAAAAAAAAAAAAAAAAAAAAAAAAGNCCTTTCCACACACTGACCCCAAAGGTATAGAAACGTGGGACAAAAGAAGTTTCCTGGGTGACTGAGGTCTGAGGTTCCCCCTCCATATTGCATAGCTCTTTTCATAAATGTGTTGAACACCACCTTAAAACAAATTATTATTTATCCTAGCCAGACTGGGAGGTTGGTAGAGAACGTCAGTGTTCTCATGGTTTCAAACCTTTCTTTAATTTCCATCTTAAAATTATTCATGGCCAGCTCATACCCCTTTGTTCTTACGCCAACATTTCCTTTTAGTTTGAACAGCTCTTCCCTAGTGTTTACCCTCCCTGTGAATTTATAGAATACAATCACATTCTCTCAGCTTTCATTTGGCTAGAATGAAGCCCAGTTTTTCAAATCTCTCATAAAATATACTCGCTGTTCTCCTGGACATGTTTTCTCATCTGCTCCTTTGACACCATGAGTTCACATTTCTTGAATGAGGGAAGCAGGGATGCAATCAGCATTCCACATTATCTCCAGCAGATGCCCTAAAGAATGACAATGATATTGCCTTTCTTTGCTAAAAATCTTCCACGTAAAAGTTTTTTTGCTTTCTCATAGCAGTTTCACACAGCCATTTCCTTATCGTGCTGGCCAGCTGGAACACAAACGTGTCCTCTGTGATTCAGTTTCTTTCTAGGGAGGGCCTGTAGCCCTTAGCAGCTTTTATAAGGTTTCCACTGCTTCACCTTGTGCTTTTTACAGTGGGATTGTCTTTGTGTTAGTCTTTCAAGCCACTGAGACCTTTTATATGGTATACTGTTTTTATTTTTGCCAGTGATTTTCCAGTGGGGTTCTCACAAATTACATCAGCAAATTCAACTGTTTTTGTGAAGGGCAGCAATGCATATAAGAGGGGTTCCTGTATATATCTTCATGATACCTGTTGTGTCTTTCCCTTGAGACCTCTTCTTACAGAGCTCATGTCTTCACTCATAATTTTTTCACACAATATCACATCAGCTGTTTTGTTGAAGTTCAGATAAATGAGATATGCTACAAGTCAGGGGTTTAGAAAATGAAAGATTTTTGATTAATTTAGAATTACAATTTATCTTTTTAGCCTTTTTATTTTATTTTGCTTCCATGTCTTCCATAATTATTTATTTCAAAATATATTTGAAAGTTTTATATGATACTGAAGTCTAAGTATCAGACTCAGTGTCTTATATATTTGTTGGGTTTTGGGGGTGAGGTTTAACATCAAAATTATAGAGTTACTATTCTTTGGTCATGTGATGCTGCTCCAAATTTGATGATTTGTTTTTTAATATTGCATTATCTGAAGTTCAGTTCCTTTCCATTACTCTGCCACATTTCAGGAGGTTTATAAGCTATTTCCCTTGAACTTACTGTATGTAGTGAGGGCATACCAATGGGAAATGCACATTCTATGCCAGAACAAATACACTGAATTACTTCATCATTTTCTATTGTGCCAAGATGAGGTTAAAATAACTATAAGCAAGAAGTTTCTAAAGTAAATTGTCTGTAGACCACATGAAGACACAATAAAATAGCCCTCCAGAACATGGAGGTGATACATGTTTTCATAAAATGTGTCGAAATCATAACCCCACTGATGTGTTGCTTTTGCCATAGCGTGTAAGGTGAAGAGAGATGCTTCCAAATGCTCATTGAGCAAAGTCTGTATGGCAGGCTTATTGTTCTGTCACTTGTGAATAAAGCACCAACTGCAACTTCTGGTGACACGTTTGTTTCACTGACAGCTCATCTTTTAGCAGCAGAAGCTTCTATAAAACGAAACTCCCATTCTGCAGTTGCTACCGTGTCAGTGCAATATCAGTGCTTAAATCTACTGCATGTACATGAGTATATCTTTCTTCAAACTGTACCATAGGAAGTCACTGAACATATGTTTGATGTTTTTATACCCTCTGCTAGTTGCAAAGGTTGTTTCAGTTGACATTGTTTCAGTCCAGTGGGTCAGTCCTACACATTTGTAGTGCGTCACTGGTAGAGTGTGACAGCGATTTGAAATCAGGCACTGATTAAAATGCCTGATCACATACTGGGAATATTGTTAGTTAGTTAGAACTTTTTTCCACTGTGAATCATTCTGCAAAACTGACTGTCTTGAAGGTTAGTTGTAGTACATTTTTTTCATCCCAGTCCACCAAAAATGAACTGCAGACATATTTCTCTTTGGTGAATTAATTATCCTGTGGAGATAAGTCAGTGAGTGCTAGCACATGCTATTTAACAACCTTTGGGGAATTGGATCCTTTTTCAAATTCACATCGGCTCTTTATTAACATGGAATTTCATGGTGGGAAAGGGGTTTGTGATAAAGGTCAGAGCTGCTCATTAGAAAACTAAATGAAATGTGGTAATGCAGTTCATTCCTCTAAGATTACAGCTTACACAAGTGAAAAAATACATAAACATATATCTACAAGGTACTGTAAAAGGAGAGCAGTTGTACAGCATTGTAGCTTTTTGTTACTTGCAAGTGAATATTATCAAAATACTTTGGAACAGCTCTTCCAGTAATACCCAATTACTTCAGGTAGGAACATCTCCACGGGCTAGTTGGATTTTTCCCTCCAAGAAAATGCATTCAGACTAAGTGTTGGAGTCAGTACAAACAGATGGGAAAATGTACTTTCTGCTCTCAATGACAGAAGTAGAAAACCATTTGCTCCAAAACTTGAATACAGGACAAGAACAAGGTGGTAATGTCAGCATTGGGTTATGTCACACAAACACTGAATTTCTTAGCCTCTGGGCTGTTGTAGCCCTGGAGGAAAGGTAGATGACAGCTGTCAGTGTCTTTAGCATTCACAGGAGTTCATATTCTTCTGTATTGAGTCAGTAGTCCACGAGGATCCAGGCCTGCTTTATTTGCTTGCTGGCTGTCCATCTAGTTAGGAGTATCAGGTCTCTAATAAGAGCTTGACATGCACCACGAAGCCTGGATGGCTGCACAAGGGAGCTCAGATGCTTCTCAGAAAGACCTGCTATAGCTTTTGACACTAGATCTAATCTCCTGCTGGTAAATATTGATGTTGCTGCTGACACCGGTTTATCTCTTGTGAAGAATGTTTTTTGAAGAAGGAGCCTTGATGAAGCACCATGTAAATGTCACTGGGGAATAGCTAACCTCGTGTTACCAACCCAACCGTCCCATACCAGAAGCACAAATACTCTCAGAAAAAATATGAATAAAGAAATATAAAAATGTTACAAATATGGAAGATGGCAACACACATAAGCAATGAATTTTTGCTTTCATAATGGGCAAAATCCCTGGAAACCCTAATCATGGGAATAGGTCCTACCTGGAGGACTGACAGGGGCGACTGCAGCAGAACTACTCCCTTGAGGAAGATAAAGTCACATGTGTGTGAGCTGTGAGAAAGAGTCCATTTCACAGGCCTGGTTCCAGTGCTTTATACCAAGCCTTCACTGTCTCCCCTCTCTAATTTATATCAGCATCTGACAGCTTGTTGACAGCTCATTAGGAAATAAAACCCCACATGTGACCAAAGCACTCAGTGCACGCAGAGAGATCTGCTCTCTAATTGTGAACTGTATTGAAATCTGAACCAGATGCGGCACTGCAGATCAGAAACCAGCCCAATTAGCATGTTTATTAAAATATTTTAAAATTTGTTTAAATTGTTAACTAGTATAAAACGTAATAGCAGTAGCGGCTCTTGTGGGAGTCTGAGTTGTCATAAGTGGAAAATCAAAGGAAACCAGACAGGTTTTTGGATTTTTTTTCCTAAAAGAAGGTATGGTGCAATATCAATGGCTTTAAACCATGTCAGGGCTGTCATTGAACAGGAGCCATTTGTGGGCAGGTGCCCCTGGGTCTCAGTCCAGACTGCCATGAGCACTGAATGTGAACGTGAGACTTATTGCAAAACCAGAGCTGTGGTAAGCACTGTAAAATTCAGCCACATTTGGCTCTTGGGATTTTTTTCGTTTTGACACTGGTTAAACCCTTTGGGCTTATATTTCTGGGTTAAGATTGGTGATTCTGTTCATTTGTCTCTATTCTCAAAGAGAATTCTTGAATTAAGGGTGTCAGGTTTTCCTAATACAATGCAGAGACTACAAATCAAATGACTAGGTTTGAAACTTCTCTGAGGAATTGCTGCATGCTTTATCTGAAGAAAGTTTTTCTGAATTTCTTTTGGTGTCTGAGAACTGGAAAGTCAGATAGGTCTTCATGCAATGAAAAAGTCCCTTTTTTGTTACTTTACATTATTTTTGAACTCTTGACACACTTACTGAAACATCAAAGCAAACACCAGGCTAGGAGGGATTCAATATATACATGCAAACAAAGGCACATAGCTTAGATCCATCAGGAAATACTTGTAACTTCTGCTGTGCAAAGACAAGCTAGTTGAATGTTTTATGGACCCTTCTAGATGATGTGTTTATGTCATGGAAATGGCAGTCAGGGGGTAAGGTGCAAGTAGTCTTTTCTAGCCCTGTACTCAACAAAAAGAGAAATGCTTGCACAAGGCTGAACTAAATTATAATCTGTGCACACCATGGGGTGGATTCAACTATCTATCTCCCCCACAAGTGCCCCTCAGAGTCCCAGTAATGGTCTGACCATTTGTTTTTAAAAGTCTTTTAATTACTTTCAAAATACTTGGTGGGAGGCAGAAGGACGCAGAATTTTCAGTTTGAATAAATTTAGAAGAAAAAGATCTCTGTGAGTAACAGCTAGTGCTTCATCCAAGGACACTAAGTGAAGCGTTTAGGGCTATAAAAGTGGGAAAAGGACATTTTGCAAAGCAAGCTCTGTAGAAAAAGATGATTATAATAAAACAATGGCTTTCACTTCTAAGTCCGTGAGAGTGATAGCCTGAATAAAGTCACTCAGAACAGACATGTCTATTTAAATAAGATGCCATCAGGAAAATCATCTCACTACAAAGTATAACTTTTTGAACAAAACAGCTAGCAGCTCTGTGCATGCACTGTTAGCTTATTGAATCCAAAATAATACGTTTGAAATTAGCATTGAAGTCCTCTGCACCTCATTCCTTTAATCTTCTTAGTAGCTCTTGAACATGATTTTCTTCTTGCTCATAGAATGAGTGTAAATATTCTCATTTGTGTTCTACAGCTAAATGAGCTACAAAAGCATAGTTTTGTTGCTTCCTGGGTAATTGATTTGCCTGATGCACATTTCATAGAATATTTTTTTTTTTAATTCTGTAGCAATTGCATTTATGTGACTGTCCATGCATTTGACAGGGTAGCAAATTTTTGCATTTTATTGCTGCACTGCAGGTTCAACCCTTTATTCTGTAGATCTGTCCCTGTCTGTCTGCCTGCCTGCAATGAAATGTGGTGTGTTGTTTCCCAGTAACACACACTCAGTGGTGTTTGAGTGTCTGGTGGTCTGAAGTTGCTGGAACACTCACAGAAAAATAAAAACCAAACCCCAAATAAAACAACTCTTTGGTACCCCTGGTTGCTAAAAAGGAAACACCCACTATATTTCACTGTCTTTGAAGAGCTTGCCCTTTGATTCCCTTTGGAAACATGGCAAACCCGACAATTTAGGAATGACTCTGAGATTCTTGACATCAAGAGAAGTTTTTGGAGCCTCTTAGTTGAGTTTGTCATGTATCACCTGACTCCCATCTCACAACTGCCTGAGCTTTTGCTAGGCGTTGGCAAGCCTTTCACTTCCCCTACTTCCCGCCTCAGATACCATTCCTTTACATTTTGAGCATTGCTATAAGATAAGACTCAAGTGCTTCTATCATCAGCACTGTGAAAACAGAATGGTGCAGAGGTATCCATCTCAGAGCTGCATAAAATCTGTCGTCATTGTAACCACACAGGAGAAAACACAAAAAAAAATTATGAAATGGAAATATTTGTCTGGTCTGATTTTTTTTTTTAAATCTGGTTAAAGACAGTTTTCTTCTCCTTCCGGAGAATAGATGAGGGAAGAATATGGTCTCCTTTCTTGCTCTTGGGGGGTTTCAGTTGCCTGCTGGTTGTGGTCATTACAAGCCAGCCTTTTAAGCAGAGCTCTTCAGCACTTTATTTCATCAGTTGTAACAACTGCCTCACTGCTTATCCAATTATTTCTGTCACTATGAAAATCTTGGTTTTATATTAATTACTTAATTTAATGAGAACCTTCAGATGTGCTAAAATCATACTCTGATTTACTCTGATAGGAACTGCAGGTATTAGACATCTTCAGGAAGTTGATTTAATCTCCTGAGTTGAACGCTTTTGAAAATGTGTTAAATTCTCTTCACTCCATTTTAGCAATTCCCAATTTTACATTTTTTCTGATTTTTAACTAGTTTCTGTCTGTCCTTTCTCACTATTTCGAATCCCAGCTTTCTGAAGTTTGTTCTAGTATTTCTTATGCACATTGAGTCCCCAAATCAACAAGAGACATGAAGAATGTGTTGACTTGTAATCATATATATTAAGATAAAAAGCATTATTATGTGGTGGAATTTTATGATTTTCAGAAATCAACCAAGGATTTTTCTTCTTGGCACTATAACATGATGGTCCTCTTAGTCTGTGACTAACATTCATGAGATGATGTCAGAGGCCTGAGTGGTTGCTCCTTTATTTATTTTTTACATCCATAGCATTTTATGAAGGCATTTACACACAAATCCAGAAACAATAAAATTGAAAAGTACCAATCAGATGTTTGTATTCATGAGCTATATTAGGTATACATGCCCATATAGTGACTTAATAAGGAAGAGACTTAAGAAAGAACTAACTCAGCATAATGAAGGCCACATGTTATATCCCCAGCTGCACTAAATTAGGGGTCCAAAATTTCTCTGCAAGAAAAACAACTCTGCCTAGCTTGGGAGAAAAGCTGAATTCCAAAGATCTCTATCTGCCTATTCCCAACACAAAGTAGAGCTGTCAGGAAGGTGCTTAAATTTGCATTACATGTGTTTCACAACATCCTCAAAAAAACACTTCCTTCCAGCTAGACAGTTGAGCTTTCTCCCTTTGAAGCCCTGTCCTCCCACAGTTTCTTGGGATTGTTATTTTTTGCTTCATTCAACAGCTTGTACCTAAATTGTTGGTTGTTTGAATGGGTTCTTTTGTTATCAGTGATGTTAAATCAAAGCACTCCATTTGGACTATACCTAGGAGAAAAAAATAAAAGTAATGGGCCCTCCTGAGACTTTAACAAGCATGTTGGAGAAGAGAGTGGAGGTGGAGCTGCTTGCAACCAGCATCTTCTCTTTGAAATGTTCAAGCCCAGAAAGCACGTTCCAGACCATTTTAGTGACAGCGGGGGCGCTTTCACATTTCTGTGTGTTCAAAAGTTCAATCAAAAACAATTTTGAAATTTTAATTGAAACCGAAAATGGAAAGGAGCCCAACTGCCCTCTGTTGATCACAGCAACAAGGAGAATAAAAGAGAAAAAATGATGCTATGAAACAAAAACAAGCACTGCAGGGATTTTCACTGAGGATCTTGCTGTTGTTGCTGCTAAGTAATTTTTTCAGTGATCTGTTGATATAGTCTAACGGGGAGTTTTAAAATTAAAATTCCCAGTATTTATTAGTGTTCCAACCCATCTTCACATTGTGTGTGCATGGATTTTATTCAGTTAATATCTGTACGTGAGGTTGCCTATGTCACCTGGATACACAGAAAACTAGTGGTACCAGAAGGGTTGAAAAACTGAGTAACAAAGCTGAACCCCTTCAAGCCATAAAGGGATATAGCACTGCCAACAGGAAGGCAAATGCCACTTTATGAATGTAGCCAGGCTTTGAGCTCATTAAGGACATTCACTCTCATTACTCATTACAAGTTTTAGCTTTGCCAAGTGATCTTGAAACTGCTGTTAGCAATCATCAAAATTAAGGCCACCTGAATGGATCCCAATTCTGGGAAAGGATGCCATGGCCACAAGTAGGTGATCCACCACACACACAAGATTTTAAGTAAAACAAGTCTATTAAGTGGCATGTACTAAGAAAAAAAATCTTATTAAACAGCCCCAAAATATTTAATGCATCTCTGTGTTATATGTGGTATTTTCAACTCCTGTAAATATATTACTAAGAAAGGACAATAACAAATGCTTCAAAAGGAAAAGTCTTGATTATAACAGAATTTGTTAATTGAGTGTTAAGATTAAGAACATATTAAGGTTAATATGAAATTTGCTGGAATTTCATATATCATAGATAAGATAAATTAATATCAAAATGTGTGTTGATTGACACCAGCAGATTATATTTTTGATATGAATGTAAGCACACTGACTCACAAAAATAAGCATCTTATTTGAGACTAATGCTAATTTTAAATACAACAGTCATCTCATTTCTCTCATCCCATCTGTTGCCAACAGCAAAATATAAATTATGAATGGCATTTTTTGCCTTTAATTCACTGCTTTGGAAATACAGCAGAAGTTTCATTGAAGAGTTTTGTGCCTGTGGTAGGTAAGGATCCCTGTGCACAACAAATTATTTCACCTTTTTTTTTCTATCTTGGTGAAACAAAGCAAACTAAGGGCAAAATCACTTCCATTCTTTTTTCTTTTTTTTTTTTTTTTTTTAAATAACCCACAGACATTGCATAGCACTTTTAAATATAACACTTCATTAACTCTCTGGAGTAAAAAGGAAATCACGTATTATGTTTCCATTACGAAAATTCACAATTCAAAATAGTCTGAGCTTAACCGCTAGCAGGCACAGAGGCCAGTTTTGAATTTCCTTAGAATTTCTGGCACTTATAGGGAGTTGTACCTGCAGGCCCCTGCCCTTGCCAGCAGGGACTTAATAGCAACAGCTTTGCTGAGACAAACTCAAGGAGAGGAGAGGGCACTGAGCTGAGGGCAGCACTAGTTGTTTGAATTATTGTTTCCTCTCCTCTCAGAGGACAAAAAAAAAGGGAAAAGTTTGACAGAAACTGACATTCATCAAACGCTGTCTGGTCAGTCAATGTTTTTTTCATGATATCATGGAGAATGTTGTAACACTATCAAAGATGTCACATAGTTCTTTTGAGGCATAGACCAGTATTGTAGCTGGATGAAAACTGCCATGGGGTGATCTCCTGCACTCCCATTATAGCCAGTTGCTTCACATCTGTTTAAAGAAATCTGAGCTGAACTGTCTGAGTTGAGCTCAGGTAAATCTCTTTCTGATTAGCTCCAAACACTGTGAGCCAGAATCAACCAAGAGCTTGGTGGTCCTCACAGCATAAATTCTGCACATGATGGGCATCGTGGAAACTTTTTGTTAAATTTTTCTAGTATGACTCCAAACCGTTTAGCTGAAAGGAACAAATGCTAAGATTGGATCTGTTTAAACTGGATCCAGTTTTAGACTACATCTGTATTTGTTTGATGCAACAGCTTACTGGTCACATAAGTGATCTTATCTATATTCGTCTTGTCTTATATACCAGGTTAAATTCACTTTCACTAATAGGCTAACATACAAAACAAAGCAATTTGTGTGTACCCTAATGCTAATCAGTAAATCAAGAGGATTGCAGAATGCCCCCTAGGCTGCTCAGTGCACTATGCTGGCTTCAACCTAGTAAGAAAAAAAAATAATTTTACGTTCTGACACCTCATCTTACGAGTTCAGCCTGTTGCCTTACTGGAAAAGCAGTGAGAAAGTTTCACATTCTGTAATTTTTAATTACTGTGGGTTTTCTACCTCTTTGATTACTTTCACTGTGTGGAATCTATCTCTGACTGTGCCTTCTGTACTTGATGTGAGGTGTGCTGAAACAGTTTTCTGTCCCTTTCATCAGATCTGTTTGAGAAAAATGACAGCTGTAAACTGGCAACCTAATCTTCTGGCAATTGAAAAACATGTCATTCAATATGTGTCTACAGTCAACTCAATACCACAAGTTTTTCTAGTCATTTATATTTGCTGTTTAATTAACATAGGTGTAGTGTAATTGAAGAGAGATGAATATTTGTCTGTCAGTGCAGCATCCAACTCTGCCTGGTGCATGCCGGTCTTTTCACATATCCCTGAAAAGAAACAAAGATTTATTCCATACAGGAGTCATTTGATAAAGTTTTCTGACTTCAGGCCAAAACCAGAGATGAAGGTTTTGTTGAATGACACCTGAGATAACAGGGAAGCTTCCAAACCCTGATCCATCAGGAACACAGAGCCTGACCCAAATACCTTCAGAACGAACAGAGGCTTTTCCAGCACTTTCAACTCACTGAGAATCAAGCCTGCAAACTGCAAGATGCACTCCAGGGGCAGAAACACAAACTAAGTCAAGGCAGTATAAATTCAATTGGTTTCTTTTAATATTTGTAGAAAAGTATAATTCAAGTAATATGCTACAAAATTTGAAGCCAAAGGAAAGTACTGAACTCTTTCTTTGTTTCTTTTCTTTTAAAAAATCCAAACAATTCCCTTCGTGGTAGTAAGATTAAGTAGTTCAGCCAAGAATATTTATGAGTATTTCAATGTCTTCATGCTTTGCAAAGGTAAAACACAGGATAATTTGGTGAAATATATACTCTACTGTGGTTTTAACCAAATAGGCTTACATATGCAAAATGTCTTAATGCCATGATATGTCACTCATGAAGAATTTCTGAGACCAGGAAGGGCTAGAAATAGCAGGATGCAGGACATGTTTCAGTAAACTCAATGTCTACACTCTATGGAGTACATATATGCAGGACACATAGTTCAGCCTAACTCAGAGTTTCAGAGTGCAATTTTGAACATTTAATTAGATAACACTCAGCATTTCAATTTCTAACTGTTATCAGGTTAAATTAAGTGAATGATTTTAGTTCAAATAAAATGGATTGGAAGCACTGCTTTTGAAGGATATATTTTCAATATTCTGTGCTGAATTTGTCCAAGGCAGAATTTAAACACTATTTGAAAATCACAGGTATGTCTTCTCACATTTAAAACTTTATTTTTCTTTGACAAATGCTGATGGTAGAGCTCAGGAATAAAAGGGCAAGTTACTGTTTTAATTCACACTGAGGATAGTAAAGGAATCATGTTTTAGCTGTGGTAGTTTCTTATGCGATGATTCATGAGAGACACCAGATCAGAGCAATTTAATTTGGAAGAGCATTACACAGAAACACTATTATTATTAGCTTTTAAAATGTCTTTCCTTTTTTTTCCTCATTCTCTGTGCACATAACCTATATATCACATTTATCTGCAGAATGCATGCTTTCTGTTCTGCATTATCTCCTCATCCCAAATGACTACTGCATTGCTTTGTGTTTCTGAAAGTGTTAGTCATGTGAAATGGCATCAAAATAATTTTGCTTTTCCTGTCAAAGGAAATGAAAGCAAAAAGATTATTACTTCTCCAAGTTACAAAATAGTATTGTTATTGACACGAAGCAAGCTAAAGCAATAACTCCTGATGATGTGCTAATAAATAATATATAAGGTTATATACATTGGGCCTCTTTTTAAACCACTTCAGACCTGGAGTACCTTTGCTATAGTCAACATATTTATAAATAAGAGAATACTTAGAGCCACTACATGCCTATGAATTATGTATTACTGGCAAGAAAAAAATTAATTTATTGCATGCATGTCTTCACTGATGGGTGAAAATGAATAATGGTGAAATGCTAGAAAGTGAGTAAATCTTAATCTTACAATAATGAAATTTCCTATGCCAGCCTGAACTCATACAGTCAGATCCTCCACTGTCCCAGGCAGTGTTGAAGCCAGCAGTTTTAGCAGGCATGCCAGACAACTTTTCTCACCCATTTAGGAGATCTGTACAGCCTAGGAAAGCATCTAGATATTCCTTCCACCAAGTCTTTCTGAAGCTAGATAGTTAATGACAAACATAATGAGGATGGTATTATGAACACTAATAGGTTCAGATTCTTTTGATTGTCTAGCCTGATGAAATCATCCATAGATAGGTTACCTCAAATGCTGCTGGGCTTATGTTGAGAGTCAGGCTTAGACTTCCACTTCAAGTTTCATGATAAAACACCTCCATTGTTCCACTATGACATTCAGGAGAAAGAAGTATCTGACTCCTCAAACCGTGCTGCTTTTGAATGTTCTTCCCTGGTTATTCAGGGTAGATAGATTTGCTCCAAACCTCGCAGCAGGCAGATCAAGGTCTGGTCAACTGTTCTTGCTGCCTCAAGGGAAGCAACACAAGTGCTCATCAACCCTGCATGAGTTCTGATGGTAGCTGCTCGAGGGAAAAAAGGAAGAGTGCTAGGGCTGAAGGCTGGCAATCCTGAGAATGAAAGAGGACATGCATAGCTTGGAAGAAGCCTTGGTATACACAGCAAAGTACCACCAGCTATTCTATGTGCCCCAGAGGAGCAGTAAATCTGTGCTAACCTGACAAAATGGTCAACCACAAGTTTAGCTGTTGTTCTGGAGGCAATCTGTGTTTTCACGTGAATCTTTGGGGGTTTGTATTTAAAAGCAGATAATTAAAAAAAGTAACGAAGCACTGTGTGAAACAAACTACCTTCCATTAAGATCAAATGGATTTGTGAGTTGAAGGCTAAGGCAATGAACACAGTAATACTACCTAGTTCTAGTCTTGTACTTCTTAAGACTTATTTATATGAAAAATTTGCCAATTTTCTAAAACAGCTAATATGTATCCTGATATTGTCTGAAAGGTGCCAGTGACCAGTGCATGCTTATTTGTTAAACTAACATATTTTTGCAAGGAGGCAGTTTTACTAGGTTCCAGCCTGAGTTATGTAGCATAAACTTGGGTTTAATGTATCCTTGCAGAGATCCTCCACATTTTACATACATTTGAATGCATTTAGCCAGCTGCTGCCCTGATTGCAGAGAATATGGGTAACATGGAAATGGGTGCAGATCCCCAGGAGTCTGCCGGAGTACATAGTATCCTCTGTTGCTTAGAACAACCTGTTCTGTGTTCATCTTGCCTCTGCCACAAGCTACTTTTAAAACCTGAATTTTGGGCCTTTCTTTCTTCAACAGTTTCTTCCTGTTTACATAAACATACACTCACTCTCAGTGTCCCCTCAACAACAATGAACATTTTTTGTGGTGGCAGCTATAAGAGGAAATGTGCCCTGGCAGTCAGGATGTTCAAATGCTCATTGATTTTCTTCTTTGCAATAAGTAATTTCCCTAAGTTCCAGGTTAACTGACGTGTTCTGCTCATTAAAAGTTGTTCTATTCAGAAATGGCTTTATTATTATGAACTCAAGTAAGATAAAGTTTTCCAAGGCACACAGTTAGCATTTCACCAGATCAACACTTCCAATTCCTCACAACTTGTGCGGGAGTCCACTTCTTGAATTCAATTAAGTGAATAAACATCTGGGAAGGAAAAAAATGCATTGTTTGAAACATGAAACAGATGACAGAATAGGCATGGACAGATAGAGCATTTCCTCCTCTCAGATGTTGTGGAGTCTGCACTTGCAAAAATCCATGTGGAAAAATATATTTGTTGTGCATATAAATTTCACATTATCCTTGTAAAGAGTTAAAACTCTGTCTCTCTTAGGTAAAGATCTATGCCTGACTAACATGTAGATAGTGATACGCCAATCTTCCCCATAGGAAGCCACAAAAATATAGTTAAACATTTTTTTATGTGACTGTTTAGGGTTCAGCACTATGATACCACTTAGTAAATAAAAAGGAAAATCTGTTTTTACAATATGGATCAAATTTTGGATCATGCCATAAGCTATGTTTCATGTATTACTAAGTAGCTCAAAACAGACAGATTTTTACATGGAAATCTCATATGCCATGAACCATTTGGCACACCTATCTGTGGAGAAATACAGGGTTTTAAAGAGCCACAGGTAGGACTGTAATATAATTGCAGGATCAATAGTAATGTCCAAGTAGGGATGTAAAACAGGTGACATCCTGTGGTATATTCATCAAACCTTCCAGGCAAGTTTTTCCCCATCACGTATTTTAAGAGAAAAAAAAAACCCCTAGAATATATTGTGGCTGCCAGCCCTTGTGATATTATCGCACCTCACACAATTTGGTGTTTTTTTTTTTTTAGAGCGCAGGCTCCTCGAAAGAGTCAAGAGAATTTCGCTTCTATCTCAGGAAAAAAATTAAAAACAACAAATGAACAAACAAACAAACACCCAGTTCTGTGTGGCTGTCTATATTCTCTGTTGCAATGATAAATTTGCAAATGCACTGGAATCAAATGTCCTGGAAGCCAGAAAAGAAAGGGTAGTGGCACTGGTAGAGACAAAACTTGAAGCTAAGAAACAAGAGACAAATTCAAAACTGTTTCTGACTCTTAGACAGATCCCATCACTTTTGCTGGCTTGAATCATACACTTCTGAAAACTAGGAACTGATGACTTCCTGAGTTTGCTTTTTGCTTTCGGTTTTAAATATAAGCTCGACGTCGTGGGGTCTGAAAGCAACATGACGTGTTGTCACCGAGCTAGTGGAACTTCCCTGAGTCCTGGCCAGGGCTGCTGCCCTCCCTCCAGGGGATAGTCCCTGCCTGGCACGCAGGGACAAGCGGGACTCTGCGGGCAGCCCGGGCTGGCACCGAGGAGGCATTACAAGGTCTGATGGGATAAGAAAAGAGAATGAACGGGTTTGGTCATAATCCTTCGTCCCTGACCCTTAGAGCCACTCCTACTTCATAGACAGAACGGTCTTTTGTGCCTGTGTTTTGGTTTTCCTTCTGTTCGATTTTTTCAAAGCCTAAGGATACAGAACACGCTCGCCTTTCAGAATAAGAGAAGAAAACCCCCCTTTGTGGATTTTGCCATCCCTCTGACTTTTAGGGCTGCTCACTCAGGCTCAGAGTCACCCCAGGCGAGTGGCTTCAGAGACAAACGAACTCCACAGAAACACCCAGACAGAAATTTCCTCCCAACTAATTTAGCCAGTGGGTCCCTGCTCACACCCGAAGCTGCATAGCAGCCCAGCACCTGCCCTCTGTGCTTATGGCTGGCTGTGCCTAATAATCCTGGGAAAAAACAGATAACCTCATTAACTGTCCTTCAGCTTTTTCCTCAGGCAGAGTTCATTATCCCGGTTTTCATCATTTAAGAGAAACAGGCTGCTCCAAGGGACCTGGCAGGACAAGAAGCAATAGGTAAAGCCAGGCTGTGAATACGCTGCCAAAAGCGGGGTTTTTCCTTCCTGGAGATTTTTCTGTCTTTCTAGCTGAGGGTGTGAGAGCCGCTCCTATCAGCTTAGTGACCAGTAGGTTTGTTAGTAACCTTTTCCAGGTGGCTAACAGGAATCTTCCCAATGGACGGTTCTCCCTCTGTAACTCAGAATATTCCTCTGGCACTTCCTCTCAGCCACAGGTACACACTGCCACCACCAGATCAAAAGGATCCATATAAAAAAGTCAGGGGGGCTTAGTTGGACCAAAACTGCCAGGTTCCTCTGGTTTTTAACAAAAT
Organism: Orthonyx spaldingii; assembly: GCA_013397795.1. NCBI lineage: Eukaryota > Metazoa > Chordata > Aves > Passeriformes > Orthonychidae > Orthonyx > Orthonyx spaldingii. The sequence continues at coordinate 557,262 of VZTJ01000437.1, forward strand.
GACAGTTTTTAGGATGTTGCACTCTGCTGCTTGCAAACCTTTAACTAGAGCTGACTGGGATTTTTCAGTCAAATTATTTTTGAGCAAAAGTACAGATATTCATGAAAAGATCTTATTTTACTGTTCCCTGACTTTCTGCTGGGAAGCAATTTAGATGCATTTTTGTTTACCTGCTTTTATTGTTGTTTTGTCAAGAATTTGAATTTTTATTTTGTTTTATTTAATTTGACTCATTTGAAATTAAGTTTCATTATACATGGAAGTGTTTTCTTTTGCCAGAGTAAAGTGTTGTAGGACTTTACTACCACCTCTGTTTGTGGCCAGTGTCTACTGTGGGAAACGTCTCTCCTAACACATCCTAGCTTTTCATTCACTCAGGCTGTAATAGTGCAGCAACAAACACATAGCTCATTCAGGAGGTCTGACTATAGTGCAGAAAATAGTCATCAGATTTCCAAGAAACAACTACTGATGCTTTTGTTCAGGCTGTTGCTGTTACCTAGAAGTCCATGTCTGCTGCTATCTTAAATATTCAGGTTCAGGGTATCAGAAAACTATGAATTTCATATCCTTCTCATGATTACCTACTGGCTTTATAAGTTACAGAAAGCACAGAGTCTGTTCATGATCTAAGTTCAGGTGTGCCAATTATTGGTGTACTTTAGCTGGTACTGTGGGTTCTATGAGAATCATGGCTGCAGATGTGCTAAAATCAGTCAGTTAAGCTATGACATACCCTGAAACAAAAAGGGTTCTTGCTCTTTCCAGGACGCAACTAGGATGGATCAGTAAAGAAAGCAATACTGGCTTGGAGCTTGCTGTCATTTTCTAAGTTACTCATGGATGAATGTCAGATATATGGCTGAATGAAAGCAGGGCAATTCATTAAAGGAATTGTACTCTGGTTGCTAAAAACAGAACGCTCAAAACCTTTTGCTGATATGGAACTGTGAAAATATGAAAGAAAATTATAAATAGCAGCAAAATTTTACCATCATGTTGTCCAAAACATTTATGGTACCAGATTAAATACTGTTGTTTTTCAACTTTCCACTGTAGTTACAATGATAAGTCAGGATAGAATGAAAGAATTCTGTATTGCAAAAAACATACTGGAACTTCATTCAGCTGAGAAAACAATTAAAGGCTTGTTTGAAATAGGGATTTTTTTCAAGCCACACAAAGAACAAAATATTTCTTACAGTTGTTAGCAGCTGTGCAGCTGAAGACAGAATAATCTGTCATGTCCTTGACTATTTTCCAGAAATCAAGGAGGTTGCTGTAGGAATATTTAAAAGTAAGTTACAGTGAAATTGTTTGAACTTTTGAGAACATATCATTATTCCCTGCAGGCAGCAATAACTATAACAAGAGTAAACTATACAGCATCTACATAGATATTTGCTTTATTAGTTAGAAAATTCATATTCTTCTTAATGGAGAAGTACATGATAAAAATTATAATTTTATTTTAAAGGCTACAACATGAACATTTGGATCCTTTTCTTCAGAATTAAGGAGGGATATTACACCATGTCAGCCTCAAACAGTTGGGAATGCTGAGGTATACTCTATACAAAAATACTGCTCAGGCTGATCCAGAAGGAATCTTTGACCATTTTCCAACTATTCACAGATCCTTTGTACATTAGAAACGGCCACCTAGACAAAAAAGTTTAAGTTCTTTAAGGCTGGGAATGATGAAGACAACCCCTTTTCAGTTACTGAATACTGTGCTGTTTCACAATACACTAAAAGACATTTATGACAGAGTTTTAAAATAGCAACTCTTTTTCTATGGGGTGAGGTGAATGACATAAAGCATTCACTGATGGATAAACTACAACAAAGAATGGATGACAAATCATTTAGTCATAAATATGACTCTTATCTGAAAGAACACCTTTGCAAAGCAGAACAAACAGCAATATCATTCAGTGTTGTGTGCTTTAGTTCTCAGATACCTAAGTTCACATCATTTCTGCAAACAAAAATATTTCAACCTGATTCAGACACTTCACAAATAAGAAAAATTAAATTTAAAAAAAAGTGAAAGTGTTTTTAGAGTTCTAAGTCCTTTCTAATGAGATGGAATTTGAGGAAAAAGTTCTGAATATGAGATGCATAATATTGTACTTGGAGATTGAGAGACTGAGGAGTAACTAAGCAGATATTTAATAAATTAGGTAAAGGAATGACTTTATCTTTTGCTTTCAAATCCTAGTTTTTTCAGTCTTTAGTTTTAGAAAATCAAGGCCCTATCTTGCCTCCCTCCAGACAGCTCCAAAAATAATTCTTTCTCTGTTCATACAGGGCACCTCAACAGTTTGGCAGAAATGTGCTAATTATTGGTTCTGCTAGGGCTGAAACCCAAGCTGAAATCAATTCCAGCTTGACAATCTAGTCTATAACCATGAGGTCTTCTGCGCTCCAGAGTCAGTGGAGCTTGAAAATTCATCTTTCTAATCTTCTGCAGAGTAAGGCTTCTAACTGGCAATAGTGTTTTTCATGTTCCTCTTCAGAAAACACTTCACACGATGGTGTCTAATAGGCCAGGTATCAGAGTGCCCTCAGTTTCCTGTGTTTGGCAGCACCCTGAGTCCATGTTACAGACATGCTGGGATCTGGGCATGTACTTTGCCCCATTCTTAGTTTCTGTTGGAAGGCAAGCAGCTTATCTCCAGTCATCCTACAGTCCTGATCCGGATAGCTGGGAGCCTCCATTGCACTGCACTAGTTCAGCACTACTAACCCTTATGCACTGACACAGGAAAGTTTCTGGTTTCTGCTGCTAATATTTACTACCTTAATTGTATAAAATTAGTACAAAACCTATGCTCTGACCCTAGATATCATCATTAGTTTCAAATGCTAATGTGTTTTTTCCCCATTTAAATTTTTGCATTTAAATCTCTGGCATAATCAATGTGAGGAGAAAGTTATGGTTTCAAAGGCAAGCATTCCAGTGGTAGGAAATGTCAGATTTAATGCTGTCTGTACAGCATTAGTTTACAGCCTTGTGCATTCTGAAACAGCCTTCAGTTATATAATCATTGGTTCATGCAGTGCTCTAAATGAATAGTGAGAAGCAAGGAAGAACTGCAGGTAGGCTTGTTAAGTTGGTACTCAGGAGGTTTGAGACTAAGGATCATTACATGCTATTGTATAAACTCTGTATTAATTTATTCAAAAGGCCAAGTCTGGGTGGCAGGGGACATCTTCATTTGATGTTTCCTAACTTTTACATCCTTGGTCTTGCCCAAGATTTGTTTGGTTTTTGTTTGGTTATGGTTTGGGTTGTTTTGGGTTTGGTTTTTTGGGGTTTTTTGGGGGGGCTTTTTGGGGGGGGGAGTGGTTAGGGGTGTAATTTAAGTCTTTCTTATACCTATTTTTAAGTGAAACTACCTGCTTCAGGTTCCTCCCCAGTGAAATATATGATTGTAACTATTGAATTGCTTGCCTGTCTCCATTTTAATCATTGTGCAAGTGAGGTTTTTTTGGGTGTTTTTTCCTACAAGTTTCAGATCTTTATGTTTATTCTTTCTCTATTCTGCTTTCCTATAGCTAGCTAAAAGTGATCACAGAATGTAAAATCTGGAGTTCAGTATTAGGCATAGGCTTTCCTTTGGAGACTAAGGGGAGGCCTCATTGAAATCTGCAGCATCCTCACAAGAGGAAGCAGAGGGAGAAGCACTGATCTCTCCTCTCTGGTGACCAGTGATAGAACCCAAAGAATGGAACAGAGATGTGTCAGGGGAGGTTTAGGTTGGATGTTAGGAAAAGGTCCTTCATCCAGAGGGTGGACAAACCCTGGAACAGGCTTCCCAGGGAACTGGTCACAACACCAAGCCCAACAGATTTTAAGAAGCATTTGGAGAATGCTCTCAGGCACATGGTGTGATTCCTGAGATGGTTCTGTACAGAGCCAGGAGCTGGACTTTGATGACCCTTGTGAGTCCCTTCCAACTCAGGATATTCTATAATTCTTCCAAATATATGCCAATAGTTTAGCTTCAGCTGTCACATGCCACAGATTTAAAGTTCATTGTCCTGCCATTTTCCTTCTGAAAACTTATGGTCAGGAGCATTTATCTTTCAAGGACTCTGACTCACGAGACCATTATAGTTTCAGACAACAGAATGTGATTGATCTTCTGGCAATAGATGGGCATTGAATCTGTATTTGGGAACAGGAAATAGGTAGAAAGATTACTGAATCTGTATCTAGCATCCAAGTTAATTGTTATTAGAGGAACAGCTTGGCAGGGGGGTAAGTGTCCCATGGCACCTTTTCTCATACTTGCTCCAATGTCTGCTGGTAGTCCCAGATCTCCTAGTTCTTGAAAGTGAGGGGTGGGTTGCCTGCACTTAATCTGCTGCTATGTGGTTGGTTTGCACTTGCTCTGAACTACCTCCTGTGGTCTGTAGGGCAAAGCATGAAAGGAGGAAAGCTGTTTCTGCATTTGCACACAACTGGTCCTACCGAACCTTTGATGAACTTGACTATTTCCAAAATGGGAATTTAGAGAATTGTATTATACACCATATTCTTATTGTGGGATTAGCAGTTATTTAAAGACTGGAAAGGATGTGCTGGGTAGTATTTAGTATGAACCACTGCACTAGGTAAACGGTACAGTAAATCCTTTACAAACAGTCATTAACATAACAATCCTATTACCTTATCCTCCTGGGTGCAGCATTTCCAGCTCTCTGCAGTGCTCTCTCATGCCTGCTCTGCAGGGACAGCAACAAGAACGAGCCAACTTGTGTGTGCAGGAGGAAGCAAACCTCTTAAAATGGCTGGATTCAGGACTTCCACTGCTCATGTCAGTGAACCAAGAACATCAAACAAGCTGTGGGCTGCCTACATGAGCCCATGCTCCTAAAGCACATTCCCTAGCATATTCTGATGTACCAAGGTTTATTAGATCACTAACTTGGTCTCTTTTATATCACAATTGATATGTTCAGGTTGACACTTGGAAGGTAGCAATCACTTGACTCTAAACGGTGGACTAAAGTTCATTTGTCCTATACTTTTTCCCTGTCGAGACAGAAGACATTCAAGTATGAGTAGACTCTTTATTTTGCAGTAGAAGCTGTTCCCCTGAGGATTTTCAGTGTCAGGATTTAATCCCCATTTGGCACTCTATGAGATAATAGAAACCTCTTACATGACTGCATGATATACTTGAAAACCACTGAGACTAGCATATTCTCCAATCAACAGGGGTTTATCTTCACTCTTCTTGTCAGTGATAATGGGGTCCCTGCAGTTAAAAAACCCCATTCAACAGATGAGAATACTTCCCCACACATTATCCTGCTCATTATAATTTCCAAGCTTAAGAAATAAGATAATACTGGTCACTGAGAATAACACAAAGGAAAAAGCAGTGACGGTAAGTCTCTCTCAGTCAATTCAAGTTGCCTTGTTTGGTTTCCATGTGAAAAATGTTGCTACATTAACCTACACAGATAGCACATCGGCTCCAGTATTATCTTAATATCAGCAAAAAAGTAATTCTGTACATGCTCAATGTGGTTGTTTTTTCTTCCTATTTTGAAGTTTTATTAATAGTTGTAAAAGATGTTGCAAGCTCGGAAACATCACTAAAGCTTTACTCTGTAAAATTTTCCTTGCAAATGTATTTTATTTTTGATGTACCATCCTTCAGACTGAAGTGTGGTAAAACGTAGTGGTGAGCAACTCAACATCACGGAAAGCAGGGGATTTGAGATATCAGGCTGAAGGGGACTTCTCTTGTCAGGTGGGGGTGAGAAGTTCTGAACCATCAAATTGCTCAGTTTCTACTGTGAAAGTCATGCCAAAAGACACTTTTGGACTCGATGATCCTTATGGGTCCCTTCAACTTCAGATATTCTATATTTAATGATGTTTAAAATCTTAACAATTGTTTGCCGTCACTTCTTTGGCTTGTTTCCATTGTTGAATTGGTTGTTCATAACAAAATCTCTTGGAGAAACAAGGATGTCAGGCTCTTTACTCTCTATCCTGTACAGCCTCATGTGATTTTGGTTAATGTTGGGCAACATTAAGTGCATCTTTCCCATAAATTACCATGGTGCATAATTTTTAAAGAGGATTACACAGCTTAATGGAGCATCTCATTGTATTTTGGGCTCATGGACACTGCTAGAATTATCAGATTCACAGGTTTTAAGGATCTATCCCCTCAGTAGAAATGAAATGTCTCACTGTTTAATAGTCATCTCTAACACCAGGGTAAGGTAGAAATAGACAGAAACACATAATCTTCATCTAAGGGAACCCTAAATCCACAGTGTGAATTTTTCTTGGGATGGTACAACTGTACATTTATTTCTTTTTCTCATAGCCTTCCCTAGTATTCTAGTTTTGATCCCTGTGCCTATCTGACCCTTCAGAAAGTGTGGGCAAAAAGAGACATATTTTGCAGGAAAGATTTAAACAAATTGCAAAGTTCTCCCAGGATAGGGTGTAAGCTTGCATAAACTTGTTCCAAAAAATGAAGAAAAATATGATCAAAGGGAAAAAAAGTTGGAAACTTATTACTTTAGAAACCAAAATGAATATGAAGAAGAGCAAATTCTAAAATGTTTAATTTCTTTGAAGGTATGCACAGAGCTACTAGACTCCATTCAGTACTTTGCCCTCAGATATGAATGTACAAAGCAATCTTTCAAAAAGCTCCTTGGCGAAGCTTGCTTCTTCTGTGGCTGTGAACAAATAACTTCAGGAAGAAGAGAAGCAAGAGGTCTCAAGACTTTCCTGTGGCCTTGGTATGGATAAAAAGGGAAGTGCAACCTGCATGAAATTATCTGGAAAAGCCGTGTCAGCTGGAGTCCTTCAGGTACAGAACCCCTGCTGCAGAAAGGACATGGATCAGAGGCACATACACCATAACACTCCATCTCCCATACAATTAAAACAGAATGGGGCTAAGCCTTGCCCCAATACGTGGAAAAGAGATCCCAGGATTATTTTGCCTAGAAAAGAGAAGAGGTGCATTGTGCATGTCTTTCAGGAAAGACTGCAGAGCAGAGATCTGCAGGAGGAGCACCATGAAGTCCAGAAGGGGATGGGACTGCCTTCCCACACAGTCTATGGACAACTGTTTGCTAGTGCCTGATACACTCTAGGTGGAATACTTCATCCAGCCCTTTGAGGCTGATAATTGTTGAGTTCTCATCTTAGGAAAATGGTGATACTCACACGTACCTTCTAAATATGAAGTTAGGATATCTTTAGAGACATTTCTGTGCCGAAATAAAATCACTTTTAACAGCCCATGCTTACATCAGTTCCAAGAGGGTTTTCAGTCTTTGAATCAGTCAGTGGTCAAGATGTCAGTACGGTTCCCCAAGGCTGGGAACAAATTTCTGGTTCAAGGCCCTCAAGTTTGCCGTCCTGGAGGACAATCTGGGTATGGGGATTTGTGCTCCCTCTCATAAACCAGCCTCTTTGAGTGCCAGTTCATGTTCACACTTCTCCCAGCCCCTCTCTCCAAAGATGTCTTGACTGTTAAAGTAATCAGATTATTAGTTTTTTAGCTCTACTGAGGGCACTGAATGTCTCTTTTTTTTCCTTAGGAATTCTCAGCATTTTAGATGCTGCCTGAATAAAATCATTTTCTACTAAAACTGAAAATTTATCCTGTTACTGACTGTGCCACAAGTTGAATAACTGCAAAGAAATATAATCATATAATCACATACTATGCAACTGACTTCTGAAGATCACCCAGCTCGACTCCCCACTCAAAACGGGGATAATTTTAAGGTAAGATTCAACTTCAGAGTTAAATTACACCCTTGTCTAATTAAACTTTAAATAACTCAAGATAGACTTTACATAACCTCTCTGAACAACTTGTTGTGGTGTTTGGCTACCCTTATTGTGACATTCTCTCTAACTAATTGACAGTTTCTACCCTACAGTTGAATATGCTACCTCTTTTCCTTTTACTCCATTTTCTTTAAACTCCAACATTAGGTAGATGATGGCACTTCAAGACAGTTCCAGATCCTTAGATATTTCCATTTCCGACCGCACAAACCCATTTTTGTCTGCCTTTCCTCATTCATCGTGTTCTCCAGTCTCCTTAGCATCTTGGTAGATGCATCTCCAGTCCCCTTAGCTCCATTGTACTTGCTTCAATATATGAAGATCTTTCCTGCCAGGGTACCCAAAAAATGGATAGAGTACTTCAGCACTCTGTTCAAGCTGCTGAACAGAGGAGAGTGGTCATTTGCCTCAACCTGCCACCTGCAATCCCAATAGTCTCTTTGAGGTGGGGCTACCTTTGTCACAGCAAGGCCACGCTCCTGATTCATATCCAGACTATACTACTGAGTGTTAGGACTCTGAGGCTTTCTAGCCATTCTGCTCCACACTTGTCCTGTTGCACGAGGTTGTTCCATCATTCATGGAAGTTTTTGCATTTTTATTCCCAAGGTAAATCAATGCTGGCTATTTCAAGTCACCCACTTGTTCCCAGTCTTCTTCATATGCCTGGGTATGATTTCCAGGGGGATTTGCTCTACATACTTCCCAACAAACAAAATTAAGCTGACTAGCCTGTAATTCCCAAGTCTTTTGTGCCTTTGTTCATGAAGAGATGCGTGACATTTTCTTTCCTCATCAGGGAGATTCTCCAGTTGCTGTGACCTTTCACAGGTGATACAAGACAGCCTTGCAATGGCATTGGCCACTTCTCATGGGACCTTTGGAACACAGTTGATTTGCCAGCCAGTGACTAACCATATCTTGTACTGACTCCTTTTTAAGTGAAGGGCATCACAATTTATTTGGATAAAATAAGTATAACCGCATGATTATCATCTCTGACACTTAGTCAACTGCTAATTTTTAGGTGAGTGATTAATTCTTTTCCTACCAGAAAGAATGTCTGCCAATTTGTAGCTAAAATTTAGTTACCTCATACAGCCTACAGAACACGTTGTATTCAAAAATTACTGTTTAGGAGTGGTTTGTGGTTTGTAATCAACAGATGCCCTGTAGGTTGCCGTCCATGAAACAGAGATTTTTTTTTCCTACACATTACACATGATCACTTATCTCTCTTGAGGGGTCAGAAAGTCAGGAACAAATGTACTCTAAGTCTGTATTGTTTCAGTGATTGTAATGTTAATCCTCAAAATTTTTGAGGACTTATGGTCCTAAACCATCCAGGATTCTGTAACAGAAAACAGTATCTCTGAAAAGGAAAAAAATCCACCCAAATTTCTCCTTTAGGAAAAAATTATCAACATTAAATTTTGAATTCTCATTGCATAACTTCCCAGCAAGCTTCTGTCAACAATTTCTCTTTATACTCCTCCTTTCTCACTTTGCATTTCTAAATCTTCTTACTAATCACCTAGATTCTCACTTTGATATATAAACAAATAATTAAGAATAGTTTGCTTGTATGACCTTTTGTTCTTGTGAAGTGTGTTCTTAGTAAGGATTATGACTGAGTCTAGTTTGTTTTGGGGGTTTTTTCTGTCTTCTGCTTCCTAAAAATTCTTTGCAAGTTTTAAATTTATTTTTTATCTTATACAAAGCAGTATTGCTTTGAAACATACTCAGGCAATAAAAGCTGAAGAACCAACACTGTTGATAGTATTATTATTATTATTCCTTTGTGTCTTGAGAGAAATGGATTTTTTCATTGGTGATGAATAATGGAATATTCTACCCTAATACTGAATGTTCTCCTTTGTCTTGTAAGCAGCTTCCTTTGATTGCTTCTATATTAGTGTGTAATGTCCATGATCAGGTGTTTCTATTTGAGCATTTGATTTGATTTAGGTACTTTTCTCAAAACCCTGTGTTTTTTCATAGGTGTTGATTTCTTCATTTATAGCTGTATCATTAACAGCTAAAAAACTGTGCGCAGGTCTGCACACATACTGTGTTAACGCTCTGTACTGTGGACTGCAGTCTCCCTGCCCCCTACCTTAAGTCAATTCTTTAAACTTTAAATTAGGTACTGCAGAAAACAGACATAGAAAATTGTTCTGCTGTCCTGTTATTCTTGCGGTAGCCATGAGGACCAGTTTTGAGAAGGAGCACTTTTTTTAATGTAACTTTTAGTGAAAAAAGTCGTACAGAGAATGTTTTCCCAGTGTGCAAGTAGCACATAGAACTGGAGCATATCTCTTGGGAGAGCCTGTTGAGATCTGCAGAGGATATTGTGTCTAAGCATCACAAGAAGCTGCAATGTCCCGTTAACACAGAATATGACAGGGTAAATCCATGTCTTTGCTGCAAAGGAGTGAATTAGCCTTTATCCACCCTTTAGAAGTCTCTGCCCTAGCTCAGAGGTGCAGTTATTATCAGTATATTTCAGCCAAGCAACATGAGAGTACTGGAATGCTATAAAGGCCAGAGGCTGGCTAGTTTATCTGTCCTATTATTCCCTCTAACAGAAGGTCCAGACCTATCTGATTTCTGTCTTCAAAAGCTGTAGTTTTTCAGATACTATCCACAGAATCAGACAGCATTGCTTCTTTATACCTGTACTGTACACACTGATTCAGCTTTGTCATTTTCACTCTGAACAACACATTTCTTCTTTAACTCCCTGAAGTCCCCTAGTTCTAGCCAGCTTTGGCAGTTTTCCGTTCCCTCCCCTCCCCTCCCCTTCCCTCCCCTT